>VXAC01004986.1:1427967-1615376 GCA_013399225.1 Rhipidura dahli | reverse complement strand
CTTAAACACCCAGCCATTTGTTCCCCAGCAACACACATGGGGGAAAAATTCCTCAAGGGGAAGAAGAACAGAGAAGGAAAACTTTCAAACCCCAACAAAATGTCTGTGAAAAATCCACGTACAAGCCAGCCAGTCTGGGTAAATCAAACCCAGCAGCCTGCATTTGTGAGACTTGAGATAACAGCTGAGATTTATAAAGCACTTCTGCAATTCAGCAACAAAGGGCTACCAAAAATTCTTCCCTAAGGGTTCTTGTAAATTCAAAACCTCTGAAAACCAGATTTTCTCACTCTTTTCCTATTGATTTAAATGGACTATGTTATCCCCAGAGCACTTTAAAGGTCTTAAATTTTTTTTTTCAGTTTTTTATTTGTACATGCCAAACAAACCCAAGGCTTTAACATTATCTCTATACATAATTAAGCAGATTCATTCTGACAGATTATGTTTGCTTAAATTTAAAACAAAGTTTAGGACTTTAAAAACCTAGCTGAGATCATCATATGATAGAGTGCCAGTTTAGTCCCATAATTATGTGGTTTCTATATCTCTATTAAAATAGTTCTGGAAAATAAAAAAAAAAATCTGTACATGTATTTAAATATTAAAAGCCCCATTATAAAAATTCAGCTCTAAAAATAAGCTGACAGTGAGGAAAAACATTGCAATGTGCTCAGTTATATCAGTGCACATCCGTATTTCGGAGAGGGACGTATTGGAGAGGTCATTTGGAGCAAACTCCTGCTCCATGCAAGAGCCAGTGTGCACAGCTCAGGTCAGCTCTGTGTTTGTCTTCCTGAATCTTGAAATCATGAAATAACTTCTGATTTATTCCAAATTTACCTTGGTGTAGAGCTTGTCTAAATAACAAAACTGGGGAAATGTATCCACATTAAAAGTGGACACCAGCATAAAATGAATTTGTTGAATCATATTTACTTTTTTGTAGGGATCGTTATTCATGCCTAAAAGAGCAATAATTTGATTTTTGTTTCCAAAGTGAATTAAGGTAAGCTCAATTAAATCCAGTCTAATTCTGTATAAGACTGTCTTTTCAGAAATTTAATGCAATTCAGTGAGTTGGTTTTAAAAGACATTTGGAATGGTTTTACTGAAGGCCTCTGAGTTAGACCAGGGACATGATGCATACTTTAAAATTTATTTAAAAACCTTTTATGACAATTAAGAATAATTTTGGGTCTTATGGATGCATTTGTTTTTCTTTTTTTTTTCTTACCATATAAAACTAGAGTAGCTGGTTTTAGAATTTTATCTGAAGGAAAAATCCCAATTAAACACTCAGAAGAACACTGAAGGCTTACTCTCAGTAATGTCCAAGGGAGATGGGAGGAACAGCCCCACTGTTCCATGGGATTAGCCAGGTAACTGGGGACTGGGACCTAATTTCATTATATAATTACAATTACCCTTTATTTGCTGTGATGATTTAGATGTAGGTTGGCTTTCTAATGTCTGTCATAATGTCTTAACTAGCTCTGGGAACACGAGCAGGAGTAAATAAGAAGGAACATGATGTATTCAGCTGAAAGGTCAAACTGTGGTCTCAGCAAAGCCATCGGCTGCTCAGGTTCCCACTGGGGTGCAAATGTCCTGCCACGGGCTCTGGCCACAGTCTGGCTCATGGAGTCTCTGAACAGAACTTGGTCACAGTACAGCTGGAGAAATGACTTTAACCTTTTAATAAGTGTCCAGCACTAAGCAGATATGAACAGCACCCAAGGCAAAATGTCAAAGCAAAACACCTGTGAGCACTGGGGGAGTCAGTGAGGGACATCAAGGCCAAGTCACACTCACAGTGACAAACACTGCCTTTTGTTTGTCTCCCTCTTCTCCAAGTAAGCAGACTTTTCAACAATATGGGTAGCAGAATCTTCTCAAAAAAGTCAGGGTTTGCCAACTTACTGCCACTCTTAAATAATTGCAGTAATTGCTTTCCAAAATTCTTACTTGTATTTTTACTGCAACAACTGTTGAAAAAATCAGACTTTTCAAACCCATTTTCAAAAGTGCTCTGGATTCTACTCACAGGCTCATTATCCAAATGGTTTGATTCACACAGATTTCATAGCTGTAATCCTTGTCTGAGGATGTGACTGCTCAGAAATGGCAATGAGGGTGAGCAAAGGGCAGAGCTGGTGCAGTGAGAGCCCCCAGAGCAGCTGCTCTCTGGGTGTCTGTGCCGTGCTCCAGTCCAAAAGGAGCCTGCTTGCATGCCAGGGAGGATGTTTTCTAGCTCTATGGGGAAAAGGCTGATCAAAGCTCTGATTAAAGGGGGATCTCACAGGGTCAAACTGAGCTCCTTTGTTCTTCTGACTTTTCAGAAAAACATTTGCACCGAGTAAAGCTCACTCTTCTCTTAAGGACATTGGCAATTAAACACTTGCTTGGCCAGCTGGACCAGCTCAAATTTGCTTTAGAAACATGGAGGAAAGTGGAGCATCTTGATTCTCATAACCTGAATTCTCTCCATGTCATTCACTTTTTTCAAGCTGTTGAAGTTTAATTTTAAGTCATGTTTCCATAAAGGCTGGATATGCAGTTAAGCCAATGAAAGGATGCATTTCCTCAGCCACTCATCACACTCATAAACATTTAGACAATATCGTTATGCCCTTCAGTCAAAACTGCAATAACAAAGGCTAATTACACCAGAAATGCAGCAGTCCCCATCACACTTGAGGGTCCAGCACCCACAAAAAAAATTGACTCCAAGAAAGTTTGACCAGAATGGAAAATAATTTTTATGACTATACAAACTCTAAAGACAAAGACATGTCTGGTAAATGTGCACACAGGCAGGGAATAAGTTGTGATTTCTATAAGTAATGTCAGTTTTTAAGTGCAGTCTTCATCATTTAACTACTACATTTCCCTGAGGATAAAGGGGAAAGCACACAGTCCAGTAAATTTACAGCGTAAGAAGTGAACCCTGTTTTCCAAAATCTTTGTTTCTCAAACCAGAACCTTGAAAGTGCTGAGCTGTAGCAACATCCTTTGAAACTACTCACCTAAGCCTGGTCAATCTTGTTTCACTGCCCTGCTCCACCTAACCTTCCCCTCAGTGCTGACCCAAGCATTCAGGTATTGGATACAAGAGGCAGAAACTCAGACACAGGCCCACTTTTTTTACCAGAATTCCCAAGGACAAGTCTTTCTTATAAGGGCTGACAAGCCTTGCTTACTCTAAAGTCCTGTTACAGAGGCCAGCACAAACTGCATGCAAACAGACATACAAAAATTTTGTTTATTTTTTAAGTATTAACAATGTGTTTTGCAAGCTTTAACAAAAGCAATTTTTTTGTTTTTTTGCACTGAGGCATCTAAAATTTCTCTTTTCTTTTTTCCTTCTTGCTTTTTTGTCAGATTTACAGAAAGCCTGTCTTTGACACAGCATGAAATGTGGAAAGGCCCCACTCCAATACAAACCATAAAAGAAAATGGATTCCCCCCAACTGGTTTTACAAAAACAAAAAACCAAAAACAAAAAACAAAAAAGGAGAAAAAATTCCCTACTGTCTTGAAAGAAATTTTTTTAAACTATGTGTTAATTGAAAACACCCCATGAAGATTTTGTTCAAAAAATTCTTGATGAGATGGAAATGACACTGCTCCAAAATGTCTACATAAAAATTTAACCCACTAATACCAGTTCCCCAAAAGTAGTGGTGAAAGAATAGAATTATTTTGAACAACATCCCTATTCCCAGTCATATGCAAAGCTGTTTGCATGAAGTTTCACATCTCCATCTTGTAGTCTCAAGGCCTCACAAAGCAGCTCCCCCAAGTCAGCCACTGCCCAAGGGTTATTGACTGCTCACCACTGAAAGCTGCATGGAGCCCAAAGACCTTCAAACACAGCACTACTGAACCAAATCAAATTTGACTTTTTACACCAAATCTTGCCTCTTGCTCCCTCACGCAGGAAGAAGCAGGTCCAGAAGACACAAACAAGGACAGACCCCAGGTCAGAGAAGGCACCTGAATGCAAAAGGGAAGCAGTCACATCCTTTTTAGCCTTTAAAGGGAAAAGGGTGGTGTGCTGGGTTGCAGTGTATTCTATTACCATCCTCAGGAGCTGTTGAAACCAAGTGAGGCAGTGTTTCCTTGCCTGCTCCCTCTGGACCATCTTCTTTTAATTGGCCCATCAGTGCCCTGCCTCATGGCTCATCATCCCATTGTGAGATGCTCCACCCAGAAAGAGGAACCAAGCATTCCATCCTGAATATAATCTGAGATTCTGAACACCACAGACACCCTTCTCCACTGGATTCCCAGAGGACAGGGGCTACACAGCCACTACTTGATCTTCTGAGGAAGAGCAGACCTTTTCTCTACAGGATCACTGCTTCAACAGAACCACATCCACCACTGCAGGACTGCAGCCACCATCTTATCAGACTGCTACCACCACCCTGACTAACAGGGTGTCAGGCTGTATCCTGACTGTCAGTTTAACCCAGTGTTTTCTGCCTTTATTTTTTTAAATTTCCCTATTGAATTATTATTTTGTCTTGGTGCCTCCCACTGGTTTGTTTTCAATCTAGTACAGGTGGTCAGGAGCAGGGGGATTTAGCCACAGGGGGCTGGTCAGATAACAGAACAACCTCTAACACTAACACCAACAAGGAAGAAGGAGAAGGAGCAGGAGAAGGAGAAGGAGAAGGAGAAGGAGAAGGAGAAGGAGAAGGAGAAGGAGAAGGAGAAGGATTACCCACCTCAAGCCTCTTCCGGAAGCAGCAGCTGTAATGTTGTCACTGTGGGATCATGCACATGGACTTGCTCTACCCCTAAGACATCAGCAGCAAAGTTCCCACTGCCTGTGACAACACAGGATGGGGACAGCTTGGATAAAGTGTCCTTAGTTAACAGGCATTGCTGTTCTCTGCACAGGGGGACGAAGAAACACATGAGAACCACAGGAGAAGCTGGATGTGGGATTAACACCACCAGCACAGCCTGAGTCCCAGGTGACTGGAGCTCCTGGAGCCGGGCTGCAATAAGCTGTTCTGTAATGTCCTGCTTTGCATGTGCAACACCTCATATCATGCTGAGGAACTCTGAGTGGAATAAAGCCCTATCCAATGCAAGTTTGGTGGTGTATCCACAATGAAACCATAACTTGGTGTCTAGAGAAGGCAGCCCTCTTCCAGCCTGGCTTCACAGTGACGAAGTTAAATTGAATTTAATAAATAAAAGTTAAAATTTCTCTCTGCTTGAGGAACATCAATGTGATTTATGGAGTTTAAGTAGGCAGTCCACCTATCTTCCCACCAGATTAACATTATCGGAGGATCAGAAATGAAATACCATACCTTGTACCCAAGTAATCCTTTCTGAAGAGGAAACAATTAATTAGTGCCAGGTAATATTGTCACAGGCTGATTAGGTGACACAATACATTTCCCCAAACAGCTCCAAACTGCAATGAAGACACAGCAAGATTCCCTTTCACTGAAAGCAAATATTAAAACAACATTCATTATCTTTTCATGACAGGGAAAAAAAACGGTGACCTTGACAGAATTTGTCTCTCCTCACACTTTGAAAATAAAACCCAGCCAAGGCATCACGTCTTTCCCAAGCCCATCAAAAGACAAAGCCTGGCAGAAAGGCGCACAGCCTTTTTAACCACTGAAGATGTTTTAAGATGGACTTTTCCTACAGGGATTTCAGAATCTCCATGCAGCTGCAGAAGCCAATGGAGTGAAGCACAGGCCACGGAGTCCAAGAGGGAAGGAGAGCAGTGTGCTACAGAGAGCTGCTTCAAACCATTGTTGAAGATCTGTAGCTAAGCTCTCCTGTGGCCTGCTTCCAGCTAAAAGGCTTCCAGTTGAGTGCTTCAGATCATGTAAGTTTGTTTAAGATGCATAATTCATGAAGGGTACATAACACCATCCTTGAATAACTTTTCACTCAGCACCTGCTTGACAGGGAGAGAGCTGACAGAGCAGTGTGACTTCAGAAATCCGACATTAGCACGCTATGTGTCCCAGCAAGGGACAGGGATCAACACTCTTTCTTAACCCTTTTGTGGGATGAGTGCCTGAGGAAGCCAATTGCACGATCTATTTCCATGATTAGGGCTATTCCTGTTTGCTGCCATTGTCACCGAAATAAAAGAACGACAAACTGTGTGAAGAGTTATACTTGCATTATAGTTCTTAAAGACAATATACAAAGAAAAATGTCTGGTTTTATAGGCTTTAAAAACCAATCTTTTGCACATGAAGGCCCCAAATACAGCAAACCCCACTCATGCTGAGTAGTACCTTGTAACTCAAATAGTCCCACTGAAATCAATTTGGAATTATAAAATGCAAGGAAGGAAAGAACCACCTGGTCTTTTGGTAGCAAAATAAGATGTATAAGGAACAAATCTTCAGCTGAAATTAATGTGATTTGCCTCGTTGTGCCTAATGGAGCTGTGCCCATTCACATCAGCCTGGAGTCCACTGTGACAGCGTGCTGGTTGTAGAGCACTTGGGTTTTAATTACCAATGGTAAATAGTATGTCCTTAAACTTTATAGACCTTATATATATGCCCTACTTTATTTTGTAGATAAAAGCCCAACTGTGGCCTGATAGGCAATTTAGGAATGATTTATGGACATTGTCTGTTAGTAACAGTTTGGAAGTTGCTGTGTGACAGAAGGGAGGCATTTTTTTTCTAATTTATTTTGGGAGATAATGGTTGGAATAGAACTGTCATATATTGCTTTCCCTAATAAATCTGAGATTTTTTTTCGCAAGGCTTTAGAAAAAAAGAAAAAATGTAGGGCAGGAAAAGATACAAAGAGAACAATGGACACAATAAAAAGAATGTGGGATCTAGTGCATGGTAGAGGAGAAGCATGGCTTTCACAATTTATGCTGTGGGCCAGCAGTCCCAGCAGTGAGCCTTGTCCCACTCTCACCCCACTCCCAGGCTATTCTCTCTAGAACTCCATTTATTTTGCCTCCTTTATCGCTGGTAAGGGATTTATGCCTCCTGCACTCCGTCTTGATGTGAGATGGATCAAGCACAGACATCTCTCCATTCCATAGAAAAGGCACAGCAAACACATGCACACACAGAGCAGGAGGGGTTAATTTTCAAACCCAGACTATTTGGGGATGGTCAACCCCTGGTATGCAAAGCCTCCAAAAGAGACATTTCACGCAAAGAAATATTTTGCCTCCTGTGTACTGCAGAGCAGTGAAGTGAAACAGCACTTCCACCCAGGGCATTCCGAGCATGCACGTTTTAAAAGGAGTAGGTTTTCCTATCCAGGAGTTCAGACAGGTTTTGTAATTGGTGGCTTATATGACCTCACTGTGATTTCTGCCTTATAGCAGAGTGCTGAGCCTACCTGAAAAGTGATTTGTAGGTTAGAGAGAAATATTGAAATCCATGGACCTGGTATATTGACATGCACTTTATCCATCCTGCTGTTACTCTGAAAGCCAGCATGGTTCCTTGCTTTTACAAGGGTCATTTGAGACTTTTATCTGAGACAAATCCCGCTCCTGCTTCCTGCAGGGCATATGAGAGAAATGACACCAAACATTATTCTCTTACCAAGGGACAGAGATTATCCCTATGACATGGGTGCTTCCTGGGGACAGCCAAAAAAAAAAAAAATGATGGTAGGAAAGAGTGTTCCATTCCTCACGCTGAGGTTCCCTGAATAGTGAGCTGTTGTTTGGAGAGGAAGAAGTTCAATGGGCCTTTCAGTGTAATTATTTTGCATCACTCCCTGTGTAAAGTTGAGCACAAATCTGGGCTGGTGAGGCAGTAGGTGCCCACAGCATGCTCTGGCTCAGGATTCCTTCCTCAGTGTCCTTGGACCTGTCCTGGAAGGAGCACAGCTGTTGCTGGCAGGTGTTGTAGGGTTCAACCAGTCTTAGGGAATGGAAACATCCCCATGAGGAATGAGGGCTTATTCTGGATAGCTGGGAAAAGCAGCATAAGCAAACTTGGGGATTAGGGACTGCTTCTGGGCATCATTAGAGTCCCCAAAGAGGGAAACTGGCAGCAGAGCTGAAAGCCAGGCTGCCTCTGAGCCATTGGCTAGAGGGGAGAGGAGAGAGCTGGAGAGGAGGGTGGGAGCCCAGCACTTTGGCTTTCAGGTTATTCCTGTTATTGCTGGGCCTTTGCAGGGTAAGGCAAAATGAATGTTGGAAGTATTTAAGTAATTTATGGACTTCTCCCATTCAAAAAGCATTTGTTCTGAACTGTTCCTACATGTCTCCTCTGACCTGGACCAGGAGCAGGTATTGAAGGCTTTTTAAAACATTTATCACTCTGCCAAATTTCTGAGGTCTGCAGGGTACTGATCCCCATTTAATCCAGCAGCAGTTCTGCAAAGGGCCCACATTGAATTAGTTTGATTTGATCCATTATTACCTGTTTCAGCCTCTATCCTTTTCCTGCCTGTCACTGGTCACCTGATTTAATTGCCTGATGATGAGACTCTGCTCATATCAAAAGGCTGTCTCTATGCAGGACCAAACCTTCTCTCAAGGCACTGTTGAAATATAAATTGAAATAGTCCTCAAAAGTTTACAGATTATTATGAGATCAGTATAGATCTGGCCATTACTTATTAATTGTTCAATTCAAGAAATAACTATTTGATAGAAAATGGGGTGGAGACCTGGGAAAGAATGACTTTAATGAGATCTCAGTGACTGATATTTGGAAATATATTATTAAGTTTCTGCAGTGCGGCACTGAGATTCCCCAGTGCCTCCAGGAATAGTAATAGCACCCTCTGCTTTTGTGTCTCTTGCAGGGTAGAGACATTAGAGGTCAACTAAAAGCAAAGGAGGCTTCAGAAATGGCTTAGCAGGGTTGTGCTCTGCATTGCCATGTGGTGGAAGAGCCTCGTTTGCCTCTGGAAGTCCTTTTCCTCCAGCACTGTTTTTCTCCTTTCCTTCTTTTCCAGATTTTCTACCTAATTTAATTCCTTCAGCTCCACACTGATGTATAAAGAGGATGTCTGTGAATCACCCCCTTCTTAAAACTGAAATTAAGCATACACTGTCTTCCCAGAAATAAACAGTGAAGACAGGAGGCAGGAGAACTGCATCTCACCCCTTTCAGTCCTTGAGAGACACAACACACTCACAGCAAATGAAATGGGGGTGCAGTGCCATCCCACAACTGTGTATTCCAGCAGGAGGATGTGTGGGAAAGTGTGGACAGAACAAAACAATTTCAGGTCCCAAATCTCTTCCTGACACACCTACACATAAATGTAGCCAAAGAATTACGTGCTCAACTATCCAGCCAGAATCTGCAGACAAGAAAATAGAAAATAATAACTTTGTTGATGTGCAATTGATTCTGGCATGTGGATGTGAAGAGAATTACATCTGTCCTCTCCAACAGGCAGTTATTCATGATTTCTAATGGATAACATCAGAAGGCACTAGCCAAAGCCCTGCAAACTCTGTAGCCACAGCCCTGCAAACTCTGTAGCCACAGCCCTGCAGCAGAAGGATGGGTTAAAGGGCACTGTGCTGCACTTGGAAGGTAACGCACAGCTCTCCCCAAGTACAGATGTCCTTTGTGACCATGAGAAAGGCTTGGACAGAGCTCACAGAAAATTCCCAAAGAAGACTGGTGTCATGCCAGAAGCCTAAGAGAGAGATCATACCACCTCTGTTTCCTGGGGTACGCTATCCAGTGAGCAGTCAAAAGCCCACGTGAAACCTCTGTATACACAGGGGTGTTGTACAGAAGAGAAGACTTATCTTTACCCAGGAGGAGCACAAGGCTCCTGACCAAAGAGCTAACATTATTCAGCTGACATTGTGGCAGCCAAATCACCACCCTGCTGAGGCACATCCTGTGCCAGTACAGTCACATTTCCACTGGTGAATGCAGAAGAAGGAATAGATACAAGTAAATGAAAAAAAGGTTCCTGCACACTTAGTTGTTCCGAGCCTGCTTTTTGCCTCTGTTCCTTACCCAGGTTGTGCCTGCAGAGGTGCCCAGCCCATGGCCTCCTCTGTGGTGGGGGGATGTGACAAGTTACTTTGTCACTCAGCTACCTGGGAAGGTGATGAAGTCATGTCCAGCAGCACTGTGAAAGGTGAGGGGACACAAACCAAGCCTCCTCCTCCTCAGCAGGGCTCCATTTGCAAAGGGAGGTCAATAATCTGGCAGGGCACTTATCCTGCACAGAACACCAGAGGCGCAGTAAACCTTGACGTGCAGAATAAATCCACACAGCCAAAACCAGGTTAAGGCTCTCTTGGTAGGAACCAGCAGGCACGAGCTTCAGGAAGGACTATTTTTCTTTTCTGAGTGCCCCATAAGAGAACAAAAGGAACAATTATTCTTGCCTCAGTTAATGGTCTCTCCCCCAGGAGTTTGGTTGCCTGATCGAGGACAACATTGTTTGTACAGGGATGCTGCAAGAATGACTGGAGTTTTGTGAGGAAGGAAGAGGTGACACCCAGTCTCCCCACACCAGCATCATGGGTGAGAATGAAGCAATTAAATCACAAACTAGATCCAAACTGAATCTAATATTCATAATTTTTATGCTGCATTTTGGACTTTCATTCTTCATTTGGTTCTTTGCAGAGGTTACTAAAGATTTATGATTCATAAAACTGTCAGGCAGCACTCTGTTTCCATGGGTCCAGTTAAGGAAATCCAACAACATGTGAGTTTTGTGTTGTGAACATGTACATATTTCTTCTCCTGTAATGTTAGGCATGCCAAAATGAACCTGATAGTTTGGAAATGAGACTGCTGAGGAGGCAAAAAGGGGAATGGCTTTACTAGAACTAGTGAAACTCAGCAGGAAAGCATCAGACAGCAGGAATTAATGCATGATTGTGTTATTTGAAGGAGAAGCAGTGTGGTCTGACTGGTCAAGAAGTTTAAGATATCTGGGGTTTTGGTCTGTTTCTACTGACAATCTGTTGTTTGACCTTGGACAAGCAAACTTCTTTGTTCCGCACTTGCTTTTCTCACAGTTTGTTTTTCCTTATCCATTTAAATTGGAAGCTCTTAGGATGGGGTTTGGCTCCTAATATGTGTTCAAACAGAAGCTGAGAAGAAGAGACTTTCATCTCTGTTGTGAAGCTCAAGGTGCTACAGTAATACAAACAATAATAAAAAAGAATGAGTGATGCAGTATAATTGCATGAATAACAGCTTACATTTTAAGACTGTTCTTCCTGCCAGATCATCTTTGTGCTACTAAGTTCTGTTTACTCAGGGAATATTCAATAAATAATAAATAAAACCTCAAGCTGAGACTCTCCCAAGCACAGCAGGTAATTTAGGTGTATTGTCCATTAAAATTATTGCAAAGTGTGGGTCTAAATCCCTTAGCGCTCTCAGAAAATTCTTAGCTTGAATATTTCATTTCCAAGCCAGGCAGTTGGAGGGGTGGTCTCTGCATTCAGCAGACAGGGGGACAGAAATCAAGAGGAGTATTGGGTGTACTTGGGTGGAGAGCTCTTACTCACCCTAGCAGATTTTCTGGTCATTGGCTGCTTTTGTGCCCCAGCAGTCCTGTGGGAAGTCACTGGGAATTCATCACTGTGTCCCTACAGGGGATAGGGCTGAGCGACTTTTTCTTCCTCTGGATTGTGAAGATTAACAGATGAGGCAAGGAAAAGAATATTAAAAAGGAGGAACAGCACCTTAGTTGCATACAATATGCCATCTATCTCTTCCGTCCCCACTGCTCCAGCCTGAATTCGTGCTCCTGAGATTTGCAGTGATACACTTGCTTTTGGCAAGGGTTGGTGGGGACTCACAATGAAATGGGCACACAGGAAGCTTAAAGCAACTCTGAGCCACCTACTCCTCATTTGTCCTCTCCAAATTTCCTAAACCTACTGCAAGGCAGGAGGAACAGCACCAGACATCTTGTAAGTGCCACATCACTATGTAGGACAGGAGTGATGTGCTCAGAAAGGTGCTCAGTGCAGCTTTGGGAGATCACTCTGTCTCTGCCAACATGACAGATAACAGCCTCCCGACAGCTCTGAACACATTAAAAATACACTTCCCTCTGTGAGTAATCCCACACTGCCACGGCACTGCCTCACCCAGGGGAGCAGGGAATGCTGCACCTCTGGGACAGCTCTACAAACAGCTGCCTTGCTTCAGCTCTATTTTCCACTATTGTTCCTTCCTGACAATTTTGCCACCCTTGATAAAGACCCGAGTGAGAGGTAAAAATTAAATGAGCTCTCTCTGACGTGTGCATGCATATTTAAGCATTTCTGTCACTGTGTGTTAGAGTCCCGGGTGCTTTAATGATGCTGCTCAGTTCTTTGTTTCTTGCACGGCATCAGGTAGTAATCTTAGGCTATAAGGTTTCAGGAACTAAACAAACCTCTTTTTTTACCATTTCATATCGGCCATTAAGCTTATATTATCATCAGAATCACAGCAAAACAGAGCAGGTTCTGTAATTCTGTAAGGAAATGAGGCTGACAGCGTCAGAACAAAATACACATCATTAACAGAGCCCTGCTCATAACACTGCTGTAAAGCACACAGCTCGGTGAATATTCATGCTCCATTTTTGAGGGGCTCTAAGCTTAAATGTTGAAATTTCAACTGCAGCAACAGTCATTGGGCTTTCTGAGTTCAGAGCACCAAGGAAAAATAGCAATTCTCAGTGTTGTTCAGGGTACCTTGCTCTCAGTAAACAAAACAGAGGCAAGTTCCTCTATGGAGGAGAAATGCAGGTAGAGCTGTATTTGAAGAAGTGGATTTTGAATATTATGATGCTGGGTTCATCATTAGAGGACAGACCAGATGGTGAAGCCTCAAAATATCATCTCATCCCTACGCAGAGGGATTTCTACAAATGCATATTAACTTTTATTGGAAGTTTCCATATACACGTAAATCCCTCTGTACTGGAATGAGCATATCCTTTAATGCAAAGCATTTATGTGCATTACAATAAGTAGCAAGAATAGCTGATAGTCTCTGCAGTTAGAAACTATTTGGTCTGCTGGTACTTGGAACATAAAGCAGGAATTTAATATATTCTATCTTCTATTTAAACAACACCTTTCATGTCAGCAACACCTTCCCAGATACAAATAGGAAGGTCCAGTTATATGTATGACAGTGAGCCCCAAATAAAATTTTAATGTTCAGGATGCACTTTGAAGGCATTGGTCTGCTTAAATATAGTTCATAACTGTGCTAACATCTTACGGATGCGCATGCTTATATTTCCTGCAGTAGAATTTTAATAAAGTCTGTAAAACTTAAAAACATCACTGCAGTTGCAGATGGAGAAGGTCTAAGACACCTTTCAAAACCAGTTGTGTGGCCCCTCAAGCAATGATTCTGTGTCTCAAGAGAAGTTTGTCCTGCAGGGAAAACTAACAAATCCAAACTCCAGAGGTAAAATATTTAAACATCTGTTCTAAGAAGGATGCTTCATAGTCTTCTAGAAACTAGGGGGTGTTTTTATTTGAGTGTGCCTAGTACTACACCAATAAAATTATATATTTTCCTCATTTCATCATTCTTTTTTTGTTGTTTTGGTTTTTTGTTCCAGACAGCATTTAGTTACCATTCACTGTACTGCAGAATTTTGCTACATTGAAATGAATTAAACTATCCTGGAGAATTCACCCAAAATTTGATATTAAGTCTATGCCCAAACTGAACTCAGGAAATCCAAATCATAGCAATTGTCCAGAATGCTTTATACTTGACTTTTCATGGAAACAGAACTGGTAAATATATTTGGCATATAAACTTTGTGTTAGCTCATTGGTGCCACTTATCCTCAAGCTCCACCTAGCAGCATCCCTGGACAGAGCTCAGCAAATGCCCCTGCCAAGTGTACCTGGCCCACTGAGGCTGTTTATCATAATTGTTTTGCTTGGAGCTCCCTTTGCATCCCGCCTGGCTACTGAATCTCAGGAACCCAAAACTACTAGAAATTACAGGAACAATGATTCTCTTTCCATAATTCTCTTCAGAACACAAAGACCTGGCCTTATCTTTCAGGAAAGAATTTGCCTCAAAGTGAATTCATAACACTGAAACATAAAAAGGTTTGTGGNNTATAACACCGAAAAAAAAAAAGGTTTTTTTTTTTTTTTTTTTTTTTTTTTTTTTTTTTTTTAATGGGAAAAGCCTGCAAGCAATTCAGCTTCTTCCAGTAGCACCATAATTACATCATTGCAGGGGGAGAAGGAAGTGCAGCCCCACCACCCCCAACACAAAGAAAAAGCTCAATCCCTACAGAAAGCTATTAATTACAAAACAAATAAGTGTATTAAAATGCTATTGTTTCTCCTCTGAAGAAAACTGTGAGGCACAAATTCAGTATTAAGTCTACTGGCAACCCACAGTAGACATTAATAAATGGAAACCAATCCTGTTGATTTCCAAGTGGTTTCATGAACTTAATAAAATATTTGAGTCCTCTGTCGAATCAAGGTTCTTACAGTTCTTCCATTGTCTATTTTCTCCTTTCCTGTTGGAGAGAGGACAGATGGACTCCTGGCTGAATGGACACCCCTTCAAAGAGAGCAGACATTTCACTATGGCAGGAAGTTATTTTTGCCCTTTGCTGCAGGAAGACTGAGCTGAAGTCTGGCTTTTTCAATTAATAAAGCTACAAATTCAGTGTCACTGGCTGTTGTCTTGTAAGTGTGTATATATGTGTATAAAGTGACCTCTGTCTCAGCCTAAAAGAGGAGAGGGGTGCAAAGGGAGGGTCATTGCAAAGCTGTGCAGAATATGGGGAAGTCAGCCAAAGTGCCCTTTCAGAAATGGCAATCTTCCCAGCCCTAAAGTCTTTTGTGAAAAATAAAATAT
Organism: Rhipidura dahli; assembly: GCA_013399225.1. NCBI lineage: Eukaryota > Metazoa > Chordata > Aves > Passeriformes > Rhipiduridae > Rhipidura > Rhipidura dahli. The sequence continues at coordinate 1,600,542 of VXAC01004986.1, read as the reverse complement.
TCTATTACATTATTTTCCAATTTGAGCTGTCTCCCTTGCTGGGCTCCAGGGTGGTATATTTCCAAAAGTTTAGGAATATTTTGCTGCTCACCATCTGCCTCAATAGCTGGACATATTGGACATCAACACCAGGACCAAACATCTGTGGCCCAAGGGCTCCAAGCAGCCAGCAGTGTTGTACCAGTGGGAATATCCATGCTCCAAATATCTGCAACCTCATTGAACACAGCACTATGGGCACACAAAAATAAACTTTCCTTCCTCAGTCACTCCCTTTCCTTCTTGGTTAACATCAATACAGAACTGACTTGCCAAATTAGGGTGTGCTTGGGTTTAAGGGAAAATGCTTCACTGTACCTTGAATTTGTGGAAATGTGCAGAGGGAATTTCCTGGCAGTCTCTTTTGGGTCAGGCATCACTCTGCAGTTAGCTCCCCCACACATGGCACTTGGACAGCCCTTTCTGGTAGTTCAGGCTCCTTCTCGTGGAATCACTTTTATCATTAAAGAGGAGAAATATTTTGGCATAAGGCTGCTAGATGCAGCCAACAAACTCTGCATTTGGCTTTAAAAGGCTCAGGCAGAGGCCTAAAGTACTACAAGCCTCCTGCACTGGGCGGGCAATGCCTCACATACCACAGGAAATCTTTCAGGAAGGTTAAACCATGTAACCTCAGAGATTCCCCCCAAAAATACATACTCATGTTCAAAAAGACACAGATAACTGTTCAGAAATATCTACTTTACAAGTCTCAACCTGGGACTATGTCCTGACAATCCAGAGGTTAATTTAGGATTGATCAGATCAATATATCTTACGGCAAATGCTAGGCAATAAAAAAAACAAACCCAACAAATTAAAACCATGGTTCTGAAGAGTAGTGGAGCTGAACTGAAAGCTGTGAAATTCAGAAACTATTTCAAAATTTCTGTTTTCTCAGTTTGCATATTTTATTGTGAGACCTGATGGGAGGAACTTGAAAACTACACAGGCTAGGCTCCAGGCTGCTTTACCCAGACAACAGGATTTCAGACCAATTATCCTAAAAATATTTTGTCCTAAAATCCCAGTTTGCTTCATGGCAACTTCCTGCTCTTCTCAAAGTAAATAAACAAATTCTATGCCTCTGGAGTAAAGCAGATGAAACCTCTGAACTCTAGGTGTTGCTGTCACACAACTTCTTTGCTATGAATTCCCTGAGTTCCAAGCTATTTGCTCAAACCTCTCTTTGTTGGCTTTCTGCATGGTAAACTGGACCTCTGCACATCGATTCTGCTCCTGCCCATGCCAGAAATGGGCCATTCACGCACAGATACAGAGACAAACAGAAAAACCATGACCCACTGTGACCAGGACAGAAAGACATGCCTCTACTTCAGCTTAAACTAGAATAACATCCCTGATTTTGGTGCAGCCAGAAAGGAGGGGAAAACAAAAGTTGAAGTCACGTTGCCCTGTAATGAAACTGAAATTTCTCACTGTTTGCTTTAATCTCTCTCTAGAGTGTAGAGCCCCAAAAAAACCCACCCAGGGATAGTTGTATACATGTTAACTGGCCATGTCACCCTGGGAAGAATCTTCTCTTCCCTCTTCAGGCTGAAATCTATGTTGGGGGAAGGGGCTCAAGGGTAGCAGATGAGCAATCTCTCTCCATTTCAGTGGCTTTACATTGGTTTGCATCATGGGAGCAGCTGACTCTGTATTGCCTGCAGACAACTCAGAGCAGGAGGAACGTGATGGATTCAGGCCTGTGCACAACAGCAATACAGAAAATCTCTATCATGATAATTTGCAGCTGTTGTTAGAGGAGACTAACCATGAGATTTGAGTAACTGATGCAGGGAGAGCGTGGGGAAAGGGCTGGTATTTTCAGGTCAGCTAGAAGCTATTGTGTTTGGAAGTGAGAGGAAAAATTGTTCACACTGCTTTTATGAAACATGTAATTTTCCATCTCCCTTGCCATGCCTTAAGAGCTTAATTGGACACAGTTGATGTAGACGCAAGCCCAGCTCCCATCTCAGGCTTATATTCCAAAGGTCACAGATTTCATGCTGATCCTCTGCATTATGCTATCATTTCCATGAGAACCTGAGGAGGAGAACATTAATTGCCTGTGACTGTAATTGGTTTCATGATGGTTGTCAGGCCAGTGGCTGGGAACACACACCCCAGAACAGCTGTCAAACATGTAACCTGGCAGAAAGTCACCGAGTGCCAGGAGTGTGCTCTGAACAGGACTGACATTTCCTGTGCCCTCTGAGGCTCTGCAATCAAGACAGATCTCTTGACATAATGATTCTCAAAAGGGACTAATTTGAATTAGTTTCAGCTGGTGCAAGGCGAAGATGCAAACATGAACAGCCTGTTGGCAGCAAGTTCATCTCAAATCCCCAAAGAGAAACGTGCTGTCCTAGACCTCTGCGTATTCAGGCTGTGACGAGATCATTGTCACAGCAGTGACATTCCTGGTCCAGGGCTGGTTCAAAAAAGCCAAAATCAAAGCAGAAAACCAATGGACAGTGAACAGGTACAGATAGCCCAACTGGCATTAATAACAGACCTGGTTTCTCTTTAGCTAAGTCAAAACCAGTTCCTCCTTTGAAGCCAAGTACAGCAATTCAGATCAATCAAAACATCATCAGACAGAAGTTGTGTTCTCTGTGTTACCACCAGAAGCACCAGAATTGATCTCTAAGGCCATTGCAAAACAGCTCTCCTTGATGTAATATGCACCAGAGCAGAGATGATTGAGTGGGATTTTTAGATCTATATCCACCAGTTATACAACAGCTCTGTGTTCCAAAAGAAACTGCCTCTTCTCCCTGCTGGACAAGTTTGCCTTTAGCCGGATGGGATCCCTGCCCTGGAGTACCATGGTAGTGAGGATGAGAATTCAAAATGGAACACTTAGCAAAACCACTTATTCCCTGAAGCCCAGCATATAGGAAACTGGTAAAAACTCTATTAAAAAAATTATTAAGTCAGACCTAATGACCTAAAAGACTTGGAAGTTCACATATCTGTCTGTGGTCATGGATTTAAACAACTTGCTGCATATTGCTACTGCAAAATGTAAAATGATAATCAGATGAAACTCCTCTCAAAACCACAATTATCTATCTCAAGTATCAAGCATGCAGGTACTTACATGTACAGTTTCAGATCAGAATTACAGTTTCACCTAATTATAGAACACAGCAAAATATTTGTATTCAGATGTTGGATACAGCTATATTGATTTATGGGTAAAAATGGACTTACCCCTTTAGACACCTACATATTTACACAATTGTAGGAGAGAAAGCAAACACACTAAACACACACCATGTACACATGGGCACTCTTGGAGACACATGCTTCTAGCAATGCAACAGTAGAACATGAGAAATACATGCTTTTCTCCTGAGTCCCACAAATTGGGTCATGCAAGGAAAATCCAGCCCAAGAGTCCCATATGTTTATTAGAGTGGCACAAAGACCCTTCCCTTTGTATGCAGAGCATGGCTGGAGCAGCCTATGCTAATCAGTGCCACAGCTGTTCAGGAAGGTAACGGATAGGACTGAGCTTGCTTTTTACCTCAGTAAAATTAATCTTAATTATAGCAACTCATTCATGGCATTAATGTGAAATACACTGTAAGGCTGAATGTAAATCACAGATTCAACTCAGTTTATACCTGCAGCAGCTCTTTTCCACATGGTTACAGAAGGTGCTGTAAAAGCACCACAAAAATGCCTCTGAATTATTTTCTCTCAGCTGTAGGAGCAGGAAGATCCAGTGTTAACCAGGAAATACACTCTTGGGCAGAGCTGAGGAACTTGGTAACACACCAAGGGAACACAAGAGAAAGACTCCCCGGACTGCAGACAAGGCCATGCATATATTGGTTTGCCATTTGGACCTGGCTTCAAACTGTGTGAGTTGGAAAACAGAGAAAAAGAACAGTAGAGCCATGACAGTGACCTCTCTGTGAACCTGAATTGGGTAGCACTTTGCTCCCTCCCACACTTGAATTCATATTTCTGTGCTGACTGTAGCACTGTGTACTGGCCCCAGCAAGAATTAAATTAAATATTTATACTTTTATGATGAGATACTTTGTTACCCCATAAAACTTGCACATATGGAACTCTATTAATTTATGCTAATTCCTTATTTCTCTAGAAGAGCCTTTTTCCTCATTAGCATTTGATCATTTAATACAACTTTACAGCACACACTAAATTGAAGCCCATAATCTTTTGTAATTGAGGCTTTGTGTGAATTCATTGTCATTTTTCAAAACAAAAAAAAAAAAAAAGAGGGGGCAGGGAGATGTGTGTGGCAGCACTGCCTTTGCATGGCTTGGAGCAGGATCAGCTCTGCAGGGATCTGCTGGCAGTGCCAGCTGCAGGGAGCCCAACTCATTCAGGAGGCTGGACCTGCCCTTGTTTGTGTTGAGGAAGAATTTTGTGCTGACCTCAGGGAGAGAAGAGCCAGTCCTCTGGCATGCTGCCAGTGCCTGCCAGCTGGGCATGAGGATGGCGATAGGAAAAGGAAGCAGAGGTGGAAATTGCAGCCCACAGAGCAACCCTGCAGCAGGGAGAGTGTCCAGTGCACCCTGCCCAAGGGACCCTCTGTCTTACCTTTGTCTCCTGCTGAATCTTTCCTTTATGTTCCTGACACCATAGAAATAGTTATTGGGGAGGAAATTAAACCTGGTATTACTGGGCAGGAAATTAGTGTTTCTTCCCTTGCCATAACATTCCTTCTCCTTGTTCAGTGGCCCAAATTCACTTTCACTTAGCCACAAATCTAATTAAATTAAGCAGATAGCATTGACTAGTGCAGATCTGTCCCCCTTTCTGGGACTGATCTCTGCCCTGGTGCAACTTCCTAGGCTCATCTGTGAGACTCCTCTAATCAGGAAGTTTGTTCCAGGCTCATCTGTGCCTCTAAGCTGTAAATCAGAAGTAAACTAAAAGATTTCCCATTTCAGGAAAGGAAACAACAATGTTTTTGTCTTTCAATACCTGGCCTCAAACAGAAACCAGCAGGGAACAGTGGAATGCAATGCTGAGTTACCTATTGCTCCCTTTGTCCCACCTTGCCAGTATCAGCTGGGAGTGTTCAGCACATTGCAGAGACAACTGGGCAGCTGCTGGATTTTTCTGGCAGCACTACAAAAAAAAAATTGTGAAATTTAAAACACCTCAATAAAAATGTATGATGTATACATTTATATATCTATATATTAAGTATGTGTCAAATTTCTGCCCCTGGACACAGAGGAATAGCTTAGTGCTTCTGGAAATGCTGGTTTTGTTTCTTCCAGAACTGTTTACTTGTTTTCCAGGAGACAGAAGAAACGTGTCACTGCAACAATTCAATGAGTGCTTTAAGGTTTTTCAGTGCTTCTGTGTGTCTTACACACAGTGAAACGAGGGTCAGTTTTACCTTGAGGAGTTCTCTATATTGTTTTTTATGAAAAGAGGAACTCACATGTGCTCATGTCTGGCTGTCATTGAACTTGAACTGATAGGATTGGAAGTGCCAGTGTTTAGAGTCTAGGAGCAGGTTTCAAAATGCAGACTTCCTGACTTTACTAATAAGGATGCTCTCATTCAAGCCAGGAGCTTCTGATATGCTTACTTCAAAATTATTTTGAGTTTTAATTCTAAGAGTTGTCAAGTTGTAACTGCAGATTTTCAGTCTGGGTTTTTACATTCTTGACATTTACAGCTGCAAGGTTTAGGGAAAGGCACTCAGCCTCCACCAGCACAGCTGAGTGATAGTTCAAAGCTAGAGCAGAAATCATCCAGCTGTGGAAGATTAATAACTGCAATGTGCAGAGGCCCCACTTCATCTTTGGGGAGGAGTTCACGAGCACTCCCTTAAATGTATCCTTAGGATTGCATGGAGGGAAGTGCTGCACTGAATGCTCTCATTTGTTCTCAGGGACACATTGACAAAGACATAAACAATGAAAAAGCTAAAAATATCCATTGCCCCAGTTACAGGAAACACCTGCAGCCAGCAAAGCACTTAAAACTCATTTAAGTCTCATTGAGTTTGGGGAGAGTTAGAAACATGGCCACTGGCTGTTCTTGAGTCAAGGTGTCAAAGACAACATAACTTTGTTGGTGGTGTGGACATAAAGCAGTGACTTAAGCACCGAGTGCTGTAGCCTGAGCAAACACAAGGCATCAGCAATTTACAGTCAAAAAAGACTCCTTATTTTTAAGTTTAAAAAACCACTTCCTATTTAAATACCATCTGCTTGCACTGCTGTTTATTTAAATTGTCAGTTAATCAATGAAATGTAGTTGAGCTAGGAGCACATCACAGCAAATCAGTGCAATCACTTTCATCTTCATTTTACTTTAACTGGACTCATCTCTCCATTCTTCCCCTGACCAGAGGCAAGTCAGAAGTGAAAAACAAGAAGTACCTTTTACCAAAAGGAGTGACATATCTATGCTGCTTCAGCTCCTCCTTTTGTGGGAGCACATCTTTATGTCCTAAAACACTCACTTCCAGTATCTTTTTTCCTAGGGCAATAGGGGGAAGAGATTGGATTACTCACCTAGAAATCACCAGCACAGCCTAAATCTTGTCTAAATCCTTTATCAAGTAGCTCTTCACATTTCCTTTACACCTGGCTCAAGGCAGGAACCAACTGCACCAATGAGCAGCAAAATGCACTTGGGTCTCTGTGGAGGTGACAGCCACCTCATGAAGGCAGTTTGCCTCAAATCAGTTACACCATCTTTGCACTGACCATAAAATGACACAGTAAGTGCCCTTAAAGACAGTTACCACGTGGTTATTGCTGCTTTCCAAATTAGATTGTCATCATGAGTGTTCAGAGTGAAAGATACAGGTAGGGAACCCGTTAATTCCTTAGCCCTGGCAGGTCGGAGCTCCCAGTGCTTATTCATTTTGCATTAGCAAGAAACATCAGAACATCTCAGCTCCCCACACCACGAGGTAAATTATTCCTGGAGCACTGTACTTGGTAGCCTCAAGTTTAATTACCCTGTAATCTGGAGGTCATGTTATTACTCCGTGGTTACATGATTTTTTTTTTTTTCATACCAATTTATATAACCTATAAAAGAATGTGACATTGGAGTGAATTTCTCCAAATTGGTCCCAGGCTGTGTTCATAGGCACATAGTTCTCCCAGTGTTTGAAAAATTGAGATTCTGCTCTCGGTGAGCATCTGCTGGCTAATCCTATATGCTGTTTTAAGAATGAAACACCTACTCATGTTTTAGCAAGGCACAATGGTTTCTAGATAAAGCCAAAATACTGATGCCAATGTGAATTTCAGTTTTAAGCACAGATATCTGCTCCCAGCTCAGCTTGGGTAGTATTCCCAGCTGGAGATAATCCAGAACAAGTTTATCTCAAAAGATACATGCAGATTATGAGTTTGATTTCTTTATCAATATCTTTTGTGATGTTTCCTTACATCCAGCATATTCAGCCCTAAATAACAAAAGACACAGGCTGTTTGGTGGATGAGACCAGAAGTCATAGAAAGGTGTTCAAGTGCTGCATCCTTCTTTGTTCAGAAATAGCCCTCTCCTCAAAAGCTTTCCAAAGAAGAAGAGTCCTATACATGGATTTTGTGCCAAACAGTATATAAGTATATTCATAGGGGGAAAATGTGTCCCTCATTACTGTCCAGAGGCACAACCCATCACTGTGGACAGCAGCTGAGTCGCAGCCAAAGATCTGTCCCTCTGATTGAAGTAGAACATTTGATTTATAAAGATATCTTTCTTTTTCATTTTTTCACCCAAAACTATAGGAAATTACTGTAACTGTCTCTGCTGGCCACTTCTGTATTGTATTTAACCTTATAAATAATTTACAGGTTTTCTTAAATTAAACCCCACAAAGATATTACCTTAGCAGCAAAGAATGCATTGAATTCTTCTTTGCTGCATGGTGCTTGATTAATGTCAAAAGAACCCATTGTTTTTTACTTCTGGAGTACCTCAGTGTGTTAGTAAATAGTGTATAACTTCTTACTACATAAGGGAAGAAGCACACAAATATTTTGATTGCAGGCAGCATCTTTAAACTTTTCTTTATCTTGCAAGTTCTACTAGGTTTTCCAACTAAATGTTACAAATTTGTGCAAGGTTTTGGTTTTTTTTTTAAATACATTTTGACCATTTATCTGGTTAAGGGAGGAAGGAATATTTGCTCTTCCCTAGAATTTTAATGATGAAATTTTGATTCAGAAGATAAATTAATTATAAGCAGGTAATAATGAAGTTAAGTATCTAACTCTTATCACATCTAGCTTATAGAAATATCTGATTCCTATGCTAGAGAAAACTCTGTAGGAGGATGTGAGCTCTCAGTTGTGCATTGCACTTTTTGGTACAAATGCTTTCTTGTCTGACAGATCCAAGTTTCTACAAGAAATCTGACAGATTCTACCCCCCAGCTTCCTTTGTGACCCTTTGGATTACAAGGTTCACATCCAATATGATCTGCTCAGGAATACTTTGAGCAGCAAGTAACTCACAGGATCTGTTTCAGAGGAAGCACGGATTGATACGATGTGATTCACCTCAAAACTATGAATAAGTTTTTCATCCTTCCCTCCTCACCCTTCTTCCCCACTCCTTTGTGAATCAGCAGTAAACACCAGATGCCCTTTGCAACATGAAAAAGGGATGTACTCCTCTAAACAGAATTTCTGAAAACCAGGTAAATTGGGTGCTTACAAGCAGTTCTGCTTAGGAAAATGGGTGGCTGCTCTTTTTTTTACCAGAGAAGCTTCAATCAAGAGAGGTAATTTGCACACCCGAGAGAATAAATATGAAACAACTACACCAGAATATGGACTGGTGGAATCCACAAATGGAACTTTCTGGTAGAAAGACAACAAACATTTTTCTCCTCTTCAGCTTAGGGGGTCTCTCTGCTTTTCATGAAACAAAGGGAAGCTTTCCCACCATGTTCAAGAAGCTCCAGGATTTCAACTTTTGCAAGAAGTAATAGATTAATCAGAAAATCTTTCTCTAGACTGATGCAGACTTGTTTTGGGAGCTTACTAATTGACAAAGCAAGCCTCAAGAGCCATCTAGAGGCAAGACTCATGTTTATTATTTTAAGACAGTGGCTTTTCCATGTCAGAAACAACCCCCTAGTTCTTTCAGGTTTTGCCCTTATGTGCAGCATGGTAAATCAGGAAGACCTCTAGTTATATCCCTTGAGCTTCAGCCGTGTAAACGTGGTATCAGAGTAATCATCCCCTTCACCCACAATGCAGCTGTTTTATTAATGAGAAGCTGCATTCTTGTGGTACAAGAAAAAAAGTATTACAGGTGGTGCTGCGTGAGGCAGAAAGCATTTGGCACAAGGACTGTGCTCCTGTGAGATCCAGACACACTCCAGGGGCAAACAAGGGGTAAAGGGGGAAAACCCAGTAAAGGGGGTAAACAGATTTTGCCAAACTGAGATTTGCTTGATGATGATGCTTTTGTAGCCCTGATGGCATTGTCTGACCTGTTCTGGCTTCCCCTTAAGACTGTATCAGATCAAACCAAAATTGGTGTCCTGCTCGGAACAGATGCCATGGTTTGCAGAAGAATGGGAAGAGAAAGGTTTGAGTGGGGTCTGTGAGTTCACTCCCACAGTTTACAGACAGCCACAGTGTGCCAGCCTTCAAACAGACAGATTCTCTTTGGGGGAAATCATGGGAGACTTGTTTTTGAGGTCCCTGCATGGCTTAGAAACAACGGAGAGAGCAGGGTTTTGCAGACAAGGTGATGGGAACAGTCCTTCAGTTCTAGCAGATGTTTGCTTCAGTTTTCAGCTCCAGGCTTTGGTGGATTATGTTTTTATTCAGATTTCAAGATCTCTTCAGAGTTTTTAGTGCGAGCAATGGAGATAATTTTCTGTATTGAGTTTTAATCTCTATTTGTCAGAAAAGAACAAGTATGACCTTTCACTAAATCAGACTGAAACCACTTTCTGGCACCCTTACTCTCCAGATAGGAATCCAGTGAAGTTCTTGTATAAGTTGCTTTAATGTTATTACTTCTTGTGTTTATCAATAAAGAACTTGGACTTGAAGGTCTAAATATACTTTGCCAAATCAAAACTTTGCACTGAGATGATAAATACAACTATACCTATTAAAATCCTTCTGAGGAGGAAGCACTTTTGTGTACACAAAGAAACACAGCAGGAATGTTATGTATTCATTTTAGGTTAAAGCATGTATTTTGGATTTAGAGGAATGTCTCTGATATTTCCTGTGTAATTAAGCTGCTGGAGGAAGTACTTGAATGCCAGACTGGAACAACAGAAGCACAAAGGGGATAAAGTGCTGATGTAGCACCAGTAAAACTGAGCCCACGAAGCTCTCCAGAGCTACACAGATCCAGAGATTGCCTGCTCCAGGGAAAGGAGGTTCCTGCAACTTGGGTTTATTTGGATTTTCCACCTAGGCTGAGTTTCTTGGAGAATGAGAATGCAGAGAGCAGCAAGAGAGGTTTAATTTCAGGATATTAAACCCTTCTGAAATGTTTCTAAAGTGATAACCCAGGCAGCTGCCTAATGGATTCCCAGGGCTGCCCTGGGCAGGCCAGCACAGGCAGCTGTGCAGACCCAGCCCAGGCACAGCTCCACTCCTGCATTATGCACAACCCAGCACTTCCCAGGTGTGCTGGAGAGGGGAACTCGTGCAGATGCTGCTGGCTAATGGCAGGGGCTCTTTGAATCCTGGGAGAGGCAACGAGAGGTTTTATCAATACCTATTATGAATGAGCTGAAGTGAAATGTTTCCATAAGGGATTTCTGCCTTCAAGATGCATAAACTGGCTTGATCAAAATGCTGAAGGTAGAAAGAGACAACGAAGATAAAGACTTCAGGGTGGCTGCTGTTAAGTTTATGCCAGATATTCCAGCCATGACTCTGAGTGTCAATGAGAGCGGACAAATAATAGAAGGGTGAAAACTGAAAATCACAGCTAAATTTCTCTAGCAGAGATGTATTTCTGTACATCTGAATTCAGAACACTAGACACAAAAAATAAGATTTGAGTTCTAACCTTTGGAGAAACAACTGCACAAGAAAATGTGTTCTTGTAAAAGATGCCAAAACACGAGTTCACTATAATGCAACAGCCATATAATTAACAAGAAGGAACAAGCAAAATATGAGAAACATGAAGTGTATAAACAGAACATTAAAAAAAAAAAAAGTGTATACACACACACACATGTATGCAATTTAAATATGAGGACAGCATCTGCTGGTAGCTCAGCTGTGCTGCACAGTAGACACTGCAATATATAATCTATCAAACTGGTGAAATCAAAATAACATAAATTATTTCAACAATGTATCTCTTAAAAACAATGGCCAGGCCTGGCCCATGGAGAAAAGCAGGGCTCTCACTAGGAATGTAGGCTGGGTTGGTGTAACATAAACATGGTTAGGTGAATATTTATAAATCTCTGACTTTTGCATACTGATTCAGAGCCTAGAACTATATAGACTGCAAGTCAGTACTAACAAGAGCTCAGAAGAGCAGACCAGCCTGGTAATCAGTGATCCTGCCTAAAATTGTTCAATTGTTTTTTGTAAAATGCAATTTTAAACTGTCTTTCCTTAACATGATATAAACAACAGTGGTGATCCTCTGACAGAAAGCACACAGGTAACGCTTCAGACATTCAACACCTTTACATGAAGTTGCAGATTCAAATTCAACATAAAACTCTAATAAACATCACAAATAAAGAAGACTTGTCCAAGAAAAAAACTTATGAGGTTATTTCCTCATTTGCCTACAAAGATGGATTTAATAGATATATTCTTCACTGAAAAGAAAAGAATAATCATGCAAACTCCCAAGTCTGTGAAACCCCAGGTCCCAATGTCTAAACCATGATGAGGTCTTTACTCCACATCCTCACAGTCACCAAGTCTTCAGATAACATCCAACTTCCTCCACTGAGAATGAGCAAGATAAAAAACCCCCAAAACATTAGTAAGTAATAAATTATTGAGAACAAACTAAACCAGTATGTAAACACCACATCTTTTAAAAAGCAAGTTTTTGATGCCTTTTGGAGGCTTAAGAAATGAGCCAAGGCAAGTCGCCCACAGTCTATTACGTCTGCTCGCTTCTGACAGGGGGCAACACTTCACACAAAGAGCATAAAACACCCTTAAACTTCAGAGAAAAGCAAGAAAGAAATGCAGATAAGAGCTTAAAAGGAACATCTTGGGCTGGATGTTTGCTTCCCTTTTGTAAAGTCACATCTGTCTACAGCACGATCTAGGAGTGATGAAGTCAATGTTTGTATTTCAGAGTAAAATCAGGCTCTTTTCCTCACCCAGGGATCAGTGCTATCATTCTCAAGCAGTCCCACAGAAATGAGTGAGATTCCTGCAGAGTAAGGGAGCATTGAATGCATGCAGATTGCAGGTGCATTTATATCCAATATCAGAGGTAACATATTCTCAAAATTACCAACAAATGAGTTGGAGTTTTCTTTTGTGTGACACAACTGTAAGACATTACTTTTTAATGTTCTTGTAACACATTTGCAGTCCCACTCACCCCCCCAGAGAATACTGTGGAGTACATAACAACAGCAAAATTTCTGATATATAATCAAAATCTACAGCTTTCAATTAAAAGTATCCTTTAAAATTTGCCATGCTGCCAGCCATACACTTTACATGGTGGAGACCAGCATATATTTGAGAATAGCCATAAGTAAATGTAGAACCACATCCTACCTGCAGACATTTTCAGTATGATTTTACCTCATTTGCAGGCCCTTGTGTTCATAAATTATAGGCTGAGATGTGGTCCAAAGCCAGAAGAGTACTTCAGAGCTTTGTTACTTTCTGTACTTTTCATCTATTGAAGAACAGCATTCTAGCTGTGAGCTCAACAAGATGTTTAAATTTGAATTCTGTGTAGCTGACAGACCAAGAAAGAGGAGAAAATACACAAGAATGAAAATTTCAGCATGTGCCAATGTATAAATGAAAAGGTGCTGTGACCCTTTCTCTGGGCCACGATCTCTGTAACCCTCTGACTTTGCCACTGTGAACAGAGGCTTGAACATTCCATCTGTCCCAGCAGCATCTTGCACTACACCCAGTTACCCTGCTGAAGGATTTTCATCAAATTCAGATGTTTTCATCTGCTGCTTTTAATCTGTGGCACCAGGTTGCACTGCATCAGATTGGCTTTTATCAGCTCACAGTCTTGTTTGTCGTGAGAGGAAATGCAGCTTGGATGTACTGAGGAAAAAATCTGTCTAAAAACATTTGTCAGGAAATGTCTGTGCTTGGAACAAAAGTGTCTGAACCAAGATGGAGGGCCTAGGGTTCTTTATGACTTTGGGTTTTGTGGGGCACCACACCAGGTAAGTTAACTCATGGACTTATCTCATCCTATTGTGAGATGCTCCACCCAGGAGGGGGGAGCCGGGCATTCCCACCTGGATAGAAGCTGCCCTTGGAACTGCCTGGCCTTAGCCCTGTCTGCTGGGTGACCAGAGGACAAGAGCCACCACTGACCTTCAGCTGGAGACCGGACCTTCCATCGGATCATCGCTTCAACTGGATCACTTCATTTGGACTGCTGTCACCACCCTAATAGGGTATCAGGTTATATCTGACTTTGTCTGTGCTTTTTCCTTATATTATTTCACTTATTTCTCATTTTTTCTATTATTTTTTAATCCTGACTTGTGATCTCCCACTGGTTTGTTTTCAAAGCAATACATCTAGTTATAGCATTATATGTTCCAGATCACCCATAGAGACCAACATTTAACACCCAGATATAAGATGGGATCCTGCAAACTGGCATATTTATGATGGCAAGTGTTTGGTTGGCACAGCTGCTCCTCCAAGGACTGAGTTTACCAAAGTAGCAACAGCCTTCCCAGCAAAGTTTGCCATTATCCTAAACAATCAAGCCACTTCAATCAAATCATTGAAGCTATTAATTCATTATGTTAATTAAATGCATTAATGTTTATACACTGAACCTAAAAGCAGACAAAGAAGAATTGCATATAATAAATTCACTTAGAAAATAAAATTTCTTTCCAAATGACTTTGAAAGGAGGGCACAGAGCTACTCACCAGTTTGGTTTGACACAGAGAAATATTTTCAATTTCACAAAGAAAAAAGATGTTTCTAAAAATTTTGGTATCTTTAGTGTTTTTCTTAAAAATTTAATGCATTTCACTTTGCTCTTCTCATGTTTCATTTTGTCATTTCTAGCTGATGCTCCTTCCTTTTCTATTTCAAGATTACATTTTTTCCTGTAAAATTTAATGGTTTGTTTTGATTAAACAGCCTGAAGATAAAAATAAACTGCTTTGGGCAAACTGGTTATTTCAGATGAAGCCAAAATTACTTTCCTTTTTTGTTTTTTTTTTCTTTGCAAAAAACAAAATAATAAATAAGCAAACAGTGTCTTCAAGCTCAGTCACCCTGTTCTTCAGCTTGGCTGGCACTTCCCAGGGGTACAGGTGAGATGAGAACAAGCAAGGAACTGAGTCTGGGAACCTTTGAACTTGGATCTCGCAGTAGGACATTAATGAAATATGATGCAACAGTTCTACCAGTGAAATCTTTCAGTTCAGATTGTGGATATTAAAATTGGAATAGGTCCAGTTCAGACCAATGGTTCTGTATATTACATCTCCAGCTACCTCTTTACTTCAGCTTTAAAGGTCTCAGGGCAGGAATGTCTGACCTGCAAGTGAGACACTTCACTTCAGAAGCGTCTCCCCAATATTCTTCCTCCAATATTCCCTGATATTTCTCCGTGATTTTCCCTGAATTTGCCTTTTCTTATTTTCAGCCTATTGCCCCTTAGGCACAGCCAGCTGTTTTCTGCCAATGCCAGAGCATGTATGACAGACGTAACACAATATTAAACACATTTTATCTATGGACTGTTCTGGGCTGTGTCTGGGCTCCTTGCCAAACCTCTTGGCACATCCCTGCCTCTTGCAGCATCCAGAATGAATTGATGACTGAGACAACTTATATGATGGAGTAAAGTACCCTTACTGGAAGTGACAACTGTGTTCAGGTCTAAAAACTGGTGAGTTAGTTAAAAATCAATTTTCCCTATTAGCCAATCAATAAACTAAAGGCAGCTTAGAGGTCACTGGAGCAAAAATGTCTCCCCTGAGTTGTGAGCTGAGATCACAAACAGCCCAGTAACCAAAGCTCTCCACCCTCCCAGTGCTGTATAGCTCACAGTGCAAACACCCCTTTTGTCTATAAAAATGCACTAAACATGGCAACAGTGCCCTGGGATTCCAAGTGAACAATCCTGGAAAGAATTGCACAGAAAAGATTTTTTATTCCTTTTTTTTTTTTTTTGCTCTCCTGCATTGCTTCCCACTTTGCTTAAAATACTCTTTACCTGATGCCTTCTTTTCATGGTAATCCTGATTTTAGCCATGTCAGGTATGACTGATAATATGACAGAAAAAAAAGACAAAACAAGGGGAGGAATAAACCCAGAGACATTCTGAGCAGAGCACTTTCAGTGGGTGGGGTGCATGTAAAACACAGGCTTCTCCACAAGGAGCTGAATTGAAGGTTTTTCAAACCAAGTCTAGGCTTTAAAACAATTGCAGTTACAAGAAAGGTACTGACTATCTCTACAGAAAAGCCACAAAGACACGTTTTCCACTGACATACTACGTTGTTGTGTGTAGAAAATTCTGAACATGCACTACAGTGTAATTTATTTGCTTATTTCACATCTTTTTACAATATGGAAATTAAATACCAATGTATATCATGAATGGGAATGCTGGCCTAAGATTCTGACCCACATGGGAGCTTGTAGAGATTTTCTTGGTTGGATTTACTCTTTTCATTGAGTATCTCATAATCTCACAATCCCAGAATTTACAGCTTCAGAACAGCTGTAAATTCATGAAAGATCCAGTTAACATCATTTAGATTAGGGCATAGGTAGGCAAATTATTCCCATGAGTAAACTTTATCCTTTCATTTTTCCTTTGTGTTCTGTTCCTGTAGCTTGGGGAGGTGCAACACACACCTGTCCCAGGTACAAGTAAAGGAACAAATCTTTGTAAGGCACAGGAGTTAAAGGTGAAATCCCTGTGCTCACACAATAACCGCTGAAGGAAGATACTCCTGTTGGAGAGGTCAGTTTCCTTCACTGCTTACAGAATATTTTTTTCTCTTCTGTTTTTGGACACCCACAGAATAATTGAGGGGAAAATGGTCCCATGGGAATTGGTCTTGAACACTGCTAAAAAATTGTACCAACTGCACAGCAAACACTCAAGCTGCATGAAGATGAATGGAGGGGAAAAAATGTCTAATATTCCCTGAAAGTTTTCTAAGGTTTTCGTGGAGAAATTCAAGCCCATAGATCTGCTAAAATATCCATTGTTGTGAGTAGTTTGCCTCACAGAGAACTTCAAATGCTGTTTTTATTTTCTGACAGGGCAGAAAATCATCACACCCATCAGTTTTACACAGAGAAATAATCAATTGCTGCTTTTCTGACAAAACTCCATCACTGTAAAAATGCTCCATTAAATGTCTGGCAATAACATTCCATAGAAGTTTTATTGAAAAAAACAAGTTTCTCTAAGCCAGACTGCACAGAGCATACGGGTAAGAATGGGAAATAAAATGTTCATGCAATGGAAAGATGTTCAAACCTGAGAAAACTGGTGTAGAAAACACAGAAAAGAGCTCCGTAAATTAGTTTGATCCAGGCTATAAAAATCCAGTGGTAATCAAGAAAAGCCTGGTTCAGGTGGTTGGCTGGAATGATATCAGGGAGACTGGCACCAGGAAAATGACCTTTGGTGCTCTTGCTCCTTGAAAGCTGTGCTCCCTTCTCACTATTTACTCTGTCAGCAGCTCAGCTCCCCAAGGATCTGTGTCGATATTTTTTGAAAACATTTTTGTATGACTTTTCTTAACAAAGAAAATTCACCAAAATTCTTCCATTGAAAGTACATTGGAAATATTTTGTCTCTGTGACTTTTAAAAATGTTTTGGTTTTAGAGAAAAAGCTCCATGTTTTCCACAGGGATAATTAAACCTGTTTTCTAGACAGCTATCCCCCATCAGCTCTCTCCTCATCAGGCCTCCCACCCTCCTGGGAACTGAGCTATAGGGAAGACATAAAAGCAGACAGACACTTCTCTCTAGTCATAGGAATTGGTTTTGGTATCTTCTCTTACTCTGCTGACAATTTTCAAGCTGCTATTTGAGTTTCTCTCTTCATCGGTCTTCAGTTCTTAGCATAAATTGTCCCTGGTTTTGTAGTTTATATTTCATTCACTCTTTCCCGTGGTGTTTGTTACACTGTTTTCTCCTGTGTTGGTCACTGAACCTTGGCTCTTCCATTATTTCTTACCTGTGCCTGCTGTAGTAAATTCCCACATAACCTTTGAATCCTTGAGATAGAAAATCACAGCATCTTTGAGGAGATTGTCTAGGCTGTCACCTTTTGGATTTAGGGATGTGTGCAGCCTGGTGATTTAATCCCTGCTCTTGTCTAAGGTCTTCAGGTTTGCCACACTTACCTCTGTGACACCATTTTCAGGGAATTCTTAACATTAAGTTACAAAGCTCTGAATTATCTCACCATGTAGGGTTTTTCATTATCTCCCTCCAAATAATGCATATATTTTTTCTTGTTCAGAAAGCCTTTCCTTTTCAATTTATCCCAGGAAAACAGGAGAGATCTTGAGAGAATCAGATTAGGTAGTACTGAGAAGCTAAAGATTCAGTTCCAGAGAACCAAGAGGGACACAGGGGACTGAACTGGTACTGGTGGCTCTGGAAATCCTGGACTTGGGGTAACAACTTAGTCTTGTTCCAAGGCTGTAGAGGTTATTCCTCTGGATATTGGACAATGCAGCAGACTGGGCTGTGGAGTGCTCCAAGATCCTGTTTATTCAGTGTATAAAATTTATCTCTGGGGGCCCCAGCTGAAGCACAGACAAAACAAGATTCCCCATAAAGTTTTACAGCTGCTCCAAGGGTCCTTCACTAAAAGCCTCCACACTTGTGAAAAGGACAAGAAAAGGAAAATGCGCATTAGTTCCCCGTTCTGAAGTGGGAGTGATCACATCTATTTTCTTTCCTTTTATTCAAGCCTAATGCTTTCTAGAATAGCGACCATGGTGCCAGGGAGGTGCCTCATGATGTGCACAAGGGACTGCTAAGAAAAGTTGGTTTAGAGCCATAAGTAGAACGAGAGAACAAAACCCTTCAATACAACCACCACTACACACAGCTTTGAGTTTGCTCTGGCTCTGGGGGGAATTGGCTCTCTCATGCTCACGAGAATGGGATGGCCCAAGAACACGACTGTGGAGGTGCATCAGCTTGGCT
Source organism: Rhipidura dahli (assembly GCA_013399225.1). Taxonomy (NCBI): domain Eukaryota; kingdom Metazoa; phylum Chordata; class Aves; order Passeriformes; family Rhipiduridae; genus Rhipidura; species Rhipidura dahli. The sequence continues at coordinate 1,582,137 of VXAC01004986.1, read as the reverse complement.
GCTCTTCATCAGCCAGAAAGATGATGACATTAACCCCTGGTTTTCCCTGCAGAGACCACACTGGCACGTCCACTGCCCTGCTGTGCCCAGCATTCAGCGTGCACATTATAGTTCCTAAGCCCACATTCAGGTCAGTGATGTTTCTGGGGGCTTTATTCAAGTGATTGCTCCAGGAAATAAAAGCAGATCTGTAAAATCACAGTGTATAATATATTAGAAATGGAATACAATCCTCAGGGGGATCTTCTTTGAGATCAGTGGGATGATTCAGGGGAAAATGATGAATGGCTACTGCCCTTTTCTCCTTCCAAATAAACATTTCATCCCTCTCCATTGGAGCTGGGCAGCAGATGCAAAATTACTGCACAGAAAAAGAGCATAATTTGGCCATAAATATGTTGCAATAAGTTGTTATATAACTGAAATGCCACCGCCTTTAGTGCATCCACCCACTCATTTTACAACCAGTTAATATTTTTCTGAACTTACATGTTGTATTCTATCCTGCCGCCTCTGCAATCTTTTTGCCTATTTTTCTGCCAAAGCCACAAGAATAAAGCTGTCAACATTGCAACTAAGCCATCTTTCTTGTCTGGCAAATTGTCTAGTGGAAACCTATAACCTCCTGGCTGCTCCACTGTATAATGTAAGTACCCTGTCTTAACAAAGCAAAATTAAAATATTCTTTAGATACAAGATATCTGCGGGCTTCTGTGCAGAAACAAGTTAAATATATTTCTTTGACATTTTTTACTTTTCTCCAGTGGGAACAGCACAGACATTCATATTAAGCTGAACAAGTATTGACATGCTTAGAGAGATGTTATATGGCTTTTCAACTGAAATATCTCCAGGTATTTGAACTGCAATAATAAATATGGCCGCTCCTGAGGGAAGGGAGAAGCAGCAAGAAAATTCCCCAGAAGAGTGTGATTAAGAACTGAAGTGAGCCACTGGCATACAGTAGTTATGCTTTGAATGTTATTGGGATTTATGATTTCAATTAATGCTGGAGAACAATTTTAGAAAGTTATTAGCAAGCTCCTGGCTGAACAGAACACAGTTCATTTGTGCATTCCTCCAGATTAGCTTTATCATTGTGTTGTTTACCAACACAAGGCTGGATCCTCCGAGATGTGTTTTGGGGAGGCACAGATGACAGCTGCACAGGAGCCACATGGACCAAAAATGTGGCTTCATTTATGTGGTAGTTCTTAGTGTATTGGAGGAGCTGTAATTTTACATTTGAGAGATCAAAAGAGAGAAACTCATAAAAGAAGAAAGACCCATCTCCTTTTCTCTGCTTTGCCATTTTGTGTCCAAAGAAAGGCTCTGGCCTGTGTGTTCATCTGATGTAAATTTGCTGGATGTACATCACCAAGGGGCTGGGCCCTTCTGAGGTTCACTTAAATTTACAAACTAACTGAGGCCTGACATGACTGTCTTGTGGGCTTGAGCTGCTTGTATCTATATGTGCTTATATCTTGGTATTCATATATTGATAAATATAAACATGTCTCAGCTTGCCTTTATTTTCTATTGACACAGCTCTCCCCATCTGCCTCCTAATTTCAGAATTTGAATGTCATCTCTATTTGTTAAGGTCCTGTCACCTCAGGCAGGGTCTGCTCGTGGGCATCTCTGTGCTCTGTGCACCCAGAGAGAGCCCAAGAGCTGCGGTCTGAGTCCTAAACATGTTTTGGCTCACTGAGCTGAATAAAGCTGTCCATAAAGGCAAAAAAATCAGGTGTAAGCAGCTGAAGGCTTGGAGATTAATGAAGCATTCGGGAAGGAAAGCAGCAGAGTTTTTTCAAGGCAGTCCTGCCCCAGAGAAGTGGGGAGGAGCACAAATACCCTCAGGTTTCTGTTGCTACTGGCAGCAATGACGGCAAGCACCAGAACCTTGTCCTCCCTCACTTTGGTCACTCACTGTCCCCTGTTTCAGTTAGACCTCTTCTGCAAAAAGTAGTAAAGGCCCCTTATTCCCTTCTGTCAGGTAGTAACAAATATTTATTCACGACTCATTGTGCAGCTAGGTCAGTTTAAGTACTTTGGTTTCTAAGGATGGCAACAATCATTCTTTCTCCGAAGAAATACCAAAATGTCCATTCAGACTAGGTCTTACATAAATTCTCTCTCTCTGGGTTTGTATGGTTGAAGAACAAATGCAAGGGGCAGCAGAATTACACCTCCTTGTTTCCCTGTTGCAAACACTGCAGTATTTCATACAGAGCAGTTTATGTGAGAAGCATTTTCCCTTCCATTTCAAAAAGCAGCACTTCAAAGCCTTGTGCCAGGCTAGAACCAACACTGTGGCTGCCAGCATGACTCACAGCTACTTTGGCAGAAAAATATCTGCCAGTGACTAGAAGAGAAAATCTCACTGATGCTTCAGGCACAACCCTGAGACAACAGTCGAGTAATTAACTTTTGAAGCCGACCATTTCAATCCGTGCATAACAAGAGTAGGAGAAACCTTGCACCTGCATATCTGGTGTGTCCCTGGACCAAGACATGCAAGTGTTTGAAACTGTCAATTAAAGTTAAACTACAGAATACACAAGCTGAGCCAATGGAACAGAGATTCTGCTTTACAGTAATATATTCCTTGTGATTCCTGTCAAGACTGTGGGAGGTAAAAATCACTGAAAAATAATCACTTCCTTAGAAATTTTGACACTGTGAGAAGCACTGTAGCAGAGAACCTACCTTTTGAAGTTTTGCTTTCAGTGGGCTTCACATGTGTCCCAACTACCTTTCAGCAAGGCTCCTGGACACAGGCTTCACAATTTTGGGAGCTCCACTGAGGCTGTGAGCATGGAGCAAACAGGAAAGAGGCCAAAAGCAGCTCCGTTTCCTTCAGACCACAGGAGTCTCTGTGCCATCTGCCTTCCACACAGAGCAATGAGAGACCCAAGGCAAAGGTTTTGGCGTAAGCTGAGAAGTTTTCTGAAGCATTTCAGGGGTGTCTTTTCTCTGGTTTTACCTGATAGAGACACTGAAAATAGAAATGAAAACCACAGCTTGTGAGTGCTCTTAAAGCTGATGTTAGTCCTCCATGGCCTCGAGCATGTTCTTACTATTACTCTATATTATGTTTCACAGTTTCAGAAAATGGTGAGTAAAATGTTTTTTGGCTTGTTTATTTTTCCATATGTCAAAGGCAAAGCTTTCCCCTTTGCTTCCATTGAATCTAAAACTGACAAGGCTGCTCTTCTTTAGCAACTCATATAGCACCTTTTTCTGCCAAGACATCTTTGTTTGTGCACCAGCCACATCAAATGCAGTTAGTGCAGGACTGGGAATACTGTTTATTAGTTAACCACAGCTGCAGAACTAGCAGATGGAGCAGAGCGCATTTTTGTTGAAGATCACAAAAGTAATGACTACTGTTCTTTTCTTTTTCATTTTTAATCTGTCATTGCTTCGTGATGGAGTTGCAGATTTTGTTAGAGACTTCACAGACTGGTACAGAAACCACAGTATCCATTACATTTAATTACTCCCCCATTTGTTTAAACAGTGAGTGATTTTATTAAATTGAATTATTTTCCTCTGCAGCTTACATGAGGAAGGGGTATTATAATTACAATCAGGTTGGCATTTTAAAGTTATAACATTTGTAAGCTACAGCAAAATTTTCCAAAGCCCTGTAGAAATTACATGTCTATTTAAATGCCAACAAAATTCGCTCACATACCACCTTTAAAAATCTCTTTCTCAGTTCTGTGAGCTGAAATGGAGATCCCAGCTGAGGGTAACAAATCAAAATGACTGAGTGGCCACCAAAACCTTCATCCTCTGAGAGCCCCCAGAGCAAAAACAATGATGCAGTGCCAAGGAGACAGCAGCAAGACTGGGGCTGCTCACTGCTACTTAGAACAATTCCCGCTGGCTTAACCAAAAGCAACAAGCAAAACAATGAACAAGAAGTAAGAATTTGTAGTCTTTTCATTTCTACCATCCTGTCCAATGAAGCAAGTGTGCCACCATTGGTCTAAATCACCAGGATTTCAGGTCATAACCATTCCCCTATTCTGAAGTTCCCCTTCCCTTTACAGCTTTTGCACTGGACCCTCCACACCTCCAGCTTCCATACAGACACCTAAAGCTTCACAGAGTCCAGACATCTGTCCCAAGGACTTGGTATCAACCTACAGCTTCCTCACAAGGGAACATGGAGGGTCAGGGACTCAGGGACTGGTCAGGACCTGGGGGAATGGCATGAAGCTGTGTCAGGACAGGTTTAGTTTGGACATTGGGAAAAAGTTTGTCACCCAGAGGGTGGTGGAGCATTGAACTCCCCAGAGCCCAGAGGCTCCCCAGAGAAGTGACTGTGGCCAATCAAGCCTGTTGTTACATCCTGCAAGGCACATAAGGCATTAAGCTTATAGTCATGGTCTACATGAAGAAATGAGTTTTGTCAGGGCTCTTGGCACAAAACACACCAGCAAAAATATTAATGCCATTAAGGATGGAAGATTACCTCTTCTGCAAATGAAAAGTGGGTATGACCAAAGGGAGTAATGGTGTGATGTGATTTTTTCACTGAGGCTAACAGAAAAGTGGGGTGAATAAGAAGCAGCTTTCTTTTGAGGGGAATCAGAGAAATGAAGGCTGGGTTTGGCAGTACAGTCATGTGTCACTCAATACAGTGGACTAGAAGAGGGATTTTACAGCTCTGCTGCTGCCCAGATGCTTGTATTTGATTAAGACACTTAGGGCTCCTTGTGCCTGTGCTCAGCTCTCCTGTCAGCTTGGCCTTTGGGACAGGAGACTTCAGGCTGTGAGTCTTTGTATGTCACTTCAGCCCCATGGAACACTGGCCTTGGCAGAGGGGCCTAAAAACTTCCAAAACCACCCCAAAACTCACACCCAACTGTGAACGAGTTTTGATGATGGCAGTAACACATTCCCAAATTTCTCTCACCTTTAGAGAATATAACCTGCAGAACTGTTCTGACTATGGCATGCAGAGGGGATTTATGATGTGTGCCATGATTTCTTGACCAGGTCTGTTAGTGCTTCAAAGAGCAAATAATTTCAGTGTTTTAAGTCCTCAACCAGATGAAGATGTTGACAAATAAATCCCAAATGACAGCAGCCATTGTAGCTACAGCCAGGGTTGAATGTCTGTCTAGAGCTAAGGCTTTATAAAACTTGAAGGAAATGAGCCATGGTGAGCAAAACCATTACAATGATGATAAAATTCTTCATTGCAGTTTGTCACTCAACCACTGGCCAAGAACCACCAAGATCAGTGGTGGGAGCCATCTCTGTGGGCAACTTTTATTTCACTGAGATCTATTGCGCTGGTCAGGGAAAGCGAAGATGCTGTAACTCTCTCCCCCAGAATTACCCCAAAGTGTCCCTTACAGCTCACAGAAAGCCTGCAAATGTGTTCCTGCACCAACTAAATGTCTCTCCATGACGAGAAACCTTTGTTCTCCATTTAAAGCAGCTTTAGCCAGCACCAAATATAGGCCTTTGTCCTCAATAAGAAGATAATGTATAGCACTGGTTCCTTCCACGAGCAGCATTTTTCAATCTGAGTGTAATTCTCTGCTTGAAGTTACTGGGTATCTTGAAGACAAATGGGAGAGATTTCCCAGATTCAGAATTACTAGGAGCTGCCAGGATTGAGACTCTGAAACCAAGGCTCTGAATACACAGAATCAGACTCTGCCAGCAAACTGCTGCTCTGTACTGTCCTCAGGATGCTCATACCCAGCCCAGTCACTTAACCAGAGGTAAGATTGCTTTGCTGTGAAAAATAACCTGCCTGCACCTCTGGCCCAGAGTGCATGGCTTATATCCAATATTAATGTGTTATTGATGTAAAGATTCACACCAATGTGGATCTTTTATCACTGGATGGATTCAAAGGAAGAATGAATCCTCCAATCTCTCTCTGCCAGGCTTCCCCCCTCACCATGCTCTCTGACATGCTCATTGCAGCTGAGCCAAGGGAGGCACGAAGCACCACAGCTGCCAAAAGAAGGTTAACTCCACAAACCAACTAAGCCAGCCCCACTTTAGGAGTGGGGGAAATGCTCAGGGTGAAATTCTGCCAGTGTTCCAAATACAGGTTTAGGGTTTTAGGCAGGTAGTTTTTACATCAAAGAAACTCTCCTGAGTAGCATCTGGACAATCCCTTTGCTCTGCAGAACCTGGTGATGGAAAACTCAGTAGAAGGTTGGATCCATTCATCCCTCTAGGATTATTTCTTCTTGCAGAAACATGAAGTTCTCTTAAATATAAAAAAAGGAGAAGAAAACAGCATTGGGGTCAAAAAATTCTTTGAAGACTCATGGAATTCAGACTCAGTGAATTCCTTCTGTTTTTCCTCCTCATGACAACATTTGTCACAGGCACACTCAGCCTACATCTTTCAGGATACCAATCTCTGTGGTGTGAATTTGGTTTGCATTCTAGCAACATGTCCTCAGCAGATATGTCCAACCTTGGCTAAACCAAAGGAATCCAACGAATCAGTGGATCTATATCCAACTGATAAAAAATTCTACATTTTTCTTCCCACACACTGCTTGCAATTGCCACCCACTTTCTAACCTTTCCTGTTTTGAATCAAAAACAGAACACAGTAGCCAGAAAATCAAATTACAAAACAGTGAAAAAAGTCAGAAAACTGCAAGGAGTCACTTAGAACAGAATGCTGTCTGTGACACAGGAGATTTTTGATGCCTCATTTTAATGACAAAAAAATGTGATATCCTAATACCATCCAATGTTTTCACAATGCACTGGTGAACTGTATAAATAGAATAATGGGTGCTGGGCACTTCACCTACTCTCAGATTGGACTTCACACTAGTAACACAACCAAAAGGGACGTAGCAATTCTTTCAGAAATAAATTGTTCTTTCTGAAACAAGCACATATGCAGCAGAGAAGGACAAATCCCTGCCATATAGAAATCTGTGAACAATAAAACCAAATCAGTCAGTTTAAAATTATTTATGTTTTACTTCTGAGTCTAATAGGCTCTCAAGTGTTTGTACAAACTGGATTTATCAGTTTAAAGCATCTTTAATTCAGGAATTCTAGAAATCAATCAAAAACTAACTCAGTCTCTAGAACAGATAAATCTTGGAGGGTGTTTACAGAACTCTGTGCTCTTGAAATAAAATCATCTTGTATACCCACATGCCAAAATGGGCTACCATGTATCTAGAGCTAACAAGGTCTTAGTAGACAAGCTGGCATAGGAATATTTTCCAATTAAGATATTTATGTATGTCTTTATCTGATATAGATGAACAGACATCAGATATTTATATCAGGTATAGTTACAGAGAAACACACACTAGAATTTATTAAATGATCCCACTAAAAGTTTTATAACTGCTCAATGTTATGAACATGCCATGCGCAGCCTGAACATAAGACATCATCAACACATACTCTAAAAGTGTCATTTGAAATTTGAAAATAATTACTGGCACTACACTTTATATGATTTTAAATAGTTTAGGACATCAGCTAAAACTTCAGTGCTCTCTTAAAAGTTATAGCTTGGGTAATTTCCAATTCATAAAAAAACAGCTGAAGGTTTTATTGTGCTTTGGGCTCCAGAATACATAGAATTCCTCCTCGCAGAAGCTCTTAAAGGGCCTAGGTTGAATAAGAGATGTGTTTGATTTATTTCCTTACAGAAGTATTTGTAAAATGGAGTTGGTTGCACTGATTGCAGATACGTCAGGCAGATCGCTATTGTCAGAGGCACCTCCAGGCCTCCAGGTTAAGAAATGTATTTCTAAATTTCCAAATGTATTTCATAGCACTTATGCATGCTTTTAGCTACTTGGAATTGCTGTCAGAGAAGGGAATCCTTGAAGGAGCAGTGTGGTTTTCCACAGAGCCCAAACTAATGGCTCTGGGAAGGGAACCTCTCGTTCTCTCACAGAATCAGTGGCAGATGTTCAGCTAATTTGCTCCTGAAAACCTCACACTACAGAGTTTCTCATCTCCCCTAAACTGGTTTTGCTCTGTTTTGTTTTCACCATATTCCAGATTTGCAGGCCACCCTGGGATTCACCACAAGGATGAGCAGCACCAAGCAGAACAACTCTCAGAACAGCAACACTGTTCACCTGCTTGGGGGACGCTGCCTCCTCCCCTTGGCTGGTACCTGCCAAGGCTACACTGAGTACAGACAGCCTGGGAGATGGGAATAGAGAACAGCAGCCAAAACCTTCCACAAAAGACTTAATTTTAAAGCCATTTACTGAGTCTCTCATGCTAGGCATTTTCAGAAGGCCAGAACTCTTCCCAGTGACTCAATCTGGGAACCCCAAAATGCAGCTCCTAGAATGACACATACCCCTGAGAGTGTCAGCCAGGGAGTGCATAATATGTGCTCAAGGAAGTCAATGTTCATTGAGGCAATTAAATATCATGTTTTATATTGCTGTCACTTGTAATTTAGTTATGCTGGAAATGAAGAATGGGTTGTCTATGCAATTGCTATCATAAACATCACTGAGTCTGTGAGGAGAGATTCACAATAAAACACTAAGCTGCCATTATCTCAGTGGCAGGTCTGTCCTCTCACAGAGCAGTAAGTAATAACTCTTTCACATTTGCAAAAGAAAGCAATATTTGCACTGCAAGGATGTGTCCTGTTAGTTTGAAAATAATGTCAATAAGGTGCTCTCCTTAGAAACATCTCCACCATCCAATTGTTTCCCAATCACAATTCATTTACTCAAGGACTGCACTCTGCTAGAGAGTAGGAATGATCCTGCTCTCATAATTACTACTCCTATGTGCAAACATTGACAGCACAGAGGCAATTCTGGCTGATTTAGCCAAGTGAGAGGTTAATGCTCAGGAGATGCCACCAGAATATTTCTTCAGCAGGAAGACATTCAGTGTGCAATAAAACCTTCTCCCCAGCTCCTGTTAAGCCCTTGTGCCAGGGCTTTGCTTAACATGGCTTCAGAGAGAAAGCAGGTGCTGACACACAGGGACAGGAGCCTGCCTGGATCATCCATACCTGACATTGCACATAAAAAAACCCTGTGAACCCACACAGTGAAAATCTTCAACAGTTCTGATTCCCATTTTTGTGCTGAAATCTACCTCCCTGGCACTCCACCAAGAGGGATTTAAGATCAAAATAATTACATTTTATCCACTCCAAGAGGAATTTCAGCCAGACACAAGGCATTTTATCAATTTTCAGTTTGGGTTTTTTAATGTGAAACCTCAAATACAGCACTCTCACGGTAACAAGGCAGTTACTGCACACTAGTTTACACTTTTCAAGATGCTCCATCAAAGGAAAAGCACTCAAGGGAGTCAAGTTACAAATTTCTTGGTGGACAGTTATTGATCTTTCTCAACTTTTAAGGCCATCATTGGAAGATGCAGGGTATCTATCATGTCTGAAACATCCTAGAGATAAAGACTAAACTGAGTGATTTAAAAAAAATAAAGTAAATTGTGGTGTCCCAGAGTAGCAATAAATTGAATCAACAGCTATGTAGACAGGCAGATAATACATCACACACGCACTGGCAGCACTCCCATATCACCTGGTGCAGGTACAGAGTTATTCACATTCTCACTGGAGCTACATTCACATGGGACACACACTGAATTTCAGATCATTCCTTCTTAGGATGCTACATACAGTCCTGTCCTTGGGGAGGTGAAGGATCCATTGGGATTTCATTCTAATCAACATTTTTTTTCCAGCAACAGATCTATGATGCACCACATGTGATGGTTTGGAAAGGACTGGTCTTTAGAGAACATTATCCAGTCCTCTAAAAACCCCTTGTATTGTGTCTCACACTGAGAAGACAAAAATGGATAGATCTTAACACTCCTTATTCCCAGGCTGCATCTTGAAAGACAGAGGCTAAATCACATATTGCCTCAGGAAGTTAATTCAGGCTGTTGTAAACCAAATTTACAGGGGTAGAGTTCTAATATTTTGCTATATTTATTGAAATTCTCAGTATCTTTTCAAGAAGGTGATTTTCTCCTTTGATAAAAGGCAACTTTAATTGCAATAGGTGTTAGGTGGTTGTCTGGGGTATCAATTCCTTCTCCAGTGAGATAAAGTGAAGGGAATTGAAGCTGCTAATGATCATGCATATGAATACATTAGGAAATAATGAAGGTAGTCCTCATGTACATGTGCTGCAGCACAGCTTTAAGCAAAATGAGCATTATTTTATATTTTTTTTAGCAGTAGCCCTATTTACTCTGTCATCAGGCCAGTATTTTTTTATCATTCTCCCATAGCCACTGATAATTACCCAATATATTTTGTAAACTGCAGGTCTGTTCTCGGAGCAGGAATGGCACTTAGACACAGATTGCCTCCAATTGGCTCCGCTGGCTGCTCCACAGAGGAACAGCCATCATATGACTTTTAATCTCCTATGAAACAAAATGATTAAACTGTCAATATCAGGATGAGCCACCATGACGGCCGCCCTGATGGAATGGTGCCTACTAATAATATGTATGCAAGGAATAGATTTTTCTTTATAATGCATGTAATTAGAGTACAGGACAAAATGTTCTGTTCAAATTCATGACATGTACAACTAATAGAGAAGGAGAGAATGAGGCCCTTGGCTATTTATTTGCATGAAAGGGCTCTAATATAGGATATACTTTAGAGAAATTAGTTTTTAATCTAGGTGACTAGATGAGATTTTAACCCTGAACTGGTTTTGAGCTGACCTGGGAGAATTTATGCAGACATGAATGTGATGCCCTGGAAGCCAGATGGGTGTCAGTTTTTCATTAATTTTTGAACGTCTTGTCAAGGGGAGCAGAAAATCAGTCCTTTTAGAGGCTCACCTTATGTGAATTTGCTCTGGTGACACTGAATCAAAAAAAGCAAGTAGGAATTTTAGCAGGAATGTATTCTTGGTAAATTTGGGCGTTGGTGGAGTCAGATGCATTGATTCAGCAGTGATTCCCCCTGCTTGACCTGTATAAAAGCAAAACCTACAGCTGTAGCTTTCTATGAATACATTAAGGGCGAGTAACTCTCCCAGCACGAGTTTATTGAAGACACTATTGCTCTGCAGTTTTGACAGAACTGATCCAACAAGTGCTTGAAGGAGCATTTCAGAACTCAAGTGCTGCTTAAACAGCACTGCTCCTTTGCTGGCTGATCCAGGAAATGTTTGTGTTGGATCAGGGCACACACCTCACATCCCCTGGGAAAAAGGACTCTGAGCATGTCTGAAAAGGACCTGCAGCTCCACCACCTCAACCCTTGGTGAATCACTGTTAGCAGCATGAATAAGGACAAAAATAATTTACAGTGTGTCAGACCATTAAACTATTGCTCATCCTGCCTCTTCTTAGCAATGCTTAGCTTGAGTCACATCTTGCAAGTTATTTTTATACAAAAGCAATCTTTTGAATAATCAGCAGGGATTTGGGAGGCACCCCAGACATTGCTGGTAGTGTTTGAGGTGCTGGGTGACCCTGGACACACATCAGGGCTGGGTTTTTTTTTTTGCTTACCTGTTCCTTTTCTCCCAGGATTGCATAGAAGCTCCAGCAGAAACCCAGACTCCACCAGCTCCAGACATTCGGCATCTCCTCAGCATCCCACCTTTGGGAGTTCACAGCACAGTGCTGGCCACCCCTGGAACAGCAGCCAAACATTTCAGACAAGGAAGGAACACAGAAGCCTCACAGTGGTGAAGGACACAGAGACATAAATTATTTCTGTAAAAATCACCACATTAATTAGGGAGAATACACAATTTCTTTATGGTTTTAGGCTTTGAGAAGGGCAGGGAAGAAAGAACCTTTGATGATTGGGGAAAGACAAGGACAAAGTGTCTTCTAGTGGCTTGATGAATGAACAGGTCACAGCAGCAGAGGGAAAGTCAGGGTTTCTGTGCTAGCTGATGAAAAGGGTGTTTCTGTGAGCAACTGCAAAGGTTGGAGCAGGCCAGAGCCATTCTGGACTTTGTTTAAGGCTTGGGCAGTTTCAAAGACAATCTATCCACAACTTTCTATGCTAATTGCTAAATCTACCCTTTTGGAGGAAGCCCAGCTTCCAGTGTGCCATCACTGAAAAGCAGTAAGATTTTTTCCAATATTTGCCCCTTTCTGAAAACTCTTCCAAGTCAAGTTGTTCTAGAGGCTCATATAAACAAGTGTTTTCACAAATGACTGAGAAAATATGTCCAGGAAATGGTGCCAATTCTCATTCACTTTCCCAACTTTATCTTCCAGCATTGCCAAGAGCTTTTGTGAACACATATTTTTTATCTTGGAAAAGAAAAGCTAATAAAGATAATAGATAATTAGAGAAGATAATGCAATGATTGATTCTTCAACACATCAGATGAAGAAGGTGAGTCCTAAAAGCATTTTTTTCCTTCTTGTGGAATTGGGTCATGGTTTAAATAAGAAAATAAACCCATATAAAGAGCCTCATATATGACCATGAAAGAAAGATGAAGACTCCTCCCCTGATACTTTAGTCTGGGCATGTGTGAAGAGAAGGAATAAAACTAAAGTGTGGAATATTGAAACTATGTGAATTCAGAGGGGGGAAAAAAAGGAGAAAATAAAAGGAAAAAAAAAGGAAAATACCTGTAATATATGTTGTTCAGGTCTCGTGAACATATGTGACTGTCCAGAGCAACACTGACTTATTTCAGTTAGCCCACACAGCCTCCTCCAGCAACACCCAGCTCTTCAGGCTGCCTCTCTGGAGTTCAGATTTTGTAACAGGCAACCAACCCTTCAAAAGTCAGTACAGCTGAGCAGTTCTATCACCTGGAGACCTCAGAGCTGACATGAGAAAAGGGGCCTCATTGCAAGGTCCTTTGTCCCTTTGACAATACCTTTGACAGAGGTATTTGGGGGTTGCATGTTCCCAGATCAGTGCTCACCCTCTATTACTCTGGACAAGAAATATAAAAAAATCCAACAAAGTTATTTGTGAGCAAATCCAGGCTGTGCAGAAACTGTTGGGCATTTCCCTCTGACCACATGTGCTGCCCCAGCCTGTGAAGAGTGGCATTCTGGATGGAGAAAAAATACCTCCTGATTGTTGTGAATCCCAGGAGCAACAGATCTGTAGGCAGCTCGAGGGCTTTCCCGAGTGCTGAGCACATCTGCACAGCACCTGGCACATCTGGGTAATTTCCTGCAGCAATCATGCTTGTGCCACTTGACACAGTTGGATTTTTGTTTTGTGTTTCTGTTCTATAATTCTACGGTCTTGGCAGTTGAAAATGGGAAATGCAGACAGAAATGCTTTTGGAGAGTGGTAATGAGGGGCCATGAATGCTTTGCTAATACAGTTCATACATTCCTTGCATCCCCAGCTTTCTTCATGGGCTAATTACTATTCAGGCTCATGTTTTGGTTTCTGAGCAGCTGGGAAACTTGTTGGAAGGTGTGTGCTGAAGCTACACTGTCTCATTATGCTACTTGCTTCCTCAGTTGGAAAAATCATCTCTGACAAGCCACTTTCCTGGGTGCAGAGCTCAAAAGACGCCAAGAGGGTTGGGGCTCGATGAAAGGTATTTGATGTCAATAGCATTTGACATATGCGGATTTGATATGTTCCTGGCTTCTAAGTGATGCCAAAAATGCAGCTTATGAGAGTAATATAAAGGCAGAGGACAGAGATCTAACCTCCTTCAGATAATTGGTCTGAGTTGTTGCAAGGTGACCTTCATCCCCACACAGGCAACTTGTTGGTGAGAGTGCAAAAACATTTATCTCTCCCAGTTTTCCACGGGCACACAGGAAGCAGCCAGTGCTGCTGAGAAAACATTGCTGCCCGTGTGTGCTGTGCAGGGGGGTGAGGCAGTGGCCTTCATCCAAGCACAAAGGGAGCTGTCCTCTGGCTTCCCCGACAGCGACTGCCTGGGCTGCCTCCTAGTCCCCTCGATAAGACCAAAATTGTGGTTTGTAAGGAGAGAGACCTGCAGCAGGAAACTTTCCAAAGGTGTAAATCCACCTCTCCTGCCAGCCTTTCCTTCTCTCAGACAGGTGTTTGGGATCTGGGCACTGACAAGCAGGTGCTGATGGCCAGCAGAGATCCTTTTCCCTCAGACAAACAGAGGAAGGAGGCTGTGAGGGGTGGATCCTGCAGAGCTTGGCCTGCCCCTCACACCCTGCAGAGCCCAGATCCTGGCTGCATCCCCTTTCTAAGGCATGACTTCCCCAGCTGAGTCCTGGATTGCACCATTAACTGATTAGGATTCAATTCGAGGTGAGACAGGGCATGAATAATATGAAAGCACTCAGTGCCCGTGTGCTGAACTGGAGGCTCGGTCTCTCCCCTGGCAGAGACACATCACCATCAAGGGCTCCATCTCCCACCACCAGGGCAGTCCCTGCGTGTCCCCAGGGCAGAGGAAACACTCTGGGCACAGCATGAAAGTGGCAACTGGATCTGCTGAGTTCCATAATGTTATCTGTGTGCTTAGGGGACACATCTTCCCTGTCTGCCCTGTGTCAGCAGCACTCTCCCAAACACTCAAGGCAGAGCTGAGAGCCCACACGATCCCAAAACAATTGCCCTGACTCCAGGGGGAAGGAAGGATCCCCAGCTCTCTGAATGGCTCCATTCTTCTGGGTGGCCAGCTGTGCCTCAGTCCCTGTTGCCCCTGTAGGGCTGCCTGCCACCTGAGCACCTCACCCTGCTCCAAGGTGAACCCTCCAGGGAGCTTGAACAACCTTGCTGACAGCTCTGCAGCTGGGAGAGCAGCCTCAGGAACGTCCTGAGGAATGGGACATGGGCTGTTTCACCCTCCCAGTCACAGAGTGCTGAATTTGCCCTGCTGAGTCCTCAGTTGCCTCCTCTCACAGTCCCTCCTGGTGTACCTGTGCCCAGGTCAGGCTCAATCCCATGCTTGTCAGGAGAGGACAGTGCCCAACCATTCCCCCTAGACCCTTCTGTGGCAGGAAAAGTGATCTCATCCCTTAGGATGAGGCTGGGGGAGGCCAAGGCCCCTGAGTTCACACTGCCCACCCTGGCCCAGCTGCATGGATCTGTCACGGGCTGGGGATCACACAGAATCCTCCTGCCTGAACATTTGGACATTGCCACAAAACTTTGCTCCAATGTAAAAAACAGCTTTTCACACTATGCTCCCTAATGTAGAAATCAACAGGAAAAACTTCTCTTTTGCTGATTCCTTTTCCTCGGTGTCAGAGCAGCACAGAGACACAAGTCAGGAATATTAATGATGTTCTGTCTGGGCTGGGCAGCACCAGGGGCCCCAGAGCCCCTCATCAGCACCAGGAGGGAAGAGAGAGTGAGCCTCTGCCTGCCTCTGCTCACTGAGCATTTCCTTAGGTGTATTCCTTCTTTCAGCACTCCCAGAGTGACTTCACTGCTCCCTGAATGTCATCAGCTGCAGCTTGTTCTCAGCAAATTGCTTTGCTGTTTAATGAGGGCAATTTCCATGCTTGCTTAGATTTTGCATCTCTTACTGTTGGGGCCAAAATTAATCTGCCCTTCCTTTGGGAAGAATACCTTCTGTACTTCCTCTGGGAAGAATACTTTCTGTCCTCCAGCTGTCCCTGTTCGGGTAGAGCTGCCTGCTGAAAGCCCTCACCCTTCTAAGGTGCAATTGTTCCCAGAAAAAACACAGAGAGCTTAAAGATTTTTCAAGACTTGTTCACTTAAGAGCTTTGGAAAACTGCTGCCCTAAATGTCATAGCTGGAACTTCGTGGATGAAGCCTGGATGTGGCTGGGATGGACCAACAGCTGCTTTTTAAAGCAAAGTGTAAATACCACAGCACACTTCAGAATCAAGCCCTGTACATGCCAGAAGTGGTACTGCATTCCAGGGATATTTTGCTCAAATCTCCAGAACAGAAAATTGCTGTTTTCTACTATAAAATTCAAAATTCTAGCCTGTTTTTGCAAGCTGCAATTCCCAGCTACTCAAATTCATGCCTTTTACCCATCGCTGCAGTATTTTACAGAGAGCTTGTACACTTGTAAGTGCAATATATCATCCAACTGCTCAGATTTGCTTTGGGCTAGAAATTACACGTGCATATAATAAGACATAATCCTGGTTTGAAAGATGCAGACAGATAAATGGTAGGGTACAAAACGCCAAGGTGGAACTGTTGCAGACAGTTTATGTATTTCACAGGGGTCCTCCAGAAGTTACCCAGCTGGAAATGCAAACATCAGACCTGGAGATGGCTTTTGAATACACAGGCCAAAGAGAATGAGTAATTTGCCAAAGACATACAGGGAACTTGCAAGAGCACCCAGCATGGGAGCACGGTGTCTCAAGTGAAATTTAAAATGCTTGTCCTAAAACTCTCCCTGGTACAACACTACACAGCTCTTTCTCTGCTTTCTTTCTTAGGTATCTCACTCCTTAAATATCTTTAAATAACATTAAAAGAAATAACAAGCATGCAGGTGCTTCTATTTATGAGTAGGAAACTTTCTTTGAAGCTCACAAGAACAAAAAAAGCAATGTGTGTTCCCAGGCACAATAAGATTTCTGAGCAAGCCTTTTTTATTATTCAATTTAAGCACAAGTAAAATATATAGCTGTTTCAGATTTGGTTCCTCTCTGAAACATGCCCTGTAGAACAATGTTTCTCTCTCCCTGTAATTCTGACTCCACAACACCAGTTTTATTTGCCAGGCCTGGCAAACAATGATCTATCCATCTATGTCATGCATATTATGTCAAATTTATTACGACAGCTTTCCAGCATATTTCCAGTCAAGGTTTCATTCTTCTTACAGATTCTGCAAATGAGCAACAGTTTTAGTTACAAATGCCTCCCCATGAGGCAGCACTCCTGACAATGGAATGGAACTTACTGTATTTCTTGCAGAATTGTGACACCCATACAACCAATCATTGTGACACTCTGCTGAGAAACACCGTTTTGCTCTGTGGTTGATATATTCCCAACTCAAAATGAACAGGAGGGATACTGGGAGTCATTCAAGCCTTGATTAGTACTTGACTAGATCAAGCATACATCTTCATGTCCAAACAGGAGAAGACAACCCAATGAATTAGCTGCCCACAGCCAAGGCCCTGAACCCTGGGAGAGGTTTGACCACAGAACAAATGACATATATGGAAACATGAATATCAAACATGCACAGAGCAAACTGTGGAGCTGAGAGAGCTGCAAGATGTTCTTGACAAACGGTGGCAGTGCTAGTGAGTGTCTGGACTAAATGGTTCTGTTCCTTTTCTGTTAGAAAGCACTTAGGGCTTTACATTAGCTCTGACCCAGAAAAGCTTTAACACCTGCTTAGAGAGAGGCTCACTGACTCACGTGCAGGTAGATAAATGAGCTGGGGTTTGGGCAGGAAAATGCCCTGCCTGCTTGTCCTAGCTGGCAGAGCAAGCTCCCAGTGCCAGTGGAATATTATTTTCAATCAGGAAATGGACTCCAGTCCCTGCTTTGCAAATTCTCGGCTATGAAATGCTGCAGAGTCCAGCCCTGACCTGCACCAGGAATAAAAGAACTGTCATAGCAGCCCCCCACAACACTTACTGTCTTCTCCTCCCTGCTCACTGCACTTCTTCCCTTTTTGTGCCCAGGAAATCCAGCCATGGTCTCATGTCTCCTTTGGTTTTGCCTGCAGAGGAGCCTTGAGCCAGCCCTGGGCACTCCTGTCCACTGAATGCTGCTGGACAGCTGTCTCCAGGCAAAGGAACAAATGTTTGGGAAAAGCTGTTCTTGCTTTTGCCAAAGGATTTCCCAATCCTTTCAACTCTGCAAACCTCACAGTCCCTGCAAATTGTAGCAACCCTGGAATTTCTGTTGGCAGAGGTACAACAGGGGGCTGAATGCTTGGGAGCATTCTTATCCATT
Organism: Rhipidura dahli; assembly: GCA_013399225.1. Lineage (NCBI taxonomy): Eukaryota > Metazoa > Chordata > Aves > Passeriformes > Rhipiduridae > Rhipidura > Rhipidura dahli. The sequence goes on along the minus strand of VXAC01004986.1, from coordinate 1,564,286 downwards.
CTATTCCATATCCATTATATTCCATTCTCTGCTGCTCTGACAATCTGTGTCTCACGAAGAGCACAGAAATGCTGCATTTTAGCATCAGACCCAGAGAAAAGGATTAATGTGATTAGTCATAAATGGACCAAGAAAAACTCATTTTGTAGTTTAGAGGAGTTCTACTGGAGAACTTGCAAGTGCAAATATATTAAGCATCCAATAACTATTTAACCCAGCATGCCAACATTATTCTGCTTTGGAAGTTTATACCAGCAACTGAAAAGGGCTGGATTTAAATAGCTGTCAGAGAAACTGAAAAGGCTTCACAGCTCTGAAGGTTTGAAGAAAATAAATGCAACCACTAAGGGTATTTTTAAAATCATGGACAAAATGCCATTGAATAAGCTATCAATGGTGAATTTCATACAGCAGTAAATAGGAATATCACTCTTCAGCCCTGGGTTCTACAAAAGAAACCAGTGTCATTTGGCAGATAGCAAACTGAGGTACAAAGAAATAAAAAGAGGTTTTGTCCTGGTACCCAGGAGACCAGCTGGGAGCCAGGAACAAAAGGCAGGTCTCCTGCACAGCATCCCTTTCCTGTGAGCACCACTGCCCATCCACACAGCTTTGTATCTGATGATGATGCTCAGGAGCACAGCAGAGCTCAGGTCTGAAGGGGCAGAGCTCCTTCCCTGCCATGGCAGTGGGGTGAGCCCTGAGCTCTGGTCCCACTCCAGCTGGAATCCCTCCCTGGTCGGAGCAGGAGTGCGGGATAAGCCTCTCAATGGCTGACAGTGGGTAATTCTCAGCCACAGGGCAGCACTAATTTTATCTTCCAAATCCCAGTCATCCCAGATTTTCAGCTCACTGGGAGAGTCACTGATCCCTGTGGATGTGCTTTCAGGGATGGCAGAGCACATGGAGTGCACACACCTTAAACCATGAGAGGGACTCCCCCCAGGGCAGATCACCCAACACTGAGCCAGGGGGGCAACTTACCAGAATCAGTTCTCCAGCAAAAACAGTGCCAGGGTTTGATCCTGACACAGCAGTGCTGGGTGACAGCTCTGAGAACCAGGTCCAGGGGGACAAGGTGCCCTTCCAGGTGGTGTGAGCAATAAACTCCTCTGCAGGTCCTGGTTAAAATACAGCTGAATAGGTGAAAGTCTAATAAACCCCTCAGAGATAAAAATGAACTGAAAAACCCCATCAGCATCTGTCCATCGTTGTTCAGGGAACACAACTTCTCCCTCCCATCTCTGCTTACAGCAAAGCACACGCTTAAGTGCTTTCCTGCTGTGGGATGCCTTTGCTGAGCCGGGGCCCGCAGGAGCCATTGATCATTTCCCCGGGTAAACAACCTTGTTTTTCACCAAGCAGAGAACACATGGATGCAAAGATGCAGGCTGTGAACTAGAGGGTTTTGCAGCCAGCAAATTCAGGGAATAACTTTAGCATAAAATTAAAAAGAAAAGTAAGGAAAGAAAAATTTTGACTCCACCTCTCTCTAAAATCCCTTGGAACCCAACAGCCTCTTTTCCAATAGAGGACACAGAGCAGATTCCAAAATGTAACATCACAGGTTGAGTACAATTCATGCATCCAAAGACTTTTTATCAAAACAAAACAACAGCAAAAAATTCCAGAAAAAAAAAAAAAAAGGCATTGGCTCTACCACAGGAAAGCTCAGGTTTTGTCATATGAATCAATCAAAACCAGGACAATATTCCTTTGGTTTCAGTATAAACTCTGATTTCCTAACTTTCAGTGAATAACATTCATTCCAAATTTTTCTTCAAGTGCAAAAATAAGTCTTCAACCACAGTACTTCAAGTGAAGATTATTGTCCTCAGAGGGAAAAAACCAAGTCCCCTTTCCAGTCACCTATGAGTAAAACACTTTGTTTCTTAATTCTAGAAAGGACTTTACTGAGCAGAAGGCTACCTGTGGCTGCCAGATCATGGATTTCAGGTGCTTTAGGGTTTTTTTGGGTTTTTTTGTTTTTTTTTTTTTTTGTATTATATTTAATTTTTGGCCTCTAAATGTGGTGGTGTATAAAAGATCAGCCTTTCTAATTAAAACCCCCATTCATTGAAAATTAAATAATTCCAGGGTCAGGAATGATTATTAATCTGCTGAATATAACCAGGATCATTCAAAATATTCTCAGTTTCTGAAAAAATTGAGAATTCTTGGCCCTTCACATCATTTGCCTCTAGCAAGATTTTTTTTTTTATGTCTCAAGATTTTAATATTTTTAGATATTTCCAAGACTGACCAACATTACCCAAAACATGAGAGCTACAGGAAATCAAGGCCAAAGAAAATCGATTAAATCAATGTTTTCATATAGGTTTTTTTTTCCTTCAGCTTCAGTGAAAGCAGCAGATTGACCTCTCACTTTGGCAACCACTGAGTGTTTAAGAGACCATCAGGAATTTAACAAGCCAAGTGCTGTATTTATCCCATAATTAAAAGCTGCCCTTCCCAAAGGGCACTCCCTTCCCACTTCCTTGAGCACATAATTTTTTTCAAAACACATATCAAGATGTTATTTTCTCTTAAATCGCCTTTAAAAGTGTCCCCATCTGTCACTGTGTGCAAGTCTCTCACACCCAAGGGAAAGGATGTAGCTGTGTTTTGGTTGTCCCTTGTTACACCCAAATTGCAATGTGTTTAAACAGCAAAGCACTGTGATTTTCTGTTTCACATGGAAACTGGAACCTGTGGTACTGCAAACTGGAACCACAGCATTATGGGCAGGAACCTGGCTGACTTCTTCCTGTTGGTGCCCCCTCCCCTTTTCTCTTGTGGAGATGGGGCAAATATGGACATCAGAAAAAAACCTCAGCAAAAAGTAAAAAGAGAAAAAAAATACCTCAAGTTTCTTAAAATAGATTCTGCCTTGCTTTGGGCTGGTTTTGATTGGCTTCTGTATAATTAGCTGTTGCTCACAGTTTCTGTGATAATTGCACTCTCTATTAATTGAGCATACATTGTACTCCATGCAGTCAGCAAGTGATGAAGCTGTCAGTATTTTGCTAGCTATTACACCGCCTGATTCTTATGGGCTGTTTGATATTGGTAACAAATTAGCCAATTTATACGTCATAAATAAGATTCAAAAGCCCTGCTTCATCAGCTGGAGAGAAAAATGCTGTTATCTTGGTTGACAAAATGCTTGTACTAAGATTCCAAGTGCCTTTTGGCAGGAATTCATCAGAGCAGATGTATTCCTTCTATCAGGCACCATTTGGTTCAATTATTCTTAATGTTTAATGGCAGAATAATTGAACCAAATGGTAATATATACCCCCATAAAATACTTTCATCAAATGCTTTAATTGCTGGATCTCTGTAACTGCAGTGTCTGAGTGCTTTATTCTGCTTATTGACATTTGACAGACCATGATGTTAATACATTACTTTCATAAATCTCTTGATGGGCTTTATCAGAGGTGAGCACTAAACCCACGGAAACAGGTTCTCCACTGGTGAATGGGCTGGGGAACTGAAACAAACAGAGGGAAAAGCAAAGTGACACAAAGCTGCTTCCTCACAATCCCAGGCACTGCTGTGCAGCCACTCTGCAGGAGGAGGAAGGATGAGGGGTGGCCATGCCTGTTCTGTGCTTTCAAAACCTGTTCCAGACATCTTCCTCCTTACTAGGGATCATCTTGGTCTAACTGGCAAAGCAGTTTCTTGTTTTGTACTTAATGGGCATTTAAGTGCTTGTGCTCAAAAAGTTCTTCCTTGGGCTAAATCTCCCAAAACCTACAAGAGCTGTGACAGTGATAACGTGGGGTCTGACCCATGCTCCATGGAATTGGCAGAGCCTAAGGATGAAAACGATGGTTCAACACATTCCTGACCCTCCCCTGGCAATCTGGAATGCCTAGACAAAATCAGCAGGAGGATGCCAGGAGATGGGATGAGCAGGAAGGAGATGCAGAGCCAGGGGAGAGGTTTCAGTGAGGGGGTGAATGACTGTTTGCACTCCCTGCTGTATGCAGGGAATAAACATCTGTAACTAAGGAATAATCATAACAGGAAGGAATGGTTTACAGGTCAGGGGGAAGACTTACAAAGCAGAAGGGGATCTCTGGCTCTCCAAGGCACTGCCTGGCTTTAGCGTTGCACGTTTGGCTGCTGCTGAGTACAATGGTGGTCATGGATCAGGGCTCCTTGCTGCCAGGCAAAGGATGCAACAGCCCAGGTGTTGTGCATCCAGAAATGGCCAGAAGACAGTGAGGAGATGTAGCCACTTTGTCCCTGTGTCTGGGAAGTTCCCAGGCTATCAACAGCAGCAGATTTCAATATTAAGCTGAGGTAAGGGAAAAGCACAAAAATGCCTGCCAGTGTTAGAGGTCCATGTTCTGATCTCCACACCACCATGATCAGTGCAGGTACTGGGCCTGGACACCTTGTGCAGGCAGGTGCCCTCCCAGTTTGTGCCAAACCAGAGAGTGCCCAGGAGGACAGGGCAGCAGAGAAAACCAGGAAAGTGAGTCCCTGCCAGGTCCCCAAAGAGCCCCGCTCTGCTGAGACACCTGCTTTAACTGCAGACACTGAGCGAACACAAACACAGGGCAAAATCCCTTGTGAGCAATTCTGCTGGGGATTCTGAGAGGATTAAACAGAGCAGAAGGAATGGGGAAGAGATGCATTTTTAAAGCTTCTCAATTAGTTTCTAATTGCTGGCACCCAGCTAACCTGGAGATGCAGGGAGGGGAGGGGAATCAAGGGGCCACAGCAGCTGCTCCCAGCCTGGAGTTCCTCAGTGGCAGCAGATCAGAACCACCAGGGCAGCAAGGGCAGCCTTCATCCTGCACACTGCTTGTGCTTTAGGCCTGAGAAGTGAAATATTACCTATTTACTATTTTGTTTTTACCAATCTGGGTTTTTTTTTTTATTCTTTCTGGGGAAGGACAGAACTGAATAAAGATTGAAGGGGTAAAGTGTGTGGAAAAATCCTACCCATTGAAGTTTTCATCATGCTATGGCATCTATGTATACTACAAGGAAAAGTCCCAGTGCCTAAAGGAGGCCACAGAAAAGATAAATGAAACTATTCATCAGGGAGTGTAGGTTTTAAACACAAAGATGGTAAATTTAGATTTTTAGGGGAGAAATTCTTCCCTGTGAGGGTGGGGAGGCTCTGGCACAGGTTGCCCAGGGAAGCTGTGGCTGCCCCATCCCTGGAAGTGTTCAGTGCCAAGCTGGATGATGCTTTGAGCAACCTGATCTAGTGGAAGGTGGCTGACAGGGAAGGTTTGACTGGATGATCTTTGAAGGTCCTTTCCAAATCCAATCATTTTGTGATTCTGTGAATGGGAGTTACTGCAAACCATTAAAGCAGCACCTGCTTTTGAGTTGCCAAATGAATGTTTCATTGTGATTCATATATCTTGAGTTAGGAATGGGGATCCTGGGACATCACAGAGACACTACACAGCTCTGTCCTGAAGGCTGGAAGTGATACAGGCACTTTCTTAATCACCTGCTTTTAATACTCATCCTAGGAGAGACTCAAACACAGGGTGAGTGTGGTTCTTTGAAAGATCTGGAAGCAACTGGGGAAGAACTTAAGCTGTGATTTGAAAAAGGCTTAATCATGAAACCTGGAAATCAATCATTAGAAGGAGACACTGCTCTGACAGAGCCCTGTGTGTCCTTTCAAAGTGAGCCCTTTTCAAAGGGCAGCCTCACAACATGGAGATGGGGATATTCCCAACGTGAAAATCCAGTGCAGCTGTCACGCAGAACAAGGCAGCCAGGTTCAGCAGATGGAGCATGACAGTGAGAATCCTTCAGGTTCAAGAGCAGCAGTTTCTACAATGAGTATAATCCAGATGATGGTGGAGAAAAAATCAACAGGGCTTCTGTTAAGGAAATCAATAGGACTGAAACTCTAGGGCTGAGATGGGCACATGGAGAGCCAACAGTGAAACTGCTCTGCTGTTGCCCTCAACAGTTTTGTCTTGATGAGGAAGCACTTGGCATCCTGGAAAGTGGAATGAGAACAGCAGTGTCCTGCTCCCACCATAGTAAGCACAGAAAAAAGTTTCATTCTTTTACAAGTGACATTCTGCATATCTGAGAAAATTTGCTTTCTGCTCTGAGTAGTCTCTGAAGCAAATGTAAGGACTGATTGCCAGATGTTCAGCAGACAAGCTGTGGAGGTGTGTTATGTCAAGCATTCCACCAGGGCTACAAGACAATAGGTATAGAAAATCAAATGCAAAATAATGTATTGCTTCATTTTCCCTGTGTTTTGCACATACTTGTTTGAAGCAGAACTCAAAAGGGATTAACATCTTCATATCACATTCCTCCTGCTGTGCAATATGGGAAAATCACTTGGGAAAACAGCAGTAAAAGCCTCTGGCACTGAGGGCTTCCCAGCACTTCAGGAATACAAGATTTAGGCTGAGCAGTGCTAATCAGTGAAGCTGAACTTCAGTGAATGGACAGAATTAAGAAAGTCCAAGAGAAATACTGGGAATTTGTTTGACTTTGTATTAATACTGGTTTCTTTGGGCAAGCCCTAATGATTTCTATTGACATCAGAAAGGAATGCTGCAACCAGAATTCCAAAAAGGCCCCCCTTTTTTAATGTCTGCCTCAAAAAAGAAAAAAACAAAAGGGGCAGAGGGAAAATCACTCCATCAGCTTCCCTGTAAGGAAAAAGGATGGACAAGTCCACAGCTCATCTTGCCCAACCATCTCCAGGAGCTCCTTGCACAGAGCTGCCAACACCAACCCACTTCCCTGGTACCCATTTCAGGGGCAAGTCAGGACATCCTAACAACCTATGCAGGGTCAGAGGGTTTTAGGCCTGATGGCAGTTGATGATAAAGAAAAGATTTTACACCTTCCTAGCAGAATCTGAGCTTGTCTGTGCACAGCACAGAGGCCATGGGGGCGGGACAGTGCTGGTCTGCATTTGCCACGCAAAGCCCATCTCCCACCGTGCTGGTGGCAGAGGGAGGATGAGCCCTTGGATACTCAGTGGCAGCACCTGGGCTCCTATGGAAAGGCAGCAGTCCCTCCACAGCTGCAGGGGGTGTTTGCTCAGGACGGGCTCCCCCCAGCCCAGGATATTTCAGCAGTGGGGGATCAGCCCCACGCTGCTGCCAGTTCCCTTTGAATGACGCCTCTGGTCCCACGCTGCTGGGCCACGAGGTCGATGTTGCTAAGCAGGCAGGTAAGGCAGGGCACCAAACGCCATTTGCTTCCTGAGCTGTGCAGCCCTCCAGGGTCAGGTCCTTTAAGGGAAACTCAAGGGAGGAGAGTTGATAGGGGACTGAGCTGCTGAGTGTTGGCCCATGTTCGGTCACAGAGCCAAAGAGAGCAGTGCCCCCGAAGTAAATGGCATTTTCTAACCCCCTTTACTGACACATCTGCGAAACAAAGGAGGAACAGCCCTCCTAAGGACTCACTGCAATGCCCTTTCTTGCCTGTTATTTTTTGTTTCTGTTTTGGAGCAGCAGTCGGCACCCAGCTCTAAAGAAGCTGCCACATGCAATTACAGAGGGAAGGTCTTGAAGAACACAGTGCTGAAGCAGAGAGACATTTGAAATAAACTTAAAGGGAACAGCTTTGTTTAGCTGTGTGGCCTTTGCCTGCCCTGTAATTCTTTATGTCGATTATAATAGAAAGATCAAATTTCTCATTTTCTCACCTCTGTATCTAGAGAAATGCAAAATTTCTTACACTTGATCTCTCTGAGCCCTCCTTTCCCAGATTTTCTTACCAATACTTTGTCACTGTCACCTCCTTGATGATGACCTGCTTGTGTTCATCTGTGCATTCAGAAGAGTTGCTCTGGTAAATACAAGGGTCCCAGTTTCCAAATCCCATCATGCTGCACATCCCAACAGCACTTAATTCATGGAGCAACCTATTTCTGTCAGTTCCTTCCTTCTCTCCAGGCTTGGCTATCCCTGCTAGATTTCATTACAAATTAGCATGGTTTTAATTGGGAATTGAGGCCCAGGCTGTTCCCCCATCTTTGCAAACACAAAGAAATCCAGAATGAGGCATCTTCTGTACCAGGGGCTGTTATCCTCATGGCATTGCTCTTACTTTCTCCATCTTGATGAAGAGGCAGGACTCCACGGAGGGCAGGTGTGGGAAGCCATCACAATTCCAGTGTGGAGGATTTTCCTTGCAGGCAGAGTGAGGTACAGCAGACACGATAAGCAGAGCCCTTCCCAAGGCCCACTGAGGATCCTCCTGCCATCCCCACCCCGTCCTGGGAGCTCCCCAGCTTTCTGCCCTCTGCCTGCCCACCAAGGCCATTTTGTGCTTATGAAAGAGGATGTGGAAGGGGGAACTGAGTGGAAGCAGCCTGTGTCTACCCACACACCAGAATGGACATAGGTCCTGTCTCCAGCCTGAGACTCATCCAAGATACACAGAAACCCTTTTCCCTCTTCAATGCTCTAAGTCCTAGAGAGGAGGAATGGCCCCAGGACATGGGGAGCATCATATGCTGTGCAGCACTTGCTGTCACTGTCCCTACACCACCCAGCACCCACCAACACAAGCAGAACAGAATTGCAAAAGGCCAAATTCCCTTATGCACCAGAGATCCTTCTGCAATCTGCTACGAGGTCTTGGGTAAGTCAAATCTTATCTCACAGCAGTTATCTGTGAGGAGTGACATGCAATAATCCATGTATACTTTTTCTTTTAATCTTTAGCTGGTACTTTGTGAGACTGAACAAAGACACAGACGTGTTGAGGATTCTACCAAGGGTGCATCTGTCTCCAGATGAAAGGATCCTGACATCAAACTGACTGCAGCTGGGCTGGAAAAAGTTTTAAATCACTGTGATCAACGCAAGTTTTGCACCAAAGTACAAACACACATGCCATGATTTCCTCTGGGTGACAGGGAAATCCTGTTACTCTACTTATGAATGGGCCTCATTAAGTAGGAAAAAAATTGTTGGTGCAACCTGTTCCTTTTAAAATTAAACATATTAAAGTTGATAGATACCCCTAATTCTCTGCTCAGCCTTTTATGCATTGCAATAACACTGCTCCCATTGTTACAGAAAGTCTTGAGTTTGCATAATCTGCTTTTCATTTCCCAGGCAGCTGCAGATCATTCTTGGTGACTAAATTAAAAACTGTTTCTTTCAAGAATTCACCAGATTTGTCCTCCTTTTTCCTCCCTGTACCTGTAAGTAAGGGAGGAAAAAAGAAAACAAATCCTTCCTAATAAGCATTAAATCCCATCAAATCAGGCTGGAAGGTCACCTCATCCATCCCTCTGCCCTGAGGAAAAAATCAACTCTCCTTAAGCCATCCCTGACAGATGCTCACCTAACACCAAAAAACATCCATTGATGATTTCACAGCCCATCCCTTGGCTTACCTCATGCCTACAAGTCTGACTTCAGTGTCCCTTACCACTGTCAAAGCTCCTCAGTGCTCGTCCTGTCCACACTGAACTTGGGGAGATTCTTTCTCCTTGCAGAAGAGTATTTCTCCTCACTTTGAAACAGACCTTATCATGGGTGCCAAGCTTTCCTAGGCTTTCCACTCTTCTCATTTATTCCAGATATGTCTGTCTACGGCCTTGAAAACTCAGCCCTGTTTCAGAGCCCAGCACTCCAGGACAGGCAAGTCAAACACTCCTCGGCCCCTTCCTGCTCCTGCTTTAATTCCTGTCCTGCAGAAGTCAGTGGAGAACACAGGAGACCGAGGTCTTTGCCGCCCGGGACAGCAATGGACAGACACGGAGAGGATTCCAGGATGGCTTTCAGGCTGGTGTGCACCACCTGCACCTGTCACTGGTGCCAGACAGGCTGACCAGAGCATGCCCAGCTCCTGGGTGGGCAGCTGGGTGCTCACACAACTCATTCAGCCCCAGGCCAGCCGGCCCAGCCACACAAACCCAGCAAAACCCAGCAGTGTGGGCTCAGCCAGTTTTGAGGACAGCACCACAAGCAGTGACGAAATACAGGAAATGAGCTGTGTGGGTGGAAAAGTGGGGAAAAAACCCAGGAAGTTTAGAAGAGGAAGGAAAAAGAAGCTGGATGATAAATTGAAAAGTCCAATGACCTGCTTTGCCCCACTTTGGACGTTCTAGAGCTGACCTTGACTGCAAAAGACACTCCAATTTCCTGAAAGGCAGCAAAAAGGAAAACAAGGAATGAAATCTCACAATCAGCTGAGGCTTACAGCAGCACTGAGAACTTGCATTCTACATTTCATGTAATAAAGCCCTAAGCCTTGGAGGTTTGGGGATTTCTGTAAATTGACAGTTTTTGCTCTAGTGATGCCTCAAGAGGCCACCTAAAAACAGACTAGACAGGAGTAAGGAAATAAAGGTGGGTATTTATTTGAAGGGCCTTTAAAAAAGGTACCCCTGGGGAGTCAGAAGCTGCTGCTGAGATGGACCCCGAGATGGACGAGAGGTCACAAGTTCTTCACACTTTTATAGATTTGGTTCATTTGCATATCAGGGTTAATTCTCCAATTAAAACTTCAGTTAAATGATGTAATTCCTCATAGCTTGCCCCCCTCAGAGGCTCTTTGGTTTATATTTCTTGGGCCCAGGAGGGGCTGGGTGTCCTTGGAGAGCAGCCCCGGAGAGGCTTTGTTGTGTGTGCCCAGCACAGAGAGCAGCACTGAACAGGGAACAGGAAACTCCAGAGTTACACACTGGCCAATACAGGATTTGAAAAATATAAAAGTTAAAACCTAAGGCAGGGTTTGGCCACTGCCTGGCTCTGTGCACAGATTTCCTGTCTCTCCAAGCCCAGCAAGGCCACTCAGTCCCTTGTTTTGGGCACCTTTAGTACCCTCAGCCAGTCCTGTGCTCAGCTCCCAGCGTGAGGGAAGCCTCCAGCTCCTGACACAGCAGCCAGGAGATGTTACTGTAGGTGTCTGACACACAGCAGCCAGGAGATGTTACTGTAGGTATCTGAGACACAACAACCAGGAGATGTTATTGTAGGTGTCTGAGATACAACAACCAGGAAATGTTATTGTAGGTGCCTGACACAACAACCAGGAGATGTTACTGTAGGTGCCTGACACAACAACCAGGCGATGTTACTGTAGGTGCCCAACACCCCCAGGCACCGGGCAGGGCTCAGCGCGGCGGGCAGAGCCGAGGCAGCCAGCCCTGCCTGGCATCTCATCTGGTGACTGATTTCACTGTCATGCTGTTCCCATCCCAGCAATTCTGCATGATAGCAGCTGCTTTGCTGGATGTAGGGGAGCACAGGCCTGACAAATAGGATAGTAAGTGCTCGTTAAGGACATTACTCCACAACTCCCAGCTGTTACACTTTCGCTGCGAGAATTTAAAGGTGTCTTGTTAAAGATGTAACACAATGTCAGCATTAAGAGTTTCCTCCTGTTCTGCCTTCCAAAGTGCCCCGTCCTGCAGAGTTTTATTAATACAGGTTGAAATTTCCAGATTTAAAGGCTAATTAAATCCCACTTAAAGCTTTCACAGAGGGGATTAGCTGGAACTTACCCACTGCTTTTGCTTCTGTTTGGTTTGTGTGGGCAAAATGCAACTAAAAACACCTTTCCCAGGGAGACCAAAACCAACTTTGCACATTTGCACACGGACAGAAACAATCCACACAGATAAAGCAAACCAGTCCACAACACCACACCGAGCCTCTGGTTACAGCCAGTGCACAGTGCCTGTGAAATACCAAACCTTCAAAGATCCCAAACCAGAGCTTAGGGAACTTTCCATATTACATCTGAAAAATAAAAATTATCCTGTTCCATTCTGTAGATGGCTTAAGAGGAATAAAACCTGTACGTACTGTCATTAGCCTACATATAAGAAAAGACATACAGAGATAAAAAAATCTACTTATTTAGATAAAAGGCATTATGTTCGAGTACAGCAATATCACCCAACTGAAACTAAATTCCAATGCATTTTACTTCACCCACCCGTCACAAAATGCTGAATGGAAAAGCACAGGCAAATTAAACATTTTTCTATTTTATAGAAAGGACAGAGTCAATAAACATGTTCATTTTTACATTTATTTGACAAAATGGTGTACACAGATTAATCTTTGCAAAATCATAATTGTGTACGCACAGTGGATGGTTTGGAGACCAGAGTTAGGGACACAGTGTGTGACAACATTGCACAAACAGTTCTTCCACAGAATCTTATCTTTCCAGTATTAAAATATATAAAAAAGAGTGCAACTCTTTTATTTATTGTGGTGAGGTAAACATTTCTTCCTTCAGAGCAGTGTGGCTTGCTTTTATGCACTTTCAAGAAAGCTGCTAACGATACCCTTCTCCTTCATTCTGTCGATAACTACAGACCTAGTGGCATATTTATTGCTGTTCTAATGGTCACACATTTTTTCCTTGAGCAATATGTAGAGAAAGGAATGGAGAAGGAAAAACCTGCAGGAATTGATGATAGCAACCTATCAGCACTATTTGTGTCATGAGCCAAGGATTAGTGCAGATAATTTATTTTGAATGTAACAGTTTTAATGGAAATGTCAAGAAAAATTTATTTACATTTTTCTAAGCAGAACATAGTATTGATTAGAGCTGCTCAAAAAGTCACAATTAGGAATTTATTTCACAAATTTTTATATCTCTGCTCATTTACAAGACCAGATCATGATAAGCCCTCATTTGTTCACTGTCCAAATTTATTGATGATTTTCAGCACATAATTGCTGGGCAGAGAGATTTGTACAAATTTCTTTAGTTACACAAGCTCTTTAGTATTGCCTTCCGTTCCCTGAATGAATGATTTGTGTAACTAACAGCTTGAATTTTGACTATTGCAAAAGAGTATATAATCAAAATGAATCTTGGTCAATATTTGCATACAGAAACTTAAGGGTTTCTTTTTCTTATATGTATTTTTACTGATGCCTGAGAAGTCAAATACTTTAAAAATAGAGAAGTTCATTTGTGTTTTATTCCCAATGAATTAGAAAAGGTTTTGGAAGTTAAATCAACTGAAGAATCTTCCACACTCCTGAGAGAAAACTGCTTCAGTTTCTCATCTGTCAAACCTCACAGCAGTGACATTCTCACAAAAGAGGTTATCTTAAAAAGTTAGCAGCCATTTCCTTAGTGGCAGACACATCCTCCTGGAGCCCCCTGTATGGCACTGGTACTCCTGAAAATACAGCAGGGCATTTCCAAAAACTAGGAAAGAATCACATTTTAATGGTTCATAGGCACAGTAAGAGTGGGAGGTCTTTTCACTACCAACTACTCAATCCCTTTTCCTATTGTGAGGTATCCATTGGAATCAACAAAAGAAAATAATCTTAAGGCAAAACCAGTGATTTCTAAACGAAAAAAAATTAAACATCATTCATTTGAGTAAAAATAGTATTGTAAGCACAGCATTTTACATTATTGTAAAAAGTCCATAAAAAATATAAACCCACTATCAGTTTGCTGACCCTTTACAATATAAAAACATGAATGAAAATATTGTGAAATAGGTGACCTAAATGTGTTCAATTAAAGAACAATTCTGTTGCCAGAAGTCAATGATTACTTATTTTGTCTTATCATGAGTTTATCAGTGACAGTTTTGGAAGGAGATACAAACGACAGCTTTATGGAGTGAAGTATTACTTATTACAGTTGTGACCAACAAAATTACCAAAATTAGATACAGACATACAAACTTCTCAAGATTGTAGCTGCGAAATTTCTGAAGCCCAACTTGCAAGCCTGAATTGGCCACGTATCTCCAAATAAGTCAGCCAAGCCTGATGCCTGCTTAGGAGAACCCTGAAACAACAGCAGGAATGATGCCTTGTGAAACACAAGTACTTTCCATAAGAATAATCTTCAAGATGTTATTTTTTGGCCACACTTGCCACTGCCTTCTTTGCTGCATCCTCAAGGTCATTGGCAGATGTGATGGGGAGACCACTTTCACTCAGAATACGCTGGGCTTCGTGGACATTTGTTCCTAAAAAAGAACACTGACTAGAATTAGTAATTACTATTAATGAATAAATGAACATCTCCTAGCACATCTCTGAAAAATCAGTTAATGCCTCAACCTACACATCATTTCAGTTTAGCAACAGATTAAACGAGTGCCTTGGACTGGGCTGAGAAGAAGGAGCTCATAATTCCAATGACAATCATGACAGACAATGCAATCTGATAATGGCACTTGTGTGCACAACAGGGGCTTTGTGAAGATTAGAGGGTCAGTGCAGCATCCCCCAGAGTCAGCAGAGACATCCAGCAAGAGCAGTGGATAATGGACCACGTACCAGGATCTATTAATGGCATTTATTAGCCACAACCAGCTACAGCTAATCAGTGAATGAACAATAACTAAAATTCACCTTTGATAACTGAAAACTGCAAAATGGGCTGTTAAAAGGCAAAGATTTGCGCAATCCTGAAAATTTAACTGAGTTTAAGCTGCTCTTGAATATGCTTTTGCATTTTCACTAAAACCAGGGAATACAAAGGTCTCTGAAGTATTCAGCATGACACCATTCCCTCCTCTGCTGCTGCACTAAATTATTATAATCACAGAAACATTTAGGTTGGAAAAGACCCTTAAGATCTTTGAGTACAACTGGAAACTCAGCACTGCCAAGTCCACCAATAAACCATGTCCCTGAGCACCACGTCCATCCCACCTCAAGGAGAACGTACGGTCACACAGCACAGAGGCCCCACTGTGCCTGGAAAAAGCTCAACTTCAGGCAACAGAATAAAGCACAGGAAAGGAAAAAAATCCAAAGCTGAAAAAGATATTTCAGGAAAATACATTTCCCCCACTTCTCACACTTGTCTAAAAGACACGAGCATCACCTTCCCATTTACTCTATCTCACTCTTTTTGGAAAACTAAGACTAACAGAAAATCTGAATTCACCAGAGCTTTCTCCAGCAAAGCCAAGTGGAACTTTTGATCACTGCTAAGCTCTGCACCACAGAAGAACCTGGAGTCACATATCCTATTGAAGAAGCAGAATCCACTTTGGGGTCACACACTAGTCACAAGCACAAGGACCCAGAGCTGATCCTCTTTAGAATAATTTCCATCCTCCTCCTCCATTGTCATGTTCCTTGTTCATTTGCCATGTCAAAATGCTTAATTACTTTGTAATTCCTAGACCTAGCAAAATGAATTTTAATTATATTTGGAACTATACACTAATTATACCCTTAATTATTAACCAAGCAAGAACCATACTCTTTACTGTGCAACTTCCAGAATGCTCATTTTAAAGGATGATTTTTTTTTCATTGGCAGACTTCATATAACATCTGAAATGGTACAACAGAAGCAGAGCATTTCAAAAGCCTGTTTCATCAGCATGCTCAAGTCAGGATTCCCACTCCTGGTGCTAAAAGGGACCAAAGGTATCCCTGTCACAGCACTTTGTGATGGGAGAGGCAGGAGTCAGGAAGAGGAATGTGGGACCCACCCCATCTGCTCCCTCTGCAAAGGCACTGGCAGCACAGGTCATGCTTCCCATTGTTGAGCAGAGGACACGCTGTAGGGTTTGTGTAGGAAGGTCAAAGACATCTGAAATCTTTGACAGAAGGGAGATTTGGTTGCTTAGCAACACCCAGAACTGTACAGAACTTTTTCTACAGAAAAAAAATAATATTACGGGCAAAAAGGAGCATAATATTTGATTTTTTTTTTCAAGCATCCTATATAACATACAGTGGAGGCTGCTACTTGTCAGCCCAGCACTGCACAGGGAAGGCAGAAGCCATTCCCAAGGTTCTCTTCTCTGTTGAGTCCCTCACATTCATACAGGGATTCCCAACAAGCCTTGAAGGTTTTGTCTTTTATTCAGATACAAGTGTGACAAACATTTTAAACAGTCACGATTGTACTGATCTCTCAAACAGGATTCTACAAGACAAAGTGTTGTGAGGAGAAAAAAATGCAAAGAGGGAATTTTCCTGGAAATTTTCCCACAGAGAAAAAAAATATTGTGCTGTTTGTGATAGCCAAGTATTTAAAACTAACTTTTGCTCTTCACTAAGTGGCCAATATTAATTTACTAAGGGGTTGGAGAGGGAGCAATACATTGGATCTGTGCTGCACTGCATTGATTGCTCTCCACACCACTTGTCTAACATGCTTTACAAAATCAATACAAAACACAGACCTCTGAGAAGGGAGGGGGAGTTTATGCAGGGAAATGAAATGATGAAAGCTGAAAAAAAAAAAAATTCTCACTGCAGTCAAAAGAGTACGAGTACATTTTGTATTTCTTAAATAAAACACTTTTATAGGCAGGCCATACAACTAAACACACTTTTCAGCAAGCATTTCCTTTGCTGTAATTTTTTTTTTCCTAGTGATAGCCTTTTATCTCATTGTGATTAAGTATTTTAGCTATGTGGAGAATATGGAAATTATAATGAGCCTGCTAAAAGCAGAGGTAAAAGATTTAAAATTAAACATTCAGAAAACACTAGAAACATTTAGGTATCCACAAAGAATACCATCTTGTTGCAACAGATGTTAAAATAAACAAATAAAGAATCCCACTATTCCAGCATTAACCTCCTGCCACTGGATGGTGTCAGAGTACTGTAAACAGAATCCCAAATCCAGGCTATCAGAATAATCTGCCCTTCACCTACCCTGCAGCCAACTGAGAAAAGGTGAAAATTCACAGGGCTGGAGGCTGTGGGGCTTTTGTTGTTGCTGGGTTTTATCGTTTGGGGTTTCTTTTTTTGTGTGTGTGTGTGTTTTTTTAAACTGGATTCTATGAAGAGAATGGCTTTCTAATTAGAAAAAGAAGCTTTTGTCTTCTGACACATATTACTGTCAACAACACTCCATGGAAAACCTGGAAAGATGTAATTTTATTGGCATGTACCTTCAGGCTTTGTAATCTAAACATCCTCCTGCTGAAACATGGGTTCTGGAACAACCTCTCAGTCTGTGTAAATGCAATCTCTCACATTTACACTTCTGTGGACCCAAAATTTCTGCTATCAGTAGCACAGCAAATGTATTCAACTCATTACCAAAAAAATCCTAATAATAAATATTCTGTCTAAGAATATCTCTACCAGAGGTAAGATCACATGAGCACACATTGTGAGAGGCTGAATGAAAATCAAACAAATAAAACACGCCCAGTCATACTCCATATGCAGGATTTGGATCCTTATTCACTTGCACTGTTATAAACCCATCAGGAACAGGCTAAATTGTCACTGTGTAAAGCTGATGGTTGGAGAGGATGCAGGATTCTGCAATGCAGTTTCTGGCTGTTCAGGTAAATAAGGTATGAGGGCATAAGACACAGTTATATACATTTGGTGTGTGCTAACAAATAGATGAATAATATAAAAAATACTCTGACCGACCCAAAACATTCTGCTATGACAAAAGAATTCACAATATGCAGAATGTCAAAAATTACTGGTGACATGAGCAGGTTGTGCCCATGTTACAGCATCCATAGCAAGGGTCCAGCTTTGGCATGCTGCACTGCTGAGTGCACGGAGCCAAATCTCCCCCTGGCACAGACCCAGGCTATGCCATTCCTGTGTGTGTGCAGGCTGGAATCTCGTGGCCTCTCAGGTCCCAAAGACAGGCATTAAAGAATAAGGTTTGCAGTTCATCACTGTTAACCTTCTGTCAACAACATTTGATTTGGGGTTTGGCTGGTGACAAGCTTTCGTTAGTGACATTTAGGTAGGGAACATGCAAAGTTTTGGTGGCTTACACATCTTACACCTGTTGGCTCTGCAGTCAAGAATAAACCAACTTCCACTGCTCACCTGTAAGAGACAATTAAACTCTTTCTATTCTGTTCACTCCCTTTGCCCTTTTCTACCTTAAACTTTCCCCAAAGAATATTTCAATCTTTCCCTCTGCCTCATGTTTACATCCTAACAGGGAAGGGCATATTTAAAGTTGTGCCGAATGTTTAAACCCAAGATGTCTGGAAAGGCTGATCTGAATGAAGTTATGAAATCACAATATCCCATTCTTCTCTTTTGACAGGCAATTTGGGATACTAAAAATCAAAATATCAGGCATAGGTACTAAACCATGCTTGCAAACAAGATACACAAGATGGAGCAAAATTTCACTTGTGTGTAAAAGATTTCTGAAGATACTAGAAAATTTTGGATTTTGAAGAACACACAAGGTCACTAATTACATGAATGAAAAATATAAAAAAATTTGCATTCAGACATGTGAATAAAAACCAATTTGTTTCTAGTTGATTTTCAACACATTAAGTAGTTATGATCCCTCCCAGTTCTTCTTGTCCTATGACGAAAGAAGGAGAGAATTCATTTTTTGAAAGAGAGAGGACATAAAATTTCCAGCATAGAAGCAGATATCTAATTCACAATTCTTTTTTATTCTTCCCTCTTTTCTTTTAACTCTTGAGCTGCATAAATGAGAAGCAAGGTTTGGCTTCCCTTCAGCACTCCTAGTCAGTTTTCACAAAACTTAACTCAAGCGTATTACATTTTAAAGGGAAAAAAATCCTGCATAAAACTCAGCAGTAGTTACTTTTCTGTCTGTAGAAGATGAACTCTGGAATATGTGGTTTCTCCATTTGTCCATGAGCTTTTTAAACAATAATCCTGTGTCTCAGATGGTGAGTTCTTTACTGATAAGGCAAGCAAACATATGTAATTATAAAGTTACCATTTTCAAAGAGGAGAGTAATCCTTTCTTTATCCACTGGTAAAACGGCTTGTAATTATTATACAACTGAGAACAAAGATTTGTCCACAGAATCCTACTAAATCAAGACAGATTTGACTGATTAAAACTCTAGTCATCAAGACACTTGTAGTGCAATGCATGTGGGCAAAGAGTCTTTAACGTGCAGGTCACAAATCCGTTAGATTCGTGGGAATAATCACAAACCTTCTGTTGGGAAAATGTTCAAAATGGAAACCCAAAAGAGTGCTTGTTCCTTTTTCTCCTTTTGAACTGCAAAATGTTATCAGTGATGTTTTAAAAAGTGTTGGGTAGTCTTATTACTTCCACAGTACTCATTATTAATTCAAAATCCTTATAAGTTTAAATAACCCGGTGTGAGTTCAAAGAACAATGAAGACGATTAAGGATCCAGAGGGATTGATTTCTGAGGAAAGATTAAAAGGACCAAACATACATGCATTGCTTGCTTAGGTGATTAAGGAGGCAGAGAAAGCTGCAGTGACTCACTAACAGTTCCAAAGTACAACATCTGAAGGTTGTAAGCATCATAGCTCTTTGTTTAGGATGAACATGAGGAATAAGAGGAGGAATTAAAAAAACTTTTGAGATAAAGCTTATTCAAAAGCAGGAATTTGCTGCATTATTCTGGGAGAGAGCTTCCTAAAGAAAACGTGGTACTGCAATTTCCAGAGTCAGCAACCAGCCTAGGAGAAACATTATTACAGCCCTAGCAAAGAGTGAGCAATCCTGGGAAGATGGTAACCCAAAGAGGTTTGCATTTAAGTCTGCATTTGACACTCTGAAGATTCAGCTTCGGTCTCTGTGGATAGACCAGCAAATGACACAAAGGTCACAGGCACAAGAGGAACAGGCACCTCTGCAGGGCTTTCACTCTTCTGTACAATCATGGAATCATCAAAATTACTGGAGAAAGGCCAAGCAAATGCAGTGGCAGAGCTAGCAGGCTGCAGTTTAAAATTAGCAAGTAGCTCTTCTTGTTTCTCTTACAACAGTTTCAAAAATCACAACAGAAACATCTTGCTCATAGGAAAAACTAATGGCTTTTCCAATATCTTCACTTAAAAAGGAACAGTTACAATAGTTGAGAAGTCTTGTAGATCTGACAGATAAACTTTTTCCCAGGAAAAGTTTTTTGCTATGACAAAAAGCAAAACAACATTGCCTAGAGCTGATAAACAATGAGATTTAATATAATGAAACTTTTCTGCTTCTAAGCAACATCCATCAGTCTCTCCTTCATCCATATTAAACTTTTTACTCAGTCTCTTAAGGTGCTGACTGGTGCTGTGCTGTTCAAAGAAAATTTTCACAATTTGTTTCTAAAATCCATTTTAGAGTATTTATCCCTGCACCCACCACAGCAGAAGCCATGCCACACGTGCAGTGTAGCATGAGAATGAGGGAGGGGAAAGTTCTGCTTTCTCCTGAAACACAAAACAAGCACCCCCCTAACCAAGGGGCTCCATGGGCAGTCTGCATGCATCCTCAGGAATCCTGGTGAGGTAAGTTTTGGAAAGGAAAAAGCCTGAAGTGTTCAGAACATATTTTCCTCCCCCTTCTATCACAGTGTGAAAAACCACCTCAGTATCACATCTCAGGTGCATAAAGGGATGCATTTCCTCCTTTCATCACCAATGCTGAATGACAGGACATTTTATGCTCTGTATACACACACAGACCTGAATATGGATGGGTTTGAGTAAGAGGCCTTAAAACTCACCCAGAAATCTCTCTGTTTTCCAAACCTTCTTGGCCAAAAAGAAATATTTTCAGCTTACCAGGGTTGTGTGCTGATTGGAATCAAGGCACTTTTCACTCAGTGGCAGAAGACTCTCCCTCCTTCAGGGCACCTCTCAGAAATTAGAGGCAGAACTCCACACCCACTGCCATTAAAGTCTCTAACTGCCAAAGATTGCTTGTCCTCCCCTCTCTACAGCTTTTTTGTTTCTTGTGAAACACTGCTGATGCACTAAAGAAAAAATATTCCTAACCATTACCAAATCTTCTGGTTTTCAGTGGATTTTAGCTGGATTGGGTGTTTGGGCAGAGAAACATGTTTCAGTAATTTCTCTCTTACAAATATTGTTTCTAACATCTTTCTTTTAATTATGGCACTGGTGTAAATGTGAGAAAACTATGTTTTGCTGCAGGTTTAGCAATGATGGAATTGCATTCAGAAAAAAAAAAAGAAAAAGAAATACATTCCAGTAAACATAAACTTGCATCAAAATAATTCCTATTTGCATTGCAAATCTTACAGGCAAACTCATAGTTTCCATTGCAAAATTTCATTGCTTCCAATGCCATGAAGGACCATAGATGAGGAAATATGAGTTTATTGACTTCAGGTTATGCTGTGGCTGAAGAATTGGACATATTCTCATTGTGTAGACCAGTCTGTTTAGTGCTTTGATATGGAAGAAATCCCAAATTGATTACTGGGCCCATGAGGGATGATTTTGGTCTGAATCCAGCAGCACTCACCTTCCAATCTGACCACCAGGGGTACTTTCAGCTCGAGCTCTTGGCAGGCTTTGGTGATACCATTGGCTATGATGGCACAGTTCACAATCCCACCAAATATGTTTACAAGGATTGCTTCAACCTGTAGGAAAGAAACCAAGGAGGAAATAAGTGGGGGCTTGTTTATATTTTGTTTTGACTTTGTTTTTTGAATAAACCAATCCAGGCTACCAATTCCCTTCTGTCTGGCAGGTTCTCATTCATGGAAGGCACAAGCTTCACCTCTGCACTCAGAGAACTTGAGTCTGAGTCTATTGTTGCTCCTGAGTGCAGCAGTGATTAATTATCTTGGTCCTAACTGGCATGGTAATTAATGTCATAAACAAAGTATTCTACAAAAAAAAAGGGGGACTTTCTACATATAAATATAAATATAAATATAAATATAAATATAAATATAAATATAAATATAAATATAAATATAAATATAAATATAAATATAAATATAAATATAAATACCTTAAACAATCTATAGTTTGATTATTTTTAAAATGTGTTGATTAATCATCATAGGTTGGAGCTCAGAAAACACTGGGTATGAATGTGTGATGCACATGCAATGAAATATTCATGAGGACACTTCACAAAACAATCTGGATCTTCACTTTATCACAAGCACTACAGAGGAAAAGGTAATATACTTGCCCTGACTTGATAAAGAGGAGTAAAAATCCCTTCTAATTAACAAGGAGAGGCATGTAATGAAGAGCATTCATTACAGCAGGTTAACTGATAACCTCAAAAAACTGCTATTCATCAGTTTCTGGAAACTGCAGTTTCTCCACCCAACTCACAATTAAATTGCCCTTCACAACATACAAGACATTAATACATAAAAGCTGTTGATATGATTTCTTTCCACTTGGTAAGGTGGCATAACATTAACCCCAGCCCATATTCCAGGCTTCCAACCATGCCTTATCATGTTGAGGAGGATGCCATAGGGATGCAGCCCTGCTGTTTCTCATTCCACAGTGGGGCTAATCCACAACTGGGGTGCCCTACAGGAAGCTTCACGGGGTGTCACAAACAAGCTTTGCCAGAAGCTCAAAACCTGATAAGATAAAGGAGGGATTAGGTCTGAAGGAATGAAATATCACTGCATTGCACTGGTGCATGATGTCAGCTGCAATTATGCTCAACTCACTGCACCAGAGGAGGGTATTCACCTTGCCCATCTCCAGGTAGCCAGGTTCATACCAGCACCAGGAAAATTCCCTGCAGCCATGCATGTTTATAGCTCTGCACAATCAGGTTTCATATTTCTCCACAGACAAAATGTGACAATTAACTCCTGTGATGTGCACTCACACACACAGAGTTCAGCACTGCTAGTAATACTGCCATCCACAGTACAAAAGGAAAACAAAACATCTCAACAAATGCTTTACTTCCCATAAGACAGGGACACCTTTCACTAGACCAGGTTGCTCAAAAGATAATCCAGTGTATTTTCAGTTCATGAAGCCCACGTATGGCTCATGGTATGGCTTCCTCATCCCAGGCAGAGCACAGGCATCAGTAGGAAATTTATAACCCAGTCAAACAAGAGCATACAATTTAATTGATTTTATAATTCTTCCTTATAGTTTAGGCATTTTCTTGTCATGTTAAATACATGCATTTACCAGTTAATGGTTTTCTCGATCTTAAGTTGGTGATGCCATTGCAGTTATTTATGTCACCTTTGCATTAAAAAATCCTTAACTCTGCAGAAGCTATAAGAGTAAAACCTTAGAAAGCCCCTTCTCTGCCTAGTTCCCATTGCTTGTGCACACACAAACATTCCTGGTGATAGGAAGTAAAACCTAAGAGAAAAAGTGGAGCCCTTCCAACTCTTATCCCATTAACCCTTATGGCAGAGATCTCTCTATGCAAAACACTTTGGTGTTAAAACACCCTGGAGATGGATTCTAACAGTGGGACACGCCACAGACACCACTCCACCCTTTCTAATACATCCTCCTAATTCAGGGACATTGCACCAGACATGTGACAGATCAACTTAACCAAGTGTGTTTACATTATTAGAGATAAGGAGGAGGATTTTATGCCCACTACGGATATTTTAATTCCTAGCACAGACTTTTTCATTTAGGGATCTGCTTTTCAGCTTTCAAGCTGAATTCTAATCATGTCTTCTAATCCATTGGCAGCAAAAGGAAAAAAAAATGAAGGAAATTAGATGCAGCTTGGATAATTGATGTTTGTGTGCTTGGCTTTAATAAAAATACACTGTTAAATTAGAGGAGTCTAAAAGGATTCAATCAATAAGAAACTGAATCAGGTAGAGAATTCGATCTTGGGTTTCATCGTAATCTTCCAAATAAGCCAGAAGATCAGTTCAAATGATGCTGAGATTCACTTTAACTCTGCTGAAATCTGTGAACATTGTTTATATATGCTTCTGTAGCCTGACTAGATCCTTGCATTTCCAGCTGAAAGAGCTTTAGCATTCAGACACAGTAGATGGATGAAGAGGTTTTCAGTGTTTCATGTGCACAGAGAATGCAGTATCTTTGTATTACTTTAAGTCTATGGGAAAAATAAACCTCCTGTAGCATATCAGAACCATTATATATCCACATACTCAGCATCTAATGCCTATGGACTATCAGAGGTATTAATGAGAGGGCAAACTGCCTGCATACAAGACAGGTTACTAAATAGCATCATTATTCTAATAACCATTTTTACCTACCAGAATTCCTTATAAATACTTTTTCTACTTCAGTGACATTATCAAGGAAAAAAAAGATAGCAGCATATCCATGGGTCAAGCTTTTTTAGTGCAGCAAATCAAATGACAGATGTGAAATCCCCACGAAATGTACTTGCAAATGGACTGACTATGATCCTGACTATGGATTCCTCTGGAGAAATAAGGGAACCCACAATGGCATGTGGGAACAATCACCACCCACAGACTCCCAGGCCTCAGCACCAATGCTGGGAAGTCAAAGGGTGTTGAGGAAGATGAAATATGAAAGCCTTATAAATATGATCACTTGGCAAAAGATGCCAAGAACATAGAAACCATGAGCGAGATTGAAATGAAGACAAGCTTTGAGATATTAAGCCCCAGTTACTGAACAGCTAGAAGACAATGGCATGGCTGACTGCAGGTAATCCCTTCTTGATGAAACAATACCCTCTGCGTGCAGAAAGGTCCAAGGGTCAGAGCAGACCCTGCCTGTTCAGCAGAGGGTCCGAAAAAGCAGGTTTTTTTTTAATGCAATGGTTCTTATAGGCTGTATGTAAATGTGTAGCTTGTTCTAGATTGGTTAAGGAAAATCAGAATATTCAGCACAGAGGACAATTTATTGTATTGTAAACAGCAACCAAGCCCTCTTTACCCTCTTTACTCATGCTCTAAGAACTGATTCCAGAGAACTCTCGTGTCTGTCCCGACCGTCCAGGACAAAACAGGACCCCCTGAAACCCTACAAAAGGGATAGAAACTGAGTACTGCACTATCACTGCCTTCATGGTAGATATGGTATTAAACCTTTGCAAATACTGCAACAGCCATTAATCCCACAGCTCCTAAGTGCTGTATGAACAGATATGCAGACACAGAGAGTATTTTCTCCATATATGAAAGTAGATACATTTATGTATAGCTACAGCTATATAAAATCTATGTTACTTCATTAATAAAACTAACAGTTTTAATTTCCAGTCACTTTTTCGTAAAGTTGGCCTTGAAAAAGCCTGCAATTCTACTTTGAATGTTTGGCACCAAAAATCCCCCCACACTGCAAATATATTAACCAAAGTAATGGTGTTAAGAGATTACTGCTAGAATTGTATTGGATCACCAACACGATCCACGAGGCTGCCACGTTCCACAAAGCTAAGGGCATTTTAGGTAGAGCAGAAGCACCTTCTGCATAGCTGGCTGCTTTCTAAAATCAGATAGAGTGTATGTGCATTTACTATGTTATCTTCCCCTTCTTATTTTCTCTAAAAACATCCCCTGCCTGAACGAAATGCACACTGAGATGTGATCATCACACTCTTTAGGATGAACAGAGGCAGCACCATAAAGCATTTCACCTTTCCCACAGCCCATCTATAAATCCATACTGGGGCCGTCAGGCTGTCTGCAGCCACTGCTTTCCCCTCCGCTGACCTTCCGAGCCAGCACCAACCACACCAGCTCTGCACATAAGAAGAGAGAGGACAAAAGCTTGGCACTGGCAAGCTGCTGTTCCTCTTTGATTTTCCACCTTTGCTGTTACCACAGATCCAACAGGTGTAGGATTACAATGTGCTCCAGCACCAACAGGTACTTCCTACAAGGCAGAGCTCTGAATCTCACATAAAGCAGACATCCAAGCATGGATGCAGTTTAACTTAGGCTGAGGTCCATCAGCACTGGGAGAAGACCCAAACACGAGCAGCCCCATAAAGAAGTTGTCCTGCTTTCCCTCTCCCTCCCCAGCACATAAACACCCCTCTCCTGTGCCTAGTTTCTGCTTGTGCATTTTTCAGAACCTCTTTCACCACCCTCCCCACACTGTCTCATCTGATGACATCAAAGACTTGCAACAATTTCCAATTATTCACGGTGTCCCCTGCATGCCTTGAGACTTTGTACACATCTTCTCCTTTACATGCACACACAGATGCATGAGCATTCAGAGAGTGAACTATAAATATTATAAAATCACCAATATAATCTCTGACCTTGCTGGAAATTGTGACTTTGAAGTTCAGTCCATGTATTTCAGATGAAAACAAGCTATTCAGCAAATGTCAGTAAAACTACATCTGCAGCACATTAAAAGCTATACTAGCAAAGAGTGTGCTCACGGTTTGTCTGAAGTCTGAAAAGAAGCACCTTTTATTTCAAGCAAACTGAATTAATTCACTGACCACTCCCAACTCTTTCATCAGCTGGAAGTGTACCCAGACAGTATGAAGCAGATTATATTAGTCAAGTTTTCCTCTCCAGGATGCTACAGGGCACATCTATGTGGAAGACAGTGAGTTTGTATGGTACAGATGGCAAACATGCTCCTGCCTGCAGGCTCCTAGCATTTTTTGAGGTTAAAGCATGCATCGTGTCTCCCAGTCTTTCTGGTCACCAGAGTCATATTTTGTGTCTACAAAAGCATCTTCTTTTACCAAATGAAGTCACTAAGTTGCCAGGAAATAAGTAAGAAAAGCAGGTTGGCAGCTCACTGCCAGGCATTTGTTTCTTCCCTTCTTCCTTCAACAGAATAAACACCAGTGGAAGGATGACATCTCAAATCACTCAAACATGTCACAGACTGGGGGGAAGCTCACACTGCTGGATGCTGGGACAAAAGCACTGAAGATCCAGATGTACTCCCAGCCCAGGGAGGGAAAGTAAGTGCTGTCACCTACAGCTGGATCCAGACATCCAGTACTGCAAACATCCAGAAGCCTGACAATCACTGTCACGTAAAACTTTTGTATCCCATTCTGATTTTCACAGATATTTTACACCCCACATCCCAGGGAATCTCAGTTTAAAGAAGAGCATTGCCTTTTAAGAGGTAGATAGCAATATTAAGGACAAAACAAACTTCTGGGTAAAATGGGATACAAAGCTCTTCCCTTTGATTCTCACGTAGTGCATTTAATCCTTCCTATTAGTCCACTGGTCTTTAATCTTCATTCATTCATAGTTTACCAAATTTGTTTCAATTTCAAAGACGCAGATTATCTCCAATTCTCAATACAAAGTAATAAAATGTAATAAAAGACAGATGTCACACACTTGCATCTTCAATCTTTATCATTCTGCTCCAACTGATAAATCAGATACAAACATTTTTAAATATCTCTGTATTATTACAGCCTGGCCCACAGCTCGAATGTAACCTTTTCTTATTCAGTTTTGAAATATTACTCTAATCCTCTATCTTTTTCTATCAGACAACGCTTATGGTTCATTTGAAAATAAAGATTAAGCTTTCTGTATCTGAGCAGTACGAAAGATTTACAGACACAAAAACATTTGCTTAAAACACCCACTAGAGGACAGTGCAATTCAATGTGGAAAAGGAATATAAAAATCTCTTTGGAGAGGACAGTTATTTTTTCTACTTGAAGCCAAACTGTATGATTTTGCTTTACAAAAATGATGCAAAATATCATTCTGCCTCTTTGGGATGGGACTTTACAAGTCTGAAAGTGATAAATTTAAAGAGGTTGAATCAACAAACAGCAAAGCAAGAATGCTTGCAGTTAGGTGAAAAAAGTACTGATACAATGCAATTTTGAATGTCTTGCACTATTCTGAAACAGATCAAGGTTTAAAATTCACTAGTAATGCACCCTGTAGCCATGGCAGGAAAGGAACTCTGATGAACCTCCAAAACACAATTCAGATTGTTCTGTCTGGGGCACCAACTGTAGGTAGGAAAAGCAGACTAAGGATTTTGTACAAAGCTAGTTTTTGGTCTGTATTCAAGAGACTCCTGAGTAATGGAAATCTCACTGAGAGAAAATACCTGGTTCTGCATCCCACTGTTGTACATGAAGCCCTGTTCTTGGATGGCAGGTGAGAGGGCAGTACCTGGCTGGCACTGGAGGGAGACCTTTTTGAAATCCAGCTCCTTTAGTGCCATGCTAAGAGTCCCAAATACCACATTTTTGCAAAGAAAAAATTTTGTAGTTCCAGTCTCTGGTGTGCTAAAATAGCCAGCCTACAGCGTTCAGTCCTTCCTGCTTACAGCAAATTCAGGATCTAGAACAGGATATGAATTTATTGGCTTTTTCTGGTTTGAAAACAATTCAGCAACAATCCTCTGCTAACTGACCAGATCCAGGTTGTGGCCTTTCCTTGGGGTATGAAAAACAGGCAGGCCAGGAGGGGTCTGGAGCTGGGAGAGCTCTGGTGCTCTCCAATGCCAAAGATACCTCCCAGAATGGACCACCAGGAACATCCCTGCTGTGGGATTTTGTCTTAATTCTCTGTAGCATTGATGCAAGAATAAAAATAAATGGATCAGAGCTCATTAATAGAATGAGATGAAATGAAGACTGGCAAATTAAACATCACAGTACCACGGTGGAAACAGTCCCCAGAGAAAATTTGCTAACTCCAAGAAGTGCATGTTTTGGGAACAGAACTATTCCAATTACAGACACACAGCCTCCTTCAAATTCCAAAATATCAGGGCAGGCAGCAATCTCAGGAATCTCTTTTTCAATGAATTTCAGTGAGAAGTCGCACACCAAGCCAGTTTTGGGAACATTTCCTCGTCTGCAGGACACACACTGCCCACCCTGAGCACTGACACAAACACAGCCATCACAATAATCCATCATTCCTGTGCATCCCTTATTAGGGGGTCATGTTTGAGATGTGTTTAGGAAGCTGCAAACCATCCCATGCTTCCTCTGCCTGTGCTCCCACCTGGCCAGGCCTCTGTCCAGAAGCCACACTCCACCCTGTTAAGGCAGAGCAGAGTTAATTAATCCCATGTCATGATCCAGGCAGGGCAGACAAGTGCCTGCAGCCATGCAGGCATGTTCTTTCACTGATAGGAAGCACAACCAGCTCCTAATATAACCCTTATTTATGATAATAAGGGAAAAAAATGAAGAGAGGGAAAATGAAATGTTGAGACCACAAAGTACCATTCTGAAGTAAACTTGAGAATCGGGACAATACAGTACAATCAGTACACGTTGGTCATTAAATACTCAGGGAACTCATATTGACTGCTCCATATTAGCATGATAAGTTACAGACACTCTCCAAACCCACTCATCCATGACAGCTTATAACAGCAGCATGACTGCAAGTAGTTCTTCCACAACAGCAAAGTCTATAAAAATTGATCCAATATTTGCTGAATTTTGCCTCTGCACTTCAGATTAATTTCTCAGAGGCACATCATACACTTTCTCTAATATTTTTACCGTCTGAAGTTTCAATTAGATTTTTGCTAAACAATAATCAGCTTTCTGAAAAATAATGCAGCAGTCTCATCATTATTGAAGCAT
This sequence comes from Rhipidura dahli, assembly GCA_013399225.1. Classification (NCBI taxonomy): domain Eukaryota; kingdom Metazoa; phylum Chordata; class Aves; order Passeriformes; family Rhipiduridae; genus Rhipidura; species Rhipidura dahli. Next base: position 1,535,081 of record VXAC01004986.1, on the reverse strand, counting down.
GTGACACAGAAGGTAGCAAGGTGCCCCTGTTATTTCAGCAACGTGTTCTGCCCTGGGGTGCCTGTGTACAGTTTCATCATCCTTTATGGTGTGTTAAAAGGCAAAAAGGTCAGACAAGTTTAAATCGTTTGAACTAAAACTGTGCAGTATTCCTCAAAAGAGGGGGCACCTGGAGAGCATGGGTACATGATGAAATGGAGCTGGTGCAGGACAGAAGCCACAGCATGGGCTGCTGCCAGATGAATTGTTCAAAGAGTGAGTTACACGGGATGGTGAGTTGTGGTGTGTGACGGACACCGGGCAGATTAGCAAAGCCAGTAATGGCACCATCGCAAATACCCCAACGAGGCTTGACTAAATACAGCTGTTGATTTGATGACTTTCTGTACAAGACTTTGTGTTTAATTCAAGAGCCAGGTAAAAATGCATGTATTATCAGTTTGGAGGCATCTGAAGGTGTGCCTTTTCTCTCCCTTCTCATTTGACTTCTTCCCAAGTCCAGCTAGAATGTGCCTTGCTCCAAACAGAGAGTTACTTCGTAAGTCAGGCAAGAAAAAAAACAAAACCAAACCAACCAAAAACCAAAGCCCCACTAAGATCTGAAATCTTGATGTGAATATTATTTGAGGTTCACTAGTGAAATTTATTTCCCGAAATGGAAAGTCACCAGAACCTTTCTTTATTTCCTCTTTACAAATAGCCTTAGAAATACAAATATTGTGTTTATTTGGAGTATGAAAGTACTAAGTGAAAGTACCCATCACAAGGGAGAAGAGAGATGAAGAACAGTTATTCTTGTGCTCTAGAAAGACTTGGGATGTTCCTTTTTGTCACCTGAGAAGCATCTCTAACTTCTACTCCCCATGCAGAAGAGAATGAAATGCTATAAAAGCTCCTATCTAGGTCAGGCTGCTTTTCTTACTGAGACAATGGAAACTTTTAAAAAGGAATTCTGTACTTCAAGAAGCTTAATTAAAGTATAAAAATGCATTGTCATGGGTACTGAACTACATATACACATCTGAAATCTCCAAATAATTAAAACACGTTCTTTTACAGTAACATTGTAGTCATCAAAAATGTGAATTGCTCTGCTCATTAGTTTTCAAATTACTACCACATAAAAATCAGCTCACTTTTAACATGTAGTAAACCAAAGCAGAACTAGTAAAACTCAGAAAGGTACTTAGAAGAGTGATAAAAACACTGGACAAGCTTTGTACACAGAATATTCTAAATATACTGCGACTTTCCATCTTAGCAAAGGAAACAGAAGGAGGATTCAGAGCCAAGACTGCAACTAGCAAGGGAAAAAGGGAACCAGGTGCAACCATTCTGTACTTGCCTCCAGGTAGTTTTATTTCTTAGTCCTTAGTTCTTGTAGTGAGATGGTGAAAATACAAAAGGGGTCCCTTTACTGTTATTCTCAAATACAGTGTACAGTTTTGGTCTGAAATGCTGCCACAGGATATTGGTTATGTCAAAAGCTCACATGAGTTGAGAATATACAGCAACACATTTCTGGAAAGAAAACCACTGAAGACTTGTAAATACAAGGATATCAAAGATCAATTGGAAGCATCCTCAGACACTTGTCCTCTTCTTGTGTTCCTCTTTACCTGCCTCTGGCTACTGCTGGAGAAAACAGATCAGATCAAGACAGGTCCAAATCTTACTCAATGTAGTTACATTCTTCCAGTAAAACACAGCTACATTTCTTTAATACATCTGTGCAACCCTTTTCCAAATCAAATCACAAAATAGTTGGTGTCTGAGTCATATGTAATCAGTGAAACTTTATCAGTTCCACTGATTACAAAACTATCTAATCTCAGTAGTTATCACTTAGCATCAATCAGGAATGTGGCACCGGACAAGTGATTTGTGATTTTGATTTCTTTTCCTTTTATTTTAATACAATTAATTCCTTGCTCTTTCCTATTCTTTCAAGGATTGGATCCCAATCAGAAGATGGGAACAGAAATTAATGCCTATAACTTTGTCCATGTGGAACAAGCTTAAGAAGAGCTTATGTGTCCTCTTCCTCTTGCTTCATGCAGCCTCTGGTGCAACCAGAGGAGAGGAGCTTGTTCCTGGGACATACCAAGCTCCAGATGGAACACAGACTAAGTAGAATTAGGACATTCTCCTCCCACCTTGCTAAAGTCAGCCTGCAACACTCCCTGACCACCCAGCAGCTCACACTTCTCCCAGTGGTCACCAGCAGTCAGTGACCAGCAGGACTTGCTTCCACCTCAACATTAGTGAGAATTTTTGTTCCAGAAATGCCTCTGTCCACTCTGGCATTGTATATCAAAGCCATTTGGCTCTGGACTGCTGAAAGACAGATAATGATCTTTATCTTCTGCAAGGTTTATATAAAGTAATTTAAACTAAAAAAAAAGTGACAGTTTAAAAATTAATGGCCAGTAATAACATCCCCACAAATAGGATGCTAAGCTAAGGACTGTATTATTGCAAAATGAGATGACTCAGGAGTTGACAAGGTGGTTCTACATACTTTTTTTGAAATGTCTTGCTACTTGCAAAAACATAAAATGCAACTTAACATTTTTTCCTTAAAGCAAGGGGGAAAAGATTGGCCTGAATCTTTGACAAGAACAAATCAGTGATGTCACTTCACTTCCTAATAATTTAACCTATCACCTTCATCTTCACTGAGCTATTTTCACCTATTTTCTGCATTAAAAAGGGAATCACCTTCAGAGAAATAATTATTCGATAATGATCTCCCATCCACTTTTCACAAGTTTATCAAAGCATCTTGTAATAAAACCAGAACTGAATATTTTAGCCACAACCCCAAAGTGATACAATCAGCAAATCTGAACTGTGAAAGAAGTTATAGAGCTACATTAAGAAATAGATGGAGTGAGCCTAAAACAATCACAGATAAGCCAGCATAACAGAACTTAACTTTAGATTAATCAAGGTTGAGATGCTCAAGGCAACCATGGAGAGTCCAGCACATTAAAATTAACAGGAGATGCATGTAAATCACAGGCTGCTTCTTATATCTCACCCCAGTTCTGTACAGAACAGTGCATGGAATTGTAGGTGTCCCTGTTAGCCATATTCCCTTGCTTTACAAATGATTTTGCAGTATGGTCAAGGAAAATATTTATCTCAAAAACATGGCTCTCCTAGACTTGTTAACTTCAATGAGAATTGGAAAAAGCTTATGAGGATTTAGAACAACCACGTTAAATTGCAAAAAAATGTCAGAACAAGCCTCAAATGTATGCTCTCATAACACTTGAAACTAAGTAAGATGAAAACAAACAAATAGCCAGCAAATACTCAGTTATACAACGACCCACATTTCACACAGCCAAAGCTGTCACTTGGCTTCAGCAGCACTTTTTCTAAATACAGATTTTCTGTTGGGCATCAGCAACTTAAATGTAGTTCCTTGGTGAGGATTGTAGAGATACAAAGAGGCAACTCCCAAATAAAAATTAATGCAGAACCTTAATATAGAGCAAAATTCAACAGCAATATTTAATGCTAAGCACACAAGTCCAGCAGTGTCTCATACCTTTTAGTCTCAAAATCAGATAAGCAAGTACATCCAAGGCAGATTATTTATTCTACAATTTGAGAGCATAAAAGTGAAATCACACATTTATATCTTCTCATGGTGACATTTTTTTTTAATTTCCTGCTGGATGATACCCAAAAAAAAAAAAAAAAAATTTCCCATTTTTAGAATCTATTTCCTCACCTGAGAAACACACCTTGTTTTTCCAATACAGCACCAAGACAAACCTGTGATCTGGGCTAGACTGCAGAAGTGACTTGAAAGTCTGTATTTCAAAACAATGCAAATGGTTATAACCAAGGAAATGAATGCAGGCAGAAACAGCTTAATGCATGCATTGCATGTAGTTTCTGTTAATTACTTTTTAAGTACTTATGCACAGTAGTGGCTAAAGAGGAATTACATAAAAGGGAGATTACATAAAAACATTTCCAAGTGGGTGTTTCATGCTGAGCCACAGTCTGTAATAGCAGTGCTGATTAACCAGGACAGTCTTGGCTTCACTTCCAAGGCCTTTAATGGCCCCCCATAATCGCATTCCTGGAATGGCTTGGGTCGGAAGGGAACTTAAAGTTCATCCCATTCCAACCCCTCTGCCTTGGGTAGCAACAAGGTAGGAATCCCAGGTGGCTCAAAGCACCACCCAACCTGGCCTTGGACACTTCCAGGGATGGGGAAGCCACAGCTTCTGCAGGCAACCTGTGCCTGGACCGCGCCACCCTCACTGGGAAGAAGACATTTCTTATATCTGATCTAAAAGTACTATCTTTCAGTTTAAAGCCATTCCTCCCTGTTCTGTCATTCCAGGCCCTCGCAGAAAGTCCTTCTCCAGCTCTCTTGGAGCCCTTTTAGGCACTGGAAAGTGCTCTAAGGGCTCCCTGAAGCCTCCTCTTCTCTGGGCTGAACAACCTCAGCTCTCTCAGCCTGTGTTCATAGCAGGGATGCTCCAGCACTCAGATTCTCTTTGTGGCCCTCATCTGGGTTTGTTCCTACACATCCATGTCATTCCCACCTTTTCTTTTTTTAAGCATCAACAGCATAGGTTCCTGCATAGATCCTGTCCTGCCAGGTGACGACCGAACTGCTTTGCTACAAGTCCCTGTTCCAGACAGTCCTTCTCTTTTGCACAGAAAACATCACACATACATTTCTGTGAGATGCCAGCCCAAAGATTTCTATGACACTTTGGGGATCCAACACATAGTTGAGGAATTTGAACTGAAAAGGGGTTTCTTGAATTTGTTACTTGATTTGATAAAGCCGTCTCCCAATGAAGTGTGGACACGCACTACAAACCTCAAGCTGAGAACTCTTCAAAGCCAAGATACCCTGCAGCACTCTCGACAGCTCTCACCTCAGTGACACCTTTGAGTGTTTACAAAGAGCAAACAAAAGGGCTCTGGTTTACTTCTGCCTAATTAAAATGTTTTAAAAGAATTTAATTATAAAATGCCAAACTACACAAATGTAAAGATCTTGCCTACAGAGAATTAGTGATGAATTGAATGGTTTTTGTTTTTAATCAAACTGTTGGCAAGCGGTGTGGGTTTCCTGTTTGTAAACAACCATATGAATGCTAAACATATTTATTCACAACTTGACATCAAATACAGCTCTGTAATTAATCATTTTCCTATCTAAGTCAGAAAAAATAAACCCCCAAACTTGTATCCCCTCTTATTATGAAATAGTCAGCTACACATAAATGAATAATTATCTGAATTATCAACTATCTACAGATGTGCAGCTCTTTTCAGCCCAGACAATGGCATTCCCCTGATGCAAACTGCTAATCCCACACACATTCACTTATTCTTTGTTTAAAGTGAGAAAATCTCCTTACTTATTAAATACGCTCAATCATGGGCTATTAAAACCATTGTTTCACATTATCTATTAATTGCAGGCTTCCCTGTCTATATTCACTGCTAAGGTGCCACCCCTCTTATTAATTGAAAAATGCCTGCCTGAGTGGGTAAGATGTTAAAGGCCATGGATTAAGACTAATTCTGCAAAAATAAGGTAACTCTTAAGCTGTGAAAAGTTGTCATTGCTTGAAATCCTGTCTTATTTTGAAAGCACAAAGGCTGAGTTTCAGACACAAAAAAATACTCAGTAGAACTTATTTAATTTCAGGCTTAAATAATTTGCAAGAACAGTTTGCTTTCCGTACCAACAAGATGTTTAGATCTGAAAGGTTGTATGATTGCACTCCCCATAAGACCTTACTTTAATCTTCTGAAATGGCAACAATTAGGAGTCAATATGAAGACAGAGGAAACCATATTGCTCATGGGAAAAGACTAAATTCTTTGTAGTAATATTGTATTAATCCAAACTAGACCAGAAATGTAATCCGCTGCTTGAATACGGTTCTGAATGTAATGGCAGCATTTGTATGCTTTTTTCTCCACTTCAATAGGAAAAGTAAATGTACAAGATCTTTACTAACTCAGCACATTCAAACAGAATAAAAGTAATATGCAGTCATATTGACAAAGTGACATCTTTGACAGACAAAAAAAACTTCTGCTGGTAAAATAAACAAACAAAAAGCTACAACACACACAATTAAGGACATGGAAGATGTGCCAAGACCTAGACTAGAACAGCATGATGCCACCTCTGTCTAAAAGATCTTTTTCATTATAGTTAACCTTGAACTAACAAAACACCAACTTTCTAACAGACTTAATGAGAGATTGCTCCAGAAATTTAGTACAGCAACTCAAGAATCAATGATTTTGTTTAGATACCTGTAACTTATGTACATTATTGCAAACGAGTTTGCCTTGGTGTGGTGGGAAGAGAAGTGGGAAAGGTGGAGAAACAATTTAACTTTATAATCCATGAAGTCAACAAGAATGGTTCTTGAAAAACAACAGATAATAAAACATTCATTATCAAAGTTTTCACTTTGTCGTTTGTCTTCAGTGTCTGCAGCTGACAGATACACTCATTTATAATCCTCTGCCAGTTGCAAACTGGCAAATGCTGTTGAATTAGTCTCTCGTCTTGAGCCTATGAATTTAATTGTTTCCACAAACAACTGGGCAAGGTTTCAAGACTTTGCTTCAAGACACCCAAAAACTCCTATATCGTACCTAACAGAAAAACCTGGCTGTACCTCAGAATTTCCTGGAATGCTGGTTCTGTTCAGAATTAAACACAATCTGGACGAAAAATTTAAGAAGTATCCACAGTAATGTATCAAGAAAATCTCTTTGCCCTATAAACTTCTGACTAGTTCCAATTTTGATCCAAATTAGAAGCATACCTAAACCTCCAAGGACTTTCATTAAGTAGCCCAAAAAGAAATGCGTGTGTTTAAATCTGCTCTCTTGTATGTAATTCACCAGAAACACCTTAAACAGAGTGAAAATTGCTATTCATACCACTGAAAAAAAAGGCTCTCCTCAGTTTTGTTACAAAACTAAGAGTGAAACACTACTTAAAGAGCATAGAGAAGAATTTCTACTTAAACAGAAAAAAAAAAATCAACAAATTTAAGCGAATGTTAATAATACAGTGATTACTGCATTGCTCCTTTTATTGGGACTATTCTGATCATATGGAATTAAACATGCTGTTCACAAAATCCTCTATGAGCACATGATCAAAGCTATCTCAGAAACACGATGATCACCAGTCACAACTCACAGCAACACATTGGTGCAGACAAAATTGATGTAAATCAGAAAGGAGAAGCACTGGAGAAATGTGATAGGTCCTTGTTGAAACTCAGTACATCTCTTGCAAATACTCAAACACTTCATAGTCACTATTTCTTGATTTTTCAACCAACCAGATGACAAACCCCAAATATTTGATTAACAGTGTATCAAGAGGCCTTGGAATTCAGAATTAAAGAATGAATTGTGTCAGCAACTTATGGCCACTCATGCATTGTTATTGAAATGCACAAGCATTTGTAAAGGTCCCTTTGTAAGAGGTTACCAAGGGAGTAACTCAATGTGGAAGAAATAGCATTGCCAGGGTTTAAGAATAAAACAGGCTGGATTTGGAAAGCAAAATGCAAAATGGCAGATATCTACCAGTGAATGTCTAAAAGTTTAATTTAAAATATAAGTTCTCTGGAAAGGTGAGGAGTGATACAACCAGTGGTCTCAAGAAAGCAAGTTATAGTTATAGTTGGTTTGGTTATAGTTGATGGAAAACAGAAGGAAGAACAAGACATAGTTATTGAAATTATCTGATTTACCAGTTCCTGCACTCTTTCACCTGTGAATTAATTCCTCTGCTCAAGTAGAGCAGTGAGATGAATGTACATGGGAGAGGTTTACTCATCTGGTCAAAAAACCAAAACCTGCTCAAAGCCCAGGCAATCAAGTTTGTATAACAAAGCACCAAAACACACACGCACAATTCTTTATTTTTCTGTAGGTTTACAAATACTCAGTTCAGCAGAGATAAGAAAAAGTCTCATGCAGAACTTCATTGTGATGGATTCAAATGTAAACAGGCGTAGTACTTGACAGAGCAAACAACATAAATATACTTGTATTTCATTAATCCTTATGCAATGAATATATTTATTCAGTCACATAAAGAGAACATTCTTTTATAGTCACCACTATCAGAAGTACAGAGAATATATGAAACAATTTAAAACAAGCCACTGCTATTAAATTATAATCTTAGATCCATCTTTACAGATATAGTTAACCACTCCAAGCATATGAATTTTATAACTGAAAAGTCAATCCAACATTTTAATAAATTGAAAAAAAAAATCAGGACATCTGAATAAGATATTTTATTTTTGGTTCATAATTGCCTCTTAAGGGGTTTCTTTAACCCTTCTCTTTTAATTAGCCATCTGCTAAAGGTTACCATCAGAGACATAATTACTAGTAGAGATGACAGTTCTGATCCAAACTGGCAATAGTTTTGCTCGTGTCCTGTATTTATTGATTCTGTATTCTTTTCCTTCAAGGACGGGCACCTGGAGTACAGCAAACTCACAGTACTGGTGTTTCAAAGGAGGCTTAGTCAACATCATCCTTTAATGCAATTGCCAAGGCAAGACCAAGGACATGACAGTTGGCTGTCACCAGGATGCCTGGATTCTTGGTCTGAACACTTACACCTCAAACTGGCCATTGTTTTTTGCACTTACTTACAAAGAGCCCTCATTCAATGTCATGACCTCAGTTATTTTCTGGCCCTGACTTCAAGTTTCCACAAGATCTCCCTTCCTGCAAAACAGCTATGGTTCAGTTAATCACCGTCATAGCCAGCCTCTATTATTACCTGCTAGGCTTTGATTACTGGGACTTCAGCAAATCCAATATCCTTGATTTTCTCTTATGGCTGCAGCTGTGAAAATGACTTCTGGAGAACAGTGGAACTGGCAGAAAATGCCAAAGCAGTTCTACTGTGAGAGCATGCTGCTCTCCCTCTGGTATAAAACTCACACACAAGTTACGAAGCTACTTCTGAAATAATTGTCCACTTTTCAGGCTTTGAAATTAAAACCCAGCAAGTCCTTCTTGTGTCTGTTCAAATCCTTCCACCCCACCCACCACTGAGGAATTGCAACCCTACTTTGTGCCCCACATTTATTATTTGACAAATAAACTCCACGAACCCATCTAATGGCAGAGCTGTGAATGGTCACAATTAATAATGCTTCATGTGAGGAAGGAACTGGAATTCTTTCAAACGTTACAACCAAACAAACAAGAATTTAGTTATGGTTAAATCACAAACCATACAATTCCTTGGTCAGGATCTACATTTAGCTACAGTCATCAGTTGCAGTGTAGGCAGGACAAACTGTTTTAAAGCACAGGATAATGCAATAGTTCAGCCTCTATAGTGCTGAATGTGGATGCCAGGGTGTTTGGGTTTTCACTTCACTTACTGGTTATTTTCAGGCCTTCCTATGTATGGCAAGCATTTGTAAGCATTCTTCTAAAATCATCTTGGTCCATTCAAGAAATAGTAAAAAAAAACAACAAAAAAGCATGGACACTGTTCAACACTGCACAGAGCTGCAAGTAGTAAAGACCGAAATGTGTACAAACCCTCAAAGAAACAAAACCCATTGTATTGATTTCTGGATAGCTATTTTGGTTTCCCAGTTATGAAAAAACTGCAGGTAGCAGTTTTCAGTATAATGTGATGCTGCAGTTGTCGCCTGTTTCTCATTAATTTTTCATTCCCACAAGAAAAAGTCTTTCCTGGGAGCAGTAAGTGTCAGTGCAAGTCTGTTTCATTCACTTTTCAACACCAGACACGTATTTATTCCTAAGTTTTCAATTCCATTGCATAGCTTGCTATGCAACTTGCACACATCAACCCCAGCAGCAGACAGCTTTTCACCAAAAACTTGTAACTTGACACATACCTTGTCTTGCCTTAGGCTTAAATTGATTAATTCATCTTTCACTTGAGGTAAAGTCTCCCATTTAAAATGTTTTAGTAGGAAAAGGCAGATTTTACAAACTGAACCAGAAAAAGGACTTTTAGCATCTTTGTCACACTTTCAAATTTGATATTATGCACAGCTGTTAAGGAAGTCTTTAACTTAATTTTGCTGTTGCTATCTACATGAAGTTTCTGCTTTCTGGATACTCCTTCCTGTGCAATATGAGGACTACAAAGCAATGGCTGTCTCTGTCTTTGCTCCTCTTAGAATTCAATTTAAGTCTCACATTCTCAGATTTTTGGCAAGAAAATGGAGTCAGAGCAGTTACTCAGAATATGAAAAACTCACTTAGGAAATTCATTCTATTACACTACTGAGTGGAACACCACAGAATAACTTTTGGCAGGAGACAGCTAATACTTCAGAAGGTAACAACATAGTACATATGCTAAATAGCATAGTACATATGCTAATTCAATCACAGAACTCTGCCATCAAGGCAGGGATTTTTGGTCAAATGTTTGTGGGAAGTCACACTAGATGATCTTAAAGGTCTTTCCTAATCTTCAAATCTGTCTCAAGGAGCAGATTTGGGATTGTATAATCTCCATGTACCTTAGTGGTTTTGGTGTATTACCAATACAAATGTGTTTTAACTCTAGAGTAACAGGGTAGCTGAACATCAGAATATCCATCAGCTGCTCCCTTGACTGCTCATTGTGATGGCAGGACACTGGATGAGAGCAGGGGAGTTCAATCTGGAAAATAAACTCAGCATATATGGAAAGCTGCGCTGAATGGAGCAAAGAGGGGAAGAACCCCCTGCCCCAAATGTTTTGCTCATGAATTTGCTCAGTTTTGTAACCCTAACAAAGATAAAGATGAGCTGATTATCATCTGACATTTCCCCTTTAATAGCACAAACACTCCTTGTGCTGAATTTGGGACAAGGAGCACATAAAAGCAGTGCATTTGGGAGGTTGCTGGAAAGAGCCATTTCCCGCTGAGACTGGAAATGTGCATCCTCTGTTCCAGGTGTCACTGTTCTCTGTCCTGCAACAGAAGACAGCAACTGTGAATAGCAGCAGGACTGCCAGCTTGATTTTCACTTGTATTTGAGGCACACTGGCCACTTAGAGCCCTTTTCATCCACACAGCAAATCTGACTTGCAGCAAATGAAATGCTACATCACGTTATTCGGCAAAGAACTGCTGAGAATAACACTACTGAGCACTTAAATCAAGGAAAGGTACATCCTTTGGCAGGGAAATAAGACACAGGCATGTACCTACCATGTGCCTGGACAGGCAAAGGGGCTGCAGAGCAAAGGGTGTTTAATGGAAGCCACGACATCTCCTTTAAACGTGAAAACAATGTTAGAAGCACCATGGCCAGGTCTCTGACCAGGCAGCTGGAGGCACCCTAAAGTCACATTTCTACAACTGTATTTATCCTGATGTTACGAATCTTACAGTTGAATTAGTGAATAAAATAAAAGCAACCTGAGCAGTGAAAATTCAAAACTATTATTAATCTGGAAAACTAATAATACTAGTGACTGTCCACCTACAATGACATATGATAGACAAGGTAGCTACTAAACCGTTCAAACCACATATTTTAGAAGTCTGTATAATCCTTCATCTCTCCTCCTCCTCAAATATTTATTTTCCATAGCAATAATGACCTCAGTATTCAAGGCAGTCTTTGAAGATTAATGACCAGTGGAGGTTAATGGTCCTCAGTTATTCTTCAAACCATCAACTCCTCCCAGCCAGTCATTAATCCACAAGAAATGCCTTAATGCTCCACTTATTACTGCTTAAGCATCAAGCCTGTAAATTTTCAGGGCATAAAATCTCAAAAAGTAACCTTTTTCTCTTCATAGACCTCTATTTCAACAAAGGAGACAGATGAAATGACAGTGACTTCGTTTTACAGGCATTCTCCTCAACTCTTCCAAAGAATAGCATTTATTTGTGTTTATTTGCATTTATTTGTTTTGGGCATTGATAAATAACATCTCCTTTCCTGTCAAAATACAGTTAGCAAACCTTCTTCAGCCAGCATGGCTTTGACACCTCTATAAATACGTGCTCTCCCTCAGCTCAGCTTGGCAGGAGACCATAGTGGAGGACGTGGCATTGCACAGCTCAGGTCACACAGCCTGGTTTCCAACACAGCTCTGCCTCTGGCTGCTGTTGGGTAACTGGGGGGACTATTTCCACCTCCAGAGAACTCTTGCCTTTCATTCTTTATCTGTTTAGGTTAAACTGCTTAAGGAAAGGAAGAGTTCAACTGTAGGATGAGGACAGAGAGACCTTGATTTCAGCCCAGGTTTCTATTCCATACTTCAACATAAACAATTACAACAAATCTCTTCCAAAAGCCTGTTAAACTCGACATTCCCCTGTACATAATTTTGTACACCAAAGCAGTACAGCATATAAAAACCATCAAATCACAGAATGGCTTGGGTTGGAGGGACTTGAAAGCTCACCCAGTGTCTGCATGGGCAGGGACACCTTACACTATCCCAGGTTGCTCAAAGACCTGTCCAACCTGGCCTTGGAGACTTCCAGGGGTGGAGCAGCCACAGCCTCTCTGGGAAACTGTGCCAGGGCCCCACCACCCTCACAGCCATCACACCTCATCACCTTTCCTCCACACCACTTATTAGTTTTTTAAGTAATGACAAATGATTTGGTTTATTGTTCCAACAGAATAAGCCATCAAAAATGGAAAAAAATGGAGTCTTTCTTTAAATAGTGACATCGTCAATCACATTTAATCTATACCCATTCAGAAGGTCAATTATACAAATGTATCTAATTCAGACACATTTGATCTAGGCAGTCCATCAATCATCCAAAGGGTAGCCTTTCTTTACCCTTTTCTTTTCCTTTCTCTTATTCTTTTAAATGGACATCAAGTTTTACATTTTTTCCTTATTGTAATGCTCTAGCTAATAGGGTATGCTTTACAAAGTGTTCACAACTCTGATGTTCAAAAGAAAATGAAAAACTCTTTGTAGGGTTTGGTGTCCACAGATATGACAAACACAGCAAGATTTCATTATTCCTCAATCCTTTTCCTAGAGGAAAACACCACAACAGATTCAAAAAAATGTTGACATTAAATTTAGAAAACGACTAGACATAATATCAGACTATTATCGTGCTCATTTATATTGACACTCAACAAACATTAGTTGTGAAGGCAGCAGGGCTGGCTGTCAAACGTGAGCAAATTGACAAGCTATTAGAGTGCCAACTGGAGGGATTCAATTAGAACATTTACTCCAGCACCAGCAAAGTCTTGCTTTTAAGATAAGGCAGAAGTATGGTGTGTGTTGACCAGGAAATAAAGATAGAAAATTAATAAGCATAGACAGAAATATATCACTTCCTTTCTGCTATAAAAGGTACAAAGAGATTAACTCAAAAATGCTAACTCTAAAAAATGTAATATCCAATACAAATCAAAGGAAAACAGTGTAGGCACGTCTGTATCATGGTTCTGTCCCAGAGACTAAGATCTGTGAGTTTCTCAAAGCTACTTTGGGATCCCAGTCTTGAGACCCTGAAGCCCTGGACACCGACACTTTGACACTGACTTTTTCCCCAAGAATTGAATAAATTTCAAGAAGATCTGGGGAGTTTTAACAATCTCTTAAGACAAAATAACATAAAACCAACAACACAAACCTGACAAAACCTAAAACCTTACTCAGGCACATCTTCACAGAATATTCTGAGTTGTAAGGGACCCACACAGATCATCGAGTCCAGCTTTTCTGTGAACAAATTGAACCCCTGACACTGGCACTAAATAACACCATTCCCATTTCCTTACTAATCTTTTCAGAGCCTCTGCTTCCTATACCAGCAAGGTGTTGAACAGACATGTACTTGGTTGCCACTTCCTACCAGGGAGATGGACTGGGCTCTGTGTTCAGAAGTGCCACTGCAAACCGGGGTGAAGGGGCTGAAAGGACAATCCATAAAGGAGGAATGGAAAGATGTTAGGAATACAAATTCCCACATGGCAAAGGAAGAAAACTCAGAAGAAGAGGAGGAACCATGTAAGTAACTCCTACAAAAGTTTGAGCATCCTGAGAGAACACATTTGAAGCCAGATCCTGTTTCCAGATTCAAACCTGGAATTATACAACGGCCTATGGAAACAGCATTTAACACCTGCCATCTTCTGTGCATGCAACCAGATCACCAATTCAACCACCAAAAATACCTGTGAGAAGTTCCAGTTACCCACTTGACAGACCATGAAACATCTTTCCTATTTCAGCCTACTTACTTTTAAAGTTTTCCAGATAGATGGCTTGCACTTTATTTCAAATATGAGGTGATTTTTGGCAGGACACTACAAACAGGAATGCAGACTGCGTAAGGGAAGAACCTACTCAGCAGACTCCTTGCCTCATCAGGAAGGGCACACACTGAGCTAATTTCAGGATCAAAGTCTCACACTATAGCTCTTGCTGATAAGATTTTTTTTTTAATGATATTCACTTCTCTTTGTTTTTAAAAATGTTTCGTTCCAGTTTTACTAAGATTAAATAATTATACTCCCTTCTTCATGTTTACACCTTTTATACACTTCAAAATGCTCAGCATGTCCCTCCTCCCAGGGAGTATAATTTCTTACCACTTCTCTATAACCCTTTCACCTCCTGCCTCCATTATTTTTGATGTTTTCTTTGATTTATTCAGACACAGAAGTTTGACAGAAGAACAAAATGAAGACATATATGCCAGGTCCTATTCAGCAAAATCTACACAAGAATGATTTCAAAGGACAGGAAATAAAAGTTTTCCCTTTTCACATATTTACAAAATGCAATCAAAATTCAGCAAATCCTTTAAAAAATATTAACAAGGAAAAAAGAGAGAACACTTTTACTGCAGCTCAGGATAGGAAAGGTACGCTGGAGCTTTAAAAAGTCTGGACTGGAGAATAGCAGCAAGATAAGGGAAGTTTGCTTGAAATTGTTATGATAAAAATGTGTATGAAGCATGCATGGAAAACTGGTATGTGTGATAGGGAAAAAATAGGGAATAAAAATTAATAGGAGATGATGTGGGAGCCTCTAAAGGTTTCATTGCTGTGAGCTTGAAGTGACAACATCTCTAATGGGTGCCAGAGATAGGAATGTCCTGTGTGGATTTTCCCCCCATGAGTGACAATAATCATAAAGATAGAGCATCTGCACCATCACATTCTATTTCATGCCATTTATTTGATTTGGGTTTTTTGATGTTGGTCTTTGGAGGAAATCAGTTTCTGTAGAAACAATTTTGTCACTGATGCAGCAAGTGAAAAGTTGTGTCAGTGAAAAGTTAGTTTATGTACCACTTTGTAATCTGAAGGGTGGTTTGGGTAAGAAAACGACATAAACTGTACTGAAATGTGTTTCCTATCTGCGGCTGCACCGATGGCCCTGACCCAGTGGACAATCAGTGCTTCATTGCATTGCACCCAACACATGAAGAAATATGCTCCCTTCATTCTGCAGGCAGCCAGCAGCTGAAAAAGAACAGTAACTCAAAAATTTCCAACTCCAGCAGAATTTGGACTTTTCAGACACAGTTCCAAGGGAAGGATTCTGTCTTCGCATCCCACCTTATGCAAGAGGAATCCTGCCTTCAACAAGTTCTTTGCCTTGGTCCTAAGTCTCAAGAAACAGATCATTTCCATCTCACCTATTCCTCATGGTTTTTCTAAGCTGAATGAAATTACTCCAGTTTTTCTTGAAAGCTAACACAGCTCCTCCTATCTTCCTAGAATGATTTTCCAAGAAGTGCTGCTACAGAGCTGCTGTGAACATAGGAACCCTGTTGTGTTAGAATGAATCATAGAATGGGCTGGAAGGAACCTTAAAACTCATCTCATTCCACCCCCTGCCATGGGCAGGGGCACCTTCCACTATCCCAGGTTGCTCCAAGCCCCGTCCAACCTGGCCTTGGACACTTGGCTTCAGTGTGCACACAGTGAACATTGCTTCAGGCTCTGTACATGTGCATAACCATACAGGTGCATTACCTAGGAAAAAAAATCAGTTCAATCCACTCTGCACAGAAAAGAACTAAACAGGTATTAAGGATCCAGTATGATTTTCGTAGATTAATGCAAACCAGCACCAACACTCCAGTAGCAGGAGATTTATAAATAATAGAAAAGTCTCATTGAGGAGAGATTCAGACTTTGCTCATGGAAATAAAGCTTTTTCTCTCCCTATGGCAGTTTTGAAATTTCATCTCCAACTCTGAAAATAGAAATTTCAGAATTATTCTCAGCTAAATCCATAGAAGCACTGACCTTCAGTATCTGTAGTGTTCAAAGAAAAAGACACTTGCACTTCTGATTGACAGAGCCATTGAAAACACAGTCTCAGCAGCTCCAGTGTGAGTGTTGAGAAATGCAACCTGAGCAGCTACAACTCATTCATTCTAACTTATTGAAGCAGTTTTTCCTTGTCAGGAGAATTGCACAATTCAAGATTCAGCCCTACAGATAACAGCAATCAGGAAACCACTCTCACATACGAAGTATTCTTAAGCATTGGAGTGACAAAATAAAGCACACCTTCCTATAAAATTCCAAATCAATAGGAAAGCACCTGATTTAAATTAAAGTTTTGAATTATCTTTTGTATTTGCTATGTTGAGAATCCATAAACAACTTAGGTAAAATATTAATACTGAAAAAGTCCCTTACACCTGAAAATAAACTCCAAGCTGCAAATTAGGCAAACCTCAACTCAATGAGGATGCAAATGTGGTTGCAAAAGATAATCCACTTTTTTATTCTGGAGAATAGCTTTCTACCATACAAACTCTTCCTGGGAGAGACCTTTGGATCCTTCCAGCTTGAGATTCCACAACTGATTCCTAGAAGCCTTGATGTGCCAGCCCCCACACAGACCATGCAGCACTAACACGAGTGAAAACCAAAGCACACAAATGTCACAGCCCTTGTCCTGTGCTCCTCAGAGCAGTTTCCAAACTAACCCAGATCAGAAAAATACTTCCAAGTTTCCTTAAGAGCTACAGATTAAGAAAGAAACTTGTGATATTACCTGCCTCCATTTATTTTAAGTGAAAAGTACTCAAAAATACTTAGACAATTGTCTTTAAACCTTTCCAGAACTGGAAAATATTGTTACAGCTTTAAGTGCTTTTGCTTCAAACCCTTTCACACCCTCTGCTATCTAAAATGTTAGATAATGTCTCAGTGGGTTACCAAATTAAACCCCCTCATTCAGGGCTGAAAATCTCTTGAATACATGAGCAAGATCAAAGCAGGTAAGCTCAATAAACTGTGTAGTCCCTGTTTAGGGACTTGAGGAGCATCACTTCCACAGCATGTTGGAAGTAATTTTCTCTGGTGACATGCTATGTTTTGTCTTACTGAACATTTAACCTCTAGATCTGGACAGCACACATTTGGCACTGGCACATTTCTTTAGGGAACACCAGAGTGGTTACTTCAAGTGACAGTTTTCTAATTATTCTGTCAAGCATCAATCTGTGAAGTTCCCAGTTCCTCAGCACCCTGATTGACAGGGCAATCAGCACTTTACTTAAAGCCTCTAGAGCTGTTCTGGCCTGACAAATGCTTTAAAAATATCCAACCCAACCAACCCCTCCTCCCCAGTGGGAATCTGGAGTGGAATATTTGACTTCCAAAACAAATCCCCACTTGCTGCGAATACAATTCCCCAAAGTAACCAAAAAATTGCATTAGCATATAAAATGCACCTCTAGAGAAGGAAGAGCTGACCAAAGCAGTATTTACTTTTATATTACAATAATTCATTTGCAGCATTTTATTTTGGAGCAAATCAGCTGATGAAAGTACATCAAAAACAAAGAAGGAACTGAGATAGCACAATCATTTTCACTGAAGTTTTCCTTGCCTCCTCTTAAGAAAGGGAAAAGAGCCCTACCTTTGAAGCACTTTTAGCTTGATTCCAAGTTCCCCTGATTTCTGATAAACATCATCTTCCTCAGCTGAGGGTGGTATTGTGACTCTGGGGCCTTACAGCACCTCTGACTGTAAGAAGTGAGAAAATGAGGGACTTGGTGAGTGATAAACTATTATCCCTGTACCAAGTTCAGGGAAGAGTGAAAGCTATTTAGTAGTCATGACCACGATTTCCTAAATAACATGAAAGTACTTCATGCTCTTTATCCACTATGTAATTAAATTCAACACAGGGTTGAGGTTTTGACCAAGAAGTTGGCACTAGAATTACACAGGGTTTGATTTATATGCCAAGATGGTGCACCTGAGAATTCAATAGTGGAGATGCTCTTCTTGGCTTGCTGGGACAATCTTGTATTGGTATTGCTCAGCTTCATGCAAAGGGAAGCTCTGTCACTGCACAAATACCAGCAGGATACTAACAATAGTTTCTACTGAAAACAAACTTGTGCCAGATTTTCTCCTTTGGTTTGGAATGGTAAATTATGAATAAGGGGTGCTTGGTGGCCACCTATTTACAGTGAGCACTCTGGAGTGCAGCGTGGTAAAATACACTGAACTCAGCAAGACTGAAAAATAAATGAAATACCAAATCAGGTGTCAAACAAAGGGTGGAAAAGTGCAACAGATTTTATCCCAAAAGAGAGTGAGCTGCGGAAAATTGCTCTCTAGATGCAATCTTTTTTTTTTTTCCCAGGACATTAAATATGAAAACATACTCACAAAAAAATCCTTTTGTTTCCTTGGAGTTGAGTCAAAACTCCCAATAGTTCTTGACAGAAGGCAATGACAGAGCTGACCACTGATATTACAAATGGGAGAAGGAAGTTCTTTCATGAAAAGTCCCTCACTGAAGTGGTTAGTAAGGTGGAAGCTGTTCCACTGGTCAGGGGCAAGGCTGAACCTATCTGCTTTTCTTGTGGAAGTTCAACAGATGTTCAGCATTATTAAGAGTTAAAGGAATGTTGCTGCTATGTAGACACCATCTTTGCTCTAATTGCTTTTCTCTCTTCAGTTCAATTACTTCCACAGTTTGTATGACTAAGTGAAAACAAAAATGTATTTGAGATTCTCTCAAAGTAATACACACAAAAATCCCAGAACAACTGTGCAGAGCCCCATGGAAGTTTTGATTAAAGGCAAATCCTTCACAATTCAGAGAGCATATACTCAATCAGTGGTTGAAGAGGAAAACCTCCAGGGAGCAGCAGGAACTAAACAATTCTGATAAGGTTTCTGTGACTTTTCAGCAAATAGTAATTTGCTCCTTTATATTTCTTCAATGAGAAGTCAAGCATTGCAGTCCCAAACCTTTAAATCAAATGATTTGCTGGGCATCAGGCATTCAACTTTCACCACCTACTATCAAATATTGACTCTGCACATTCATTCATTTCTACCCAATAATTGATTCTTTTTTGCCTCTTAGAGGCCCATAACAGTATTCTGAGAGGTTGACCTAATCAAGATGTAGTTAAGAAAAAAAGAAATCCTCAGCATTTTCAAGTTTTAATCATATCTAGACCAAAACTTGCACCCCATAAGCATGTATGCAATCTGTTTTCTTAATGAGATGTTTTCACTCTTTTCCCATGTTACCACTATTAATTCCAAATCTACCATTCATAAGTGCCATCCACAGTTTATACAAAGGTTTCTGCTTTAATCACAGGGCTGGCATCACTCTGTCACAGGACAGAGCTTTATGCATGCTTTTGCTGAACAGCCTTCTCAGCAGGGCCCTGTCTGAGGGTGCAGACTTAATTCCCTTTTCTGGTAAAGTGAATACTGACTTCCATGGTCAGCTCACCTGTCAGCCACCCAGAAATCCAATTTTATGGCACTGATAGCAGGATTGCTGTGTTTCCTGCACTGAGGCACCGCAGAGTTCTCGGGGGGAGGATGGCAGAGGATGGTGGGAGCCACAACAGCTCCAGCTCCTCTGCCCTGAGCAGTATTTTTGCAGCACCAGAGGCTCCTTCTCCCCCACATTCCCAAGGAATGAACATCTGGTGCTCTGCAGCTCTTTGGTTACTCAGGCTTACCCTTAAATAATTAGAAATGGTTTCTAAAGTACAGCAACAGCCAGCACTGCATACAAAACAGGCTGTGGAAATGTGCACACAAGTTGTGTCAGAGCAGCAGTCGAGTAAAGATCTGCAGATTTACTCACAGATACACCTTCACTGTAGCAAACTGCATGTAAAAATTAAAAAGAAAGTTCTCTTTTTCCTCTACTTATTCGATGAGTAAAATATGTATGCAAATGAAAAAAAATAAGACAGCCATAGCAGAAGATTCAAGGTGAAAATGGTTTTGTAAAAACAGTCAAATATCTTTTAAATTCATTTGGAATAGCTGCAGTAGTACAATACCTGCTCCATCCTGGCCAAACAGAACAAATTACAACTATTTGCAACAAGTAAGGCTACTACCTTATTCTTAATTAACTCCTCTAATTGCTTGAAAAAAAAAAATCTTTAAAATGTTTGGTATTTTTCTGCTGAAAACATTTAAATAATTTTGGAAATTTCAGTGACATCTATTTGGCCAGACATTATCCACCTGTCTTTTCACATACAGGTACTAATTGCCTTTAAGTTGGAATTTTCCAAGTTATTTGGCTCAAAATGGTTTAATCTTTTCCCATAAAAAATATTATGAAAAAACAAGTTTTTAGCTCTTTTCCCTGAGTCAGTTCTCTTCCCCTGAAAAGTGTGGTTGTCCACCAAGCCCAAGGAAAATCGACAGATTCCATTAAAAGGATCTCAGATTTCCAAATGAAACCCTTCACGTAAAGTGACAGTTTCTGTTAACATTTAGGTTCTACCATTGCAACAGAAAAAAGTAGCTTTGCATTTCCATTCTGCTTTACAATAGAGACATAAGAAAATGCTTGGGAATTGGGACCCTGCTTTCCCTTGACAAGCAGAAGCTGGACAGGATCCCAGGTATGTAACCTGTGCCAAAAGGCAGCAGGAGCCCAGTCTGAACCTTCAAGCCCCATGGTTACCTGCTGCCTTCTCCCACATGCAATTCCTTCCTTGGCATCCACAACCACAGGTAACTCCCCTGCAATTCAATGGGTTTTCTGTGCACATTTTAGAAAAAATCTGTACTGTCATTTTAATAATGGAGAGGGAATGCATTCCTTAAATATAGATATTTAAGATTACTTTCCCTTCCAGTGCTTTTTAAAGGTACCCACATAGCAAGCAAGAGTTCAATTCTGTTGAACAAAGGGGACAGAGAAGAAACATCCTTTTGAGTTGTCACAAAAGGAGTGGAAAAATAGGGCAGCAAAAATGTCCAGCTTTCTGCTCACCAAAGTTAAGCCAGAATCCACCATGGTGCTTGGGACAGAAAAACAAATGCATTTGAATGTTGAACACAGAGAGAAAAGCTTACAAAATGAATGAACAAAACAGCCACGGGAAAACTATTTTCCTCCCTAAAGGAATTAGGTAGAACCTTACAGAAAATTCAAAAAGTTGATTAAGCTCAGGGCTATACATTTAATTCAAGCCAAAGTCACTGAAAGATCAAGTGCACCTGACACAAACAGCACCTATGTGCTTTTCCTCCAGGATAGCTCAGGTTTGGTGTATGATCCTAACCCTGTGATAACCACTAAATCCAATATATTCACAGAGACAGACCCCAGGCTTAGCCCAGCTCTGACTGAAGTTGTTCTTTCTGCAGACCTCATCCTTTACACCCTCATGCTGCTCTACACAGACTCTACACTCCACTATTCCCTACTCACAGTTGTTAACACAACTACTGGAGCCACTCAAATCCACTGAAGCCCTGAGCAACTGAAGGGACTGTGGGAAGATGCCCAGAGAATCTGCTGGGAATATTCCTACACACACCCCAGGCTACAAACGTGAAAGAACTGGCCACTGGGAGATGGAAATGAAATAAATTCTGTTTTCTGCAGGTTGCTATCAAAAGTAGGAGCAGTAAAAGAAATAAACTATTCACTTTTCACACCACTCTAAAGAAAACACCTGACTTTAGAGACTGTTGAGTATGACAGGTACAAAAAATGCAACATCTTTTGAAGAACAGGACTATATTTACCTTCCTATAAGAGGATAGTTTTTTATATGAAACTAAACTTCTAGCAAAAAGACTCATTTGTGGTAGCTGTGGACTTGATTTGCCAACTACTTAAGCACATGACAAGCTTTAAAAGCGAATAGACTCATTTATTTTGGCTTCATCCATCCACTCAGAATAATAGATAATAAAATATTAAAACTTGAAACAGGTTTGAATTCTTGTTGAATTTGAGCATGAATATGAAGTTGTGAAATAATTCAGTCCTACCTAAAGCAAAACAGAGATTTAAGAGAAATAGCTTTTGTCCTCTTTCATTAAGCTGTATTTCAAACAATTTCTGTCTTTTCCAAAACTTTTCCATCACCCTATGATACCCTTTTTTCTAAACAAAAAGGATAGATGTATCTTTACTCTAAAAATCTTAGCAATATCAGGCCCCTCTGTCATTAAAAGATAATTTTATGATGGGAAAATGCTTGTTAATTTTGGCATGGTTTACCATTTTTTCTCCAAATCGAGTCTTATCAATAAGAAAAATATGAAGTCCTATCTACCTGTGCTCCATCCATCCAGGGTGCTTCTGAAATGATAAGTAAAACTAGTTATTTATTTCACTGTCACAAGGCACATGCCTAACCCAGCTCAAAAGGCTGAAAGCACCTACTGGAGATACACATTTCATTATCTGGGCCAGTTCATCAGGAACAGATGGAGGCAAGGTGATTAAATTTCTTCATTTTGATTGAAAGAACAAGCACTTTCCTAGACAGCCATAACACCCACTTAAAAATAACAAGAATTAAAATGCGATTTTCTCTACAGAAGAGTTTAAGTAAGGACATCTACAACTTTTCTTTTAATGTACTAGTTCCTACCTGTATTATCAGATTATTTGTCTTTCATTCTCCTGTGTATGTGCTAGATAGATGATCTAAAAGTAGATTCATAATAAATTACACATCTCACCAAGATGAATTACCAAATTGAGTTTCCTAAAATATCTTCTCTTTTTATCCTTGCTAATTGTGAAATGAGTCATATAAATTTTCAAAATTTAATCAATTTGGAAACTGCAGTAAAGGATTAAACACTTTTCTGATGTATTTTACATGACATTTCCTTTTTACTGGGCAATCCCAAGACACAACTGCACATTCCATTGCACACTCTGGACATGGTATCAGGCCTTTGGCAGGGATGCTGGGAAGGGGTTCAGGATGGAGATTTACTGGATCCTGGATCCATTACCTTCTGCTGGCTCTTTCAAATGGGACAGGGAGCCAGGGCAGACGCTCCAGAAGCTTTTATTATTTTATTCGCCTCATAAACTGACCAGAGACAGCAGAGATAACCCAAGCTCGCACTGCACAGGCAAACCTGAGGATTTCCTGGTTACAGAGCATTCTTAGAAGTTGTTCAGCCCATAGCAATTGCTCTAGAAGTTACAGACAGCTGTTTCAACCAATCTTCTATATCGCACATACACTTGTTAACACAATACTTGCTTGTTTTATACCTTGTATAACAGTACATAATATGCCATTATTAAGCTTAAGTTTATTGTCTCTTGCTAAGCATGTGTTTTGCAACTTCTAAAAGTTCTCTCAGCTATGCCTAAAACCATGGCCCTTTGTTCTCCAGTCCTTGTTCTAATGTATGATTGTATCTTCTTTAATATTTTCTCAGGCAAAGCTGTTTCCTAACATCTTTCTGCTTTATCCTTAAAGCCTGCTTTTGTTTCTCACCCTTAGAAATCCCTTTACCTTTTTCTATATTTCCTACAATCTTCCATCTGAGGCCCTGGTTTGGAGTGAGTGGTGACACCAGGCTATGACATTACAAGAGACAGGAACTGTCCCATAACTATTCCCAACTTCTCCAACACATCCCCCCACAGGCTCAGCCATCCTGGCTCATCAGTGGAGACCTCAGAGAAGTCCACATTCTCCAATCCCAAGCACCAACAACCAAAGCCAGTAACAAAATCCTTTCTCACTTTGATCACTGATCAAGCACACCTCCGAACGAGCAGGACAATGCACCAAGCCTTGACAGAGAGCAGCTGTCTGAGGACAGCGATGCCATTTGCGTCCCAAGGAAATGGAAATGCCTGCTCTCCTCTCCTTGTTTTTAGAAGGGACAACACCACAGAGAGGATAATTAGCACACAAACATGCCAAATTCCATCCAAACCTAAAAGCTCAGTTTGTGTTGTGGTTTTTCCACAAACTTGCCAGCATTTACCATCTATGAAAATATTTGTGAATTTTCTCTATTCTGCCACAAAGGAAACAATTACAAAACCATTGCAAGTTTTCCTCTTGCTTAGGAATTTTATTTTCATACCCAGTTTTTAAGATGCATTATAGCCTACTATAAAATGCCAAAAGGCATTCAACTTGTCAGTGCCCATAAATAATGGCAGATTCATGTTAAAGTATATTTACATATCAATTACTTAGGACTCAATTCTACACATGCTCTTGAAAAATATTTTACTTTTGGTTATGAATCAAGACAACTCAATTATGCATTTTAAATGCATAATTGTCCTCCCATTTTCATAAATATTGTCAATATGCTATCAGTCTCTAAAAATGCCTCAGTGAAATGAAAGAATAACTTTTCAATATTTTAAGTGTTTTAAAAGACAATCAGTAATTTCATATTAATTTTGCAAAGCTGCAAAGGCGCATTAGAAAAAAAATCCTTGATAAAGTTCTATTAGTCTGTATTTTCTTACCCATGCAGAGCTAATGCAAATGTGGGGAAACTCCTAAATTACTCCTATGAACTCAAAACCTGCAGTATTTTTAAAAGAACAAAGAGCTGCTCCATTGACTAAAGGCAAAGTATTTGTACAAATTTCTGAAACAAAAAACCCAATATGCCTTCGTGAACTTTACCCAGCTTTGCAAGATGTTTCTGCACCCTTATAGGTATTTTCTTCCTCCAAAAACTGTCATTTTATGAGAATAATCTTAAACATCCAAAGTCAAGATATTACTGCCCTTCCAAAATTACTAATCACAGCTTTATGTTTAGAGCTGTTCTCTGAAACAGAGAAAGGAATCTCCAGAGCGTTCACTGGCTCTAAGGCAGGATCAACTCTCCCTGAAACATCCTGGATAATTGCTTGTTTGGCTAGTCCTTAAAACTTGTGGTGCTGGATAAACTATAAATTCCTAAAATAAGCTGCTGTAGGACTCAAGCACCATTTTTGGCTGGACAATTCTCAGAACAGCTGACCTTTGCAGCAGCATTTCTTTGCTGCTCTTAACTCTCACTTCCTCCTGCCTGCCTGAGGGAGACACCGACCTGCAACAGCAGACAGATTGCCCAGGTTAACTGAGGCTCCTTCACCTTTCTGTGTGGGATTCCTCTTTCAATACTTGAATCATCTGTGTATTTGAAATCAGAGAAAATGTTGGTCTCTACCTACCTGTTTACTGCCCCCCAAGACAGAAAGGCCCCTCTATGTGCTATTAGGAACTAAGATGATGTAGCAAGATCCAGCTTTCAAAAACTACGTGGAATTTTTCAATGATTGATTAGAAAACATCTTACAGAAATGTCAAAATTGCTATCAAAAACAACAGGTTTATAGATTTTGATTTTCCTTTAAAAATTTAATATTGCACTTCTACAAAACCATTGCTGAGCACAAAACTGCCAAGAGGACAGGGCTGTGTAATAAGCAGTGATAACTTTCATAATTTTTATAGCACTTAACTTCTTTACCAAACTATATAATTTTTGATCGATGTTTGTAGATGATAGATGAGTGTTATAACCTACAGTTCACACAGAGGGGAAAAAATAGCAGTCAGAGCCTCGACTTCCAAAAGTGTCCACTAAATTCAAGTGTCACCATGTTGGGAGCTTTCATGGCTGGAGCTGTGAAAGGCCATGCAGAGTGTGAACACTGCACTAGCAGTTAACATTTGTGGAACAGTGCAGTACAGCACACAGCTATTGTGCACTAGAGCAGCTCTTCAGCTACAGCATTTAAAGGTACTCAAACCAGCACAGGACGCTTGACCTGCTTGTGTGAATCAGAGAAACACACGAAGGATAAAGAATTTTCATGCTGTGTAAAGAAGAGCTGGGTAATGAAGTGTGTAAAGTGTGTGATATGTGAATGAGAAGCCAAAAAGATTCCTAATGAGTCTGCAAGAAGAAGGCTCCTCTGCATTATCTGAAATGACACAAAATCTGACAATTCAAACAAATTCAGTGCTAATACTCTATTTGATGTCCACAACTGTGTCTTATTTACATTTCCCTTTATTCTCCAACATTATAGCACACTGGCACAGGCTGCATGTGTGACAGGGAAGGTTATCTGTTCCTTCTGACTTAGGTGTTTGCATTATTGTAACACTGAGAAATCCACTGCTGACAATTAAACGCCGACAAAGTGTCCACAGCCAGCCTATGCTCTGGGCTGATGAAATTCACTAGCACAGAGATGCAGCATTCAGAATTCTTATATTTTTTCCCCCTTAAACTGAGAGCAGGTAATTGTTTAAAGTTGCAGAGTGAGAGCAAACAGTCCAGAGACACACAAATAGTTACTACTCTCCAAACTGCCTGAATGTTTGGAGATGTTTTGAATGGTCTGAACTGAACTAGCTCACTCAATTCTGAATTAATTCATCTGAAATAAAGACCAAATACATTATACATGGCAACTTCATTTTTATTTCTGAAATCTATGAAAAGACTATCCTAAATCTTTCCTCTTAGTGTAATGTTATCCCTCCTGTTGCCACATAGCAGACTGCAAATGTTAAGAAAGCTAATACTAAAAATCCCTGAAGCCAAAAGGATAAACTGGTGATAAAAACGTCTTGTGTAATAAGGATGAATAAACTGTATTACTTTCACACCAAACACAATTGGAAAAAAAGTGAATTGCAAAGTTATGGTTTAATGGTATCCTCTTTTAGAATTCTGGTCACTCTCGCAGATGCCTGGAAAACAAAAACCCCAAAACCTCTGCTTGACATGCAACATTGAGACACATCAGTGCCAATTATATGGTGGGCACAGAGATACATCTGAACATAAACAAAACAAAGTGACAGGAGTAAGATTGTCTATTCCATATAATTAAGACAATAATCTGAATTTGGACTAGATAATTGCTCAAGAAAAAAATTAAAGTCCTCTGTGTGTTTGATATTAATTATTCCCTGGATATGAGCTAACAGATGTCAATATTTTTTCCAGAGAAACATTTGTCTTTCTGTCAATAGTATTTTGCCTAAGTAACAAGCCAACAGTTAACATCAATTGATTTGGTGAGTCTTTAGTCATATCATCAATGACAGGCTTCAAAAAAGGTTTTCAGCGGAATTTTAGTGGGAAAAGGAGAAAAAGAACAATAAACCATGTTGGCCTTCAACTGTCTGTGCATCAGTGATACTTTCTACTAGGAGTCCACTGCCAAGATCAGGGCTAGAGTCTGCTGATGGTAAAACCAACCTGCTTGCAGCTTATTTGGCCTTTTTCTGAGCTTGTGAGGCCAGGTTCTGGTAGCAGGGAGATGAGATGTGGCTTCCGTGAGGAGCTGCCAGGAGTTGCCCCCATATCCAATGGAACCAATGCCATCAGCTCTGAAACGGAGCCTGAGCCCATCAGGGACAGCAGCAACACCTCTGGGATAACAGAGTTAAGAAGGGCACAAAAAACTGCAGAACAGCATCTGGAGAGAGGAGTGAGAATAAGAGAGGAACAGCCCTGCAGACACCAGGGTCAGTGAAGGAGGAGGGCCAGGAACTGTCCCAGGTGCCAGAACTCAGATTCCCCTGCAGCCCATGGACATCCACGAGGGAACAGATATTTTTTCAGCTTTAGCCTTTCCAAAAAACCTTGATGAATCCTACAAACAGCCATCATATAGTAACCAGGTCTACAGCATGAACAAAAACAAGCACCTGTGGAGCTTGGTAAGGATGTAAGAGTACTCATGGATGAGGACTTGGCAGGGATGCCTGAAGCAGGAATTCACACGTGCTTGGGAGAGCCAGGCACCACCCTGAACCTCAGAAATACTTTAGGAAACAACCACTTCACTTCACTGTGGGACAAAGGGGGCTGAATGAAGCTCCTGCAGTGTCTCCCAGCAGCTTGAACTCCCAGAACTGAGCCATCTTTCCCTTTCCTGCCAGTATCTAAAAAGAGGGAAGACTGTACATTTCCTGCCAGAGCAGATGCAGAGCACAAACTTATAGAAAAAAGACAGGCAGGAAGAAGAAAAAAAAAGAAAGAAAGAAAAAAAGAATTGGAATTTAGACAGTGAATAGAAAAGAATTCAGAACCATTGAAATGACCTGTCTAACCTAGGAAGTATTGGATATGGCAGACAGCAAACAAGACCAGCAGCATATAAAAAGGGTCACTGGCTCCAGGGACAGCATTTCCATCCAAAACCCAGCGAGTAACCTTTTGCAACAAAAACCCTCACACATTTTTTTTCCCCAAGAATTACAGACACTGACAACTGACAGATTAAACCAGCAGCAAACCAGCCCAGATCTTCACTTTTCCCAAAAACAATATCCCCAGCTTCACTAAATCAAATCATGGCACACCTTGATTTGTTTATTTCTTTGTTGGGGAAGGGGGGAGTTGTGTGATTTCTTGGTTTGTTTGCTTTCTTTTGTTTTTGGGGTTTGGTGGTTTTTTTTTTTTGCTTTAATACAAATAGACATTTTAAAGACAACTAAAGAGAGAAAAAGAGATCTGTTTCAAAGTGCAGTCAAACATTTCCTTCTGGAAGATTTCTTCTCCTGAGATGTCCTTAACTCTGCCAGCCTAACTAAAAGACCGTGCTTCTCCATATCCCAGCCCTGAAGGCATTTTTTTTTGTTTACTTCTTTAGTCTCTAGCTATTTAGATACTTGCAAGCACTAATTGAATCTCCAGTTCCCTAGGACAAATTTTATCTTCTCAAACAAGGTGGGAATCAAGTTAAAGGCCACAGGACTGACCAGATACAACCTGTGAATGCTGCATTAGCCACAGAGACTCTTGGGACTGAAACCCTGCCATTAGTTAAGAAAAGAGAGGATCCATTCAATTATCCCATTGTACATTAGTGAGCTATTGGACAAGGTATATCAGGACAGGAAATAACAGACATTTGCTATATTTTCTGAACAGAATGAAATAAAATATGAAATTTTTTGCCTTCTCCATCTTCAGCCAGTCAAAGCCAGGAATGGCACAGCAACAGCATAAATGCCTAATCCAGGTCCTTTCCATGCTCCCTTTTGCTTTCTCTCAGCAGCAGAGCTTCACTAGCCCTGGTGTATGCAGCTAGAGTTAAGCAGTAACATATAAGCAGAATGTATAATAGAAGGATACATTTACAAGTCTATTATTGGGCATGCAGATGTTCTATAGCTGAGAGCTACTAGAATGCCTCTTTGTTTTAAAATTGTTTAAACTCAGTAAGCTTCATCACCAAAATTAATACCTGCTGTTTGTGCAGCAGCAGACAGTAGAAACTACTTAGCACAGTGATAATCACCAGCTAAGTTGTGTATCTGAGACTGTACTGCACCTGCTTCTCCACCACTAACACAAGTTTCAGAACTAAATTACATCTCAGGCAAACCCAGATCATCACACGAAGCACGCACTGCAGAGCAGCTCAAACAACTCAAACAACAAACACTTGAGACGTCAGGGTACCAGGTGCTTAAAAAACATGCAGGGAGTTACAACTGCAAAGAGCTTACAATATGAAGCTGTACTGTGCTTATTTTGTACTGTAAATTTTCTCCCTAATTTTGCCTTGAAATTTTGCTCCAAACAATATCCACCTCCATTTGAAAACTCCCAACATTTTGTCACTTACTGCTGCACAGAGCATACAATTACAGCAATGTAATTGTCACAGGAAAGTGGCATTCAGAAGCTAGCATCACATCACAATGAACATGAGGAAAATGACTGGAATCACAGAAAAAGTGAGATAAAGGAGATGAAGCCAGATCCACAAAAAGAAGCAATATGTTGAAATGGGGACTTCAGCTGTGATGCTTTGGTGCAGGAGATCAGAAAGATGATCAAAGCCCTCCGACAGATTTCCATTAGTAAAAATATCAACAGCAACCAAGTTCTGGCTACACACAAAAGCAAAACTCCACATTGGCAGGATGGGCAGCTGGCACTGCTCCAAAGCCCACGCCTGATCAATATTCTCTCAGCAGATACTCCAGTTCTGTCTGCAGAGGGGACCAGTGACCTCAACACGCATCTCTAGAAATAACTTCTACTCAGTACACACAGACTGATGTCTTCTCCTCTTGTTCAAAAAAGAAAAGAGCAACTACAGCTCCATCTGCAAAAGGAAGTGTCAGAACGTTCCAGGCTGTGATTCCAGCCTGGGAATGTTAATTAAATACAGACTATCCTGCAGTGCAGAGTCAGATATTTTAGAAACCTTGAGCTTACAAGAGTACAAATCAGTCCTTAGAATTAGCTATTTGCTTAATTTTTCCATTTTTTCCCTCAGTCTACTGTGGCACTACACTATTAGGAATGATATTTTAAGCATCTAAATCTCACAAATTCCACTTTAGGAGCGAAGCTGTTCTGAGTTCGGCACTGCAATGCCCAGCCTTAGCATGCCTGCACTTCTGTGTTGAAATGCCATGAGAAAGTTCCCACTCAGAACTCACCAGCAAACCTGAGTATGGATTAGGAACTGAAAAGGCTGTCCAGTGGTTCATATTGAAATAATTTTTCTCCCAGATCACCCCTTTAGTAACTCACCCTCACTGTTCTCACTGGGATCTGGGTTTTTCAGTTCATGATCCTAACTCAGCTCTGTTGCTGCACGGGGAAGCTCCCAGTCCAAACCCAAAATTTTTACCTTTGGATCAGCAGTCAGCAGTTTGAATGCTTGATAGACTTGTGCTTCTTTCACACCCCCACCGAGATCCAAGAAGTTGGCTGGCTTTCCACCATTCAGGGATATTATATCACACGTTGCCATTGCAAGTCCAGCTCCATTGACTGTAATTGCAAACATCAATTGCTTGTATTTCACGTAGATTTGTGAAAAGGCTTAAGATGTATCAGCACAACCCCAGAACATGACTCAAAATGCTACACAGCTATTTCTAAATAGGTCAGTAGCTACTCAGGGATAGCCAATGCAACAAATAATTCAAATTCTGGTGCAAACACACCAACATTTACATTTCTTTAGGGCTTAGATGAGCACCTTCCTCTAAGCATGCATGAGCACTGGAATGGTAATTGTGGAATTAAAAAAAATTCTGATTTTGTTAAAAATAAAGACATACAAAAACTTCTGGGAATAGTGATGTGAAGGACAAATTGACTCTTTAAGCTCCTCCCCCATCGCTCTGATAGCAGTGGATGCTTTGTATTACTGCATCACAGCTGACTCAGTTTTGGGGACAGACTTCAGATGTTCCTGAAACTGCCTTTAAATTTAGGTTTGCACTAGTCTAGAAGCATTTCCATGGATAGGAACATCTTCTAAACTGGGAAAAGTAGATGAGAATTATGTGTCCTCTTTAAGTTGGTCCTGTTGCTCCTGCTGGACAATGACTCCTGTGTCACCCAGAATACAGAACACTAAAAAAATAGCATAATGTTGGCATTTATTGTTTGGGTTTTGGGGTCTTTTGGTTGTTTTTTTAAATTGTTTAAAGTCTCACTCTCACTGAATCAACTGCAACACATTATCAGAATCTTTTAGATTTGTGTATGGAGTACACATCTGAGCCAATATACATGCTGGGCATTTTCTCACCAAGTCAAAAAAAAAAAGCCTAATTCAGTTAGATAAATAATAAAATGTTGTATTAGCCAAAAGAATTTGAACAAAATGAAGATTATTTAGAACATAGCTGACTTTTCTACTTACCTCTTCTAAATAGCAGAGTAATTTCTGTTCTACAGAAACTTGGGGAAAATAAAAACCCTGCCATTTCCAAGCAGATCCTTTAGCAGCTTTTCTTACAGGGAAATGGAGTTTAATATTCAATTGTAACTGGGAATGTCACATTTACACACACATACTTTTCAAGTGTCTTTTAAGTAACACACTCTTATTTAAAATTAATGATTAGGTTTTGATGACTTTTTTTGTTTTATTTTAATTTCTGGAAAGACCAATTACATCAGGTTGAAAACTCAAAATTGAAACCCCTAAGCATGCCTTCCCTCTGACACTATTCCTGCCCTGTCTGTGTGCTGTGGCCACCAGCACAGTTTCCACACAATTTCAGTTTCATTCCTGCAAGAACTTGTGGAATGACCGACAAAACAACAGAAATACTCAGCAAAACAGACTGAAATACTGTCTAGGGTGGCCTGAATGTCAGATGTAAACAAAGTCTATACACTGAACAAGCATAAATTTGTCTTCAAATGTCTTTTGGATGTATTTGTTCTTACCAAAGCAAGCAATGTTTCCATCCAGTCCTATATATTTTAAGTCATATTTGGCAGCTTCGTTCTCTATGGGCTCATTTTCAGACTTGTCATCCATGGCAAATATTTCTTTTTGCCTAAATTCTGCATTGTCATCAAAGTTTATCTTGGCATCGAAGCAAACAACTGGAGGAGAAAATAAAACAACATCCAGGCATTTAGAGACTACAGTCAGTCAGGGCTTCTGAAACATTACAGCTACTCCAGCAGCAAGGGGGAGGCTGCTTTGGGAAGGAAAGATGCTGCCTCCAACACAGGAGCAGCTGAAGTTCCAGCATTGATTCCAGCAGGAAAGGACAGGTTTTCCACAAATCCTCTATTTAGAAAAGGCACAGCAAGATCTCCACATCACATAGGAAGATCTTCTGTGTTTGCTTCAAATGAAGTTCCTGTATGCTATGAGGGCAGCTTTTATGATTTGGACAGGGGGGCTGCAGTGGTGCCACAGGAGAGTTTACCTTCCATATGGGGAAAGCATAACAGACATAACAGGTAACACCAACCCAAAGCCATGTGTGGTAACACACACTCATTCAGAGCTGAGAAGCACAAAATGCTTTCCTTAGCCACACTTTGAATTTCTAATGTTATTAACTATACATACATTATTTCATTAAAGAGCTCAAAAAACCTGAAGCCAGCATATGTTAAAAATGACCGAAAGACTACTTTTAAATAAAGAAAATTAAGAAAGTAAATACAAAACTTCTCGTTAATAAACATCCTCTATAGTTGTAAAAACAAATTTAAAAGTAGCTAAATCTGACTACATTAAATAAAAGATACAAAGGACTGGCTAGCAGCCACAATACTCACATAAACACACCAGTAGCAGATATGCCTGTGGAGTGTTATTTGCCTATTTTCTGACTCATTATTTCTATGGGTTTGCATAGCCAAATGCCTCATTAGATTAAAATGTTCTAAGTAAATGTAAGACTATATACTTACCATATTACTATGCAAGTAATTTCCCCTGTATTATATTCAGATTATAATTACTGACTTAAGCATAATTGATTTCTCAAGGCAAACCAATCAGATTTAAGTGCCTTTAAATGCTGTGTCCATAAAAATCTAATAGTTTTTCTATCTGCTGGGGTTTTTTATTCACATTGCCATAGGAACACGTACATGGTACATGTGCATGTGTTCATAAGTATTGCACACATTCAGATGTCAATGACAATTAAGAAGACAATTTTAGTCTTTGATATAGATACACATCAACTAAAATAAAACACCCAATCTTGTTTGGTGGACAAGTAACTCATTTTAATATACAGTTTCTTAACATAGGAAAAAATAGCTAAGGAAACAGCAAACAAAACATTTACAAAAATAAGACAGTCTCAGCTGTATATCTTGTTTTGCATTGGGTTGTCTTGTTCTGGTTTTTTGATGCTGATGGGGTTTTTTTAATATTTGACTTGTAACTGATAACAGATTACATTAAAACAGTATCAAATTTCACTTCAGTGACTGCAGTTTCAGAAAATTGTTCATGAGTGTGTATAATAAATCCCTTGGAAGAGTCCAGATCTTATCTGGTCAACCATCATGTGGGAACGTGCCAAAAGCAGAAATATCTGCAGTTTCTAATACGCCTCTAATGCACTAGAGCAGCTGTAATTATTTTTTTAGCAATGAAATAAGACCATTTTTCTTCTTCAAGCTTTCAGGTGTTTAAATTGCTAAACCAACTCTAAGCTAGAGTACAACTGCAGTTTCAGAGCTCTGTTTACCTTACACACAAACATCCTCAATGTCACATCAATAGAAACTCATTTCTACAGAACATTCATCTTTAACAAAGACCGTGCTGTAAAAAGTAGCAGCAAAAACATGTATTAATATTTATCAAACCATTTTCACTATCAAAAGCACATTGTTACATGCATGATAGATTATACAAATGGATTTTTCTTCTAAACAAATATGGAAGAATGCTCCAACACTTATATTCATGAAGTACTTCTGTTGTTTTTGTTAGCGGTGTAGGATTTTTGTCATCTGCCAATTCAACAGTTTACACTGAGAGCAAACAAAACAAAAACAAACAAACAACAAAAAAAGGGGAAGTTCCAGGCTTCTGACCCACTAAAATTAACAAAGAATTTGCTAGGATATTAAAGAAGCAAATACATACAACGTAATGGAAATCCACACAATTGAAAAACACAAAACACAGCAAGAAATAAATCCAACTTATCCATTACTTTGACAAGAATAATGGGCTTTATACAGAGACTTATATTTTATCATTAGGGAGAACTGCATTAAACTACTCAAATGTTCTTCCATTTGTTTTATCTTTATTTTTCCTTAAGACATTTCAAATGGAGAAACTGCTAGCAAAAAAGAAATAAGCACAGGAAGACTCCTGTGCATTTCTGGGAGCAAGATGGCTTTCACAGCTTGAAACCCACTCTGTTTCTGCTCCTCAGCTTCCTGGATGCAAAACACGTGGGGAAAAACCTCAGAGAAAACAGCATAAAAACTCCTTCCATCCCTCAGATTAAGCCCTTCTCACCAAATGTGCACAACCATTCCAGAAGAGCTAGCTTGGTAACTTATCCCAATCTTTATTTCCACAGCGCCCCCTCACAGTACATCAGCAAGGATGCAAAGCGAGTACCACCACGGTTCTTTCCAATCTTTAAGGACCACATTCATTACTTACTGTCCTCTCCCTCACATGCCTCTACTTGCATACCCAATTTCCCCCCTTGGTACCCACCAAATAAGCCTTCAGCACCTCAGTGAAATGAAACAATGAGGAGGTAACTGTGATCCCTCTGGATCAGCCCTACTCTATTTCAATATCCCACAGGCATCTTTAGTTCCTCCTCTCTTCACCTTTGTCCAAGTTACTTGGACAAAAATGACAAATAGAAGGAAAGGTTTCAGTTGGAATAGCAAATATTATAATGAGGTGAAAGCTGATTCAGCTCCTTATTTTTACCCTACACCTCCTCAGCCCTGTAGTCATGGTGCAGGCAGATCAATGGCCCTTTTTCTTCCCAAAGGATGTAGCCAAGTGTTCCAACTGAAATTCATCCTGTGCTCTAGCAGGCTGCAGAGTCATGCTCTGTACAATTTAAATTACCCATATGAATGCAAACATAAAAGAACAAGCTTCTTTCCACACAATCTCAGTAATTCTAGCAGCATTAACAGACACACACAAAACCAAAAACCAAATACCCCACAAAACAAAATCAAGAAAAACCCAACATTGTACAGACCAGAAAAGCAGAAAATGTTGCTGTCTCTCACCAAGCAGAACATGTTGAAGCCAATACTTCCAGTATTTGGATGAAACAACAAAAGGTATTGAAAGATAAAATCTGCCATGGGAGTATTTATGAATGTTGCTTAAATTACATTACAAAATGAAA
The DNA here is from genome assembly GCA_013399225.1 of Rhipidura dahli. Lineage (NCBI taxonomy): Eukaryota > Metazoa > Chordata > Aves > Passeriformes > Rhipiduridae > Rhipidura > Rhipidura dahli. The sequence goes on along the minus strand of VXAC01004986.1, from coordinate 1,499,163 downwards.
TTAATGCAAAGCTGCTGCTACATCCTTCTATGCAATTTAATTTATAGCTTGCATAAATAAAGAATTATAATGCATTCATTTTTTTCCTTCAGTTTCTTACCTTGCCCTTCTGGAGTTTCACCAAAGGGATTGACTTCAACCTGAGTGGCATCAATTTTCAAGAAAAGATTATACAGCTTCTTAATTTGATCCGCTGCCTAAATGTGATCAAATGATTTACAATTACCACACAGAAAAATAAAAGTTCATGTTTTCAAGGCAAAGGTAAACCATTATCGATTATTTTTTAATGTATTACATTGCACACTAGTTCTGGATAATTACTGCTTTAATTTCTGTTTTCTTAACCACATTCCTATAGTCTCTTACATTGTATACTGTACCATTATGATACTGTGTAACATTTAGTAAATGCGCATTTAAAGGCTGCATGAGCTGGAGATTTCCTACAAAATAGACAGTGCAATTACTATGACAAGTTTGATTTGGGAAGTGACTGTTAGGCACCAACATAACAAAGTACTCCCTGGTACACCGAGATCCGAGTTGCATTCACGTTCATCAGTCTAAAGTCAGAAACCTCCAAGCAGCTTGTGCACTCTGGTGACTTTGGAAAAAATATCTATTTCTCCTTCCTACATCAGTCTGAAATGTCTTCTTGAAGAACTAATGCCCAAAGCATGCTTATTTACTCATTACAAGATACTCTTGCTTGTTCCCCATTACTCCTCATTCTCTATCTCCATGCCCCGTTATGTGGCCTCAAGTACCACCACTGACTACTAATTCCTGAGTCTTTTGATCTTTTAACATTCTTCCACTAATAGAACTACTTAAAAATGGCAACATGAACGTGTATAAAAAAACCCTTTGGTTCATTACACACTGTGAATCTATTAGCTGAAATAAGTTTACAGATGAAGTGCACTAATAAAGAACCACTCAATTTTTTTCCGCTCGTTACTGATCAGCTAACTGAAGTACAAAACCCAAAAATATTTGGGACCTCTCCTGATAAGTAAAATGAATTAGAATAAAGAAAGCATAAGTCAGTTTTCTCCTACAAGGTCAGTCATACAAAAGAAAACGTCACAACTGGAAAAACTCAACCCCAGTCCCAGTTTTGCCCACAGAGGTTGTGGAGTCCCCATTCCTGGAAGTCTTCAAGGCTAGGCTGGATGGGGTGCTGAGTGACCTCATCTTGTGGAAGGTGCCCCTGCCCATGGCAGGGTAGTTGAAATTGGATAGTCTTTAAGGTCCCTTCCAACCTAAAGTACTCGGTGATTGTGTGATAAGATTCCTTAAAGAATTGCAGTTGGGAAGCAGCACACAGATTGCTTAGGAAGCCTGCCCTGCTCAAGAGCTATCAATCAAAGCACTCCCAGTGGGTCTGACTTAAAAAATGATCAGTTGTAAATGTGCAGCAGCTTCCTTGGCACAAACACTCCAGTTGACAAACGACCCCACGAGCACAGGGGTGAGGCTCTCAGCAGTGATACTGGGAAGGGAGCCCCCCATGAACCCCACATTGACTCTGGGCCACCGGGAAAGCTGCTCTTGGCACAGTCCTCTGCTGCAACTGCACCAGAACACCAGAATCGCTTCATTTTTACCAAGGGCTGCTCCATCTTTCAGCACCTGTCTGAATCAGGCAGCTTAATGTCAACAGTTCTCTTTCTCAAGGTCTACAAGTACTGAGCCTCTTCAAGGCAAAGCAGAAAATCCCAGCCTAGAACTAGAGAACATATAAGCAAATACCAGGATTTGTCAGGATAAAACCTATGTCCCTATGCTGCAGTAAATTCCTTTTAGTTGACAGCATGAGGGAAGAAATGCATTCCTGCAGCATTATTTAAATGTGTTGTTTAAAAGTCCATACATATATTGCTGTTAATTTTTAAGTACCAGAACTCTTCAAGGGTTGAAAGGTTCTACATAATCATTCCTCCTCATTAGCTATACAGCTAAATCTTCAAATGTGTGTTAATCAACTTAATCATTATGCATTTGTTAATTGCATGTTAGGACAGAAAATAATTAAAACTGCTGAATTAAAAATAAAGGAGTTCTACAAAAATGACAGTTTGATACTACAGAAAAAAAACAGACCAAAGTAGCTTAAATGAGCTCTCATCTCTTCTCTCCAAAATGATTCACAAAGGGAAATATATATATTCAAAATATATATGTGTGTAGAAAGAAATACCGAAAATACAACAACCTGACAGCCCTTTGTTTTTGAGTTAAAGATTAAAAATTTTAAAAGATTTCAATCACAAATCCAGACACACTTCTATTTCTCCCTATATTAAAAGCCAATTTTCAAAACCAGCTCTGCACATACCATTCACAGAGCTCCAGTGGAATTCCAATGAAAGCAAAGGAATCCCACATGGTGGAACAGCATGTTGCCATCGACTGCTTCAAAGACCAGGGACTGTCACTTTAAAACAATTAGGCTAAAGCCTAATGACAATTACATAGGTGCAATTTAGTATTTAGAATGTCAAAGTGATCCGGATTTAATGGACACTCAGCCTTTCCTCCCTGCTGGAAAATATTTAATACAGAGCTGGGCTAAAATGTCTTCAGCCTAAACCAAGGGAGTAAAGTTACCTGCTGCTGCAAAGGTCCTTGGAATCCCAAATTTTTTGCCATCTGCAATGCCTGATGATCCTTTATGCCTTCAAAAATATCTATTTCCTCCTGCAACAGTCACATGCATAAATATAACTAAAATATTCAATCTGAATGGAAGTTTATAACTTCAAAAGGAAAACACTTAGTATACATGTGCAAATTAGTAATTAAAGCCTGGCTGTTTGCCAAGGCTCCCCCAGACTGAGGCTATAGCAGCTGCCTATAGGGGATGTTATAATTACCACACTGACTGTGAAACAGTCCTTCCAAAAAATATATAATTCTTCAGAGTGGCACGCTGACAAGACAATGTGACACCAGTTTTCACTTTTAATTACTGTACAGATGGCATTGACGAATATTTAGTCTGTTAATTTTTATGACATATTTTGGAATATTTTTTCAAGGCAATGAGTGTCACTGCCCAGTAACACTGTGAAGTTTATATAATTTTAAAATGCACGTTAAATATTTTTACAATTTTTTGAATAATTATACTTGATTGTATCAATTTTCTCAGCTGAATAGCTTGTCTACTCATTATCTTGCCACAGTAACATAAAAAATACTTCAATGTAGTCATCATTAAGAAAGTAATTACAACAGTTGTATTTCAGATGAAAAAGTCTTGCAGGTACAAAAAAATAATTAACAACTCTGTCAATTAGAGAAAAACAACCACAGAAACAATAAGTATATTGTCACCAACCCACTTGTGAAAAAACTGTGTACCTTCCTGAAACTGAAACTTACTCATAAAACATTTCAGATACAAAGTTTAACATATCACATAACAGCCAGATTTAAGAACTTTTTCTAAGTGAAAAATTCTAATAAAATCAGATGTTAAGTATGCTTCATTTACTAGATGACAGGTCTGACCCTGTATTTGATGAAACACTATTTTTATGGTTCTTCCTGTTTCCTTTCTACATGGAAGAAGGAAAAATGGGAGAAGAAGGGGGGGAAATATTCTTTTGGACAACTGACAAGGAAAATTTTTATTGTAAAACATTATTTCAATACCTTAAAGATAAGTTCTGGGCTAGTTACTGCAACTTCTTCTATGTCCACACCACCCTGAGGACTGCCAACCATGACAGGTCCATTGCAGGCTCTGTCCATCAGAATTGCAAAGTATGTTTCCCTGGAAATATCCAGTGCTTCTGCAACCATCACCTGAAAATGAACAGAGGGGAGGGAAGAAAAGAAAACATCAGCGGTTCTGACTGGTCCTTCTGCATTGCTTTAAATGCAGTAGTTTGATACTTGCTATCCTGAAAAGAAACATCTGTTTCACTGCTTTTACTACAGTCCTACACCCCCCCTGATCTTTTCCCCAAAAAACCTCCTCTCCCTAAGGAAGAGACTACTCTAACACTCTTCTCACTGGGACATGCAGCCAGCAATGTGAACCTGGAACACTTCATCACTGGAGTTTTTCCAGCAGCTGCTGCTGTGTCCATATAATCTTTTCATCCCAACAAGCACTTTAATGTGCCCCCAGAGAGACCTGAGTCACAAAGGACTCGGTTTGCACATCACACAGATACAAGGACAGGCACATTGGCTTTCAGATGCATCTCACCAGCAGTGCTGTTCCTCACCAGTAAACCTCAGGCTTAAGTTCTGTCCCTTCTTCTGACCAAAGGCCACCCAACCCTTGTAATCTTTGCACTAAATTCCTGCCCTGCGCAAGAATTTCCTAAGAAAATGGGTTTATCGATAATTCTGCCATCCAGCACTTTACTTTCAGTTTAGAGAGTCAAGCAGGTGTGTGTTCTTCAGACACTGGCACAATCTAGAAACATAGGTATTTATATTTCCAAAGAGGTACTACTTTCTAGCCATTACTATAAGCTACAGAGCCATTTTGTACCAGTATCTGACAGACACCACAGCACAGAACAGAAAGAAGATTCAGATCCCACATTTGGAATCTACAAGTACCACATTACAAGTGACAAAAATTGGCCCATATCAAGTCTGTGCTACAATTTTTTCCCTCCTCCCAAAACCAACATGAAGTCCTTTCCATTTTATTATTACAATAACTATACCTCCTCTTCACCTGAACTGTCTGTTTTTGCAATAGCTTAACAACAGCTATTGAAAAAATTTCAGAGACTGAGTAGTTCTACACTTGCAAAGGACTCACAAAACTGTTCTGATATAAGAATACTAAATTTCCCAAAATATTCATAATTTGAGGAAAAAATCTGCATATGATCATTAATAATTGTTGCCTGTGATCATAACAGATGCCCTAATCCAAGATGCAAAGACTGTACTTCTGCTCTGCACTATGGTTTTGCTTTTCAACCTGAAAGTGAAGCAGCCACCTCTGCAATTTAATTAACACTACATTCTTCCTTAAGAGAGCTACTATTTCCCATCTTTCAATGGAAATGATAGAAATCAGGAAAATCACTTCCCAAATAATCTAATTAGGAAGGATTAAGAGGCAGCGTCTTTCAAACATGGTCTGTTTATGAAGTGACAGTTTTGAACAATGTTTGCAGACAAAGATCATCAGTGAATGTACCAAAAGGAGAAATCCATTCTCTCAGTCAGCAGATCCAAGAGGCATTTTTATACCTGCAGCCTTAAAACTCTGCCTACCCAGCAGAAGGTGCTCAATCAAATGAGTATTTCTGGGGTTTTCATAGTTCAAGGACTATAAACAAGAAAGATGCACTATACTTTCACCCAAGTCACTTTTTGACATTCTATTCCAGAGTACATAAGAAAGAATGCAGGGACTTTCTGTCAGGCAGTATGTATTAGAGAAGAGGAGAAAAAAATGTAAGAAACAAGGAATCAAATAAAGCCCTCAGTGCTCAGAATTGAAGGAAAGATGAAATTTCTTTATGGTCTTTTTGACCTGGAAGAAATTTGCTTTATAGTAATTTTGTTTCCTTCTACTTTTACCTTGCTTTATTCATACAACATAAGGAGATGTAAAGGAATAGTTCAAATAAGCGACTGTTCAAAAGGAAAGTAAAGAAAGCCAGGGTGAAGGAGAGAACCAAGAATGCAGAAAACTACTGTGCTACTTAAAAGCATCTGCTTATTTTAGTCTACTACTAAAGGGATGCTAAAAGACAACTTCAGAGACATAGCTTGGCTACCTGCCAAGATTTGTCAAATTAATGAGCAAGGGTAGGGAAAGCATCCTTGATTTGCTACTATTTTTACCTGCATCCATGTTTTCACCTTCTTACATATCCTGCATCAATGTATCTGAAAAATGTGAATCAGTTGCTTTAGACATAAGTCAGATAAAACCAACTGATCCTGCTGGATCTTGTCAGAGCTGTTCAGACAGTTTGTGGGAGCTCAGGGTCAGGGCCAGGCTTAGGAGGGGAATACACTCAACAAGTTTTGAGGAATATATTTGCAGGCACAGCAGGTGGAACCAACATTATTAAATCAGGCATCTTCAACTGCAACTTCCAACTGGAGCGATTGTCCTCACTGTTGCTAATTAACAATGTCAACATCATCAGATACTTCTCTGTTTTAATTCACAAAGCTACTGAGAGTCCACTTTGGAGTAGGCAACCTTAGAACACAAATTGTCAGATTGTGAAATATCTCCAATTTCTCCCAACAAAATGACTTGCCTTCACCATCCTCCCTGTTTGAAGCAGAGCAACGCCAGGGAAGTTGGTGTTCAAGGTCTTTAAATATTATTTGTTTAACTCTATCTACATGACAGAACTAATGCAAACACATTGATGAACAGTTAAGAATAATGAAATTGAATCTAGAGACTGTTGACTCTTCTCACATTTTGTCTGTTTTGCTTTTGATAAAGAATATGACACATCACTATCTGTTTACCATATCATATCTATGTCTAAAATGTCCTGGGGAAAAATCAGTTTTCAATAAAACTTCCTGACAACTTCAAGCTTTCCTTCTCTGTAACAAATCCTTACCTAAAAGTTTAAGTCAAACATCTAATTTCATGAGGGTAACTGTGACAGCTTTTTTTTAACAGAATCAAATATGCAAAATGTTCATTCTGTTATTGCTTGGAGAGAAAACACAGGTAGCGAATTCTCAGGTTGTCACGATAAGAGAAGACTGTCATCACAGATAGCCAGGCTCTCCAAATTCACAACTGCCATAAGAGGATTTCATGTAAACTCACAAAACACATTCCAAGTTATGAGGGAATTGAAGAGATTGCTTTTTATTTGAGAAACATCAATCTGAAGAGGCACAAACACACTCAAAATTCTGTAGCAGGTGCACAAGCTGAGAAAGAAAGCTGAAACCACCATTTTCTGTTTCATAATTATTCTAATTGCAGAAATTTTCTACCTTTTATAACTTCCTTAAAAATACATGTAAAAGGTACATGACTTCCACTCCCTGACTTGACACCAGCTCATTGATTGCCTCACAGAAAGTGACATAACAACTATTTTCCTTCTGAAAAATGCTTATTACTTAATTTTTTTAAAACATACGAGTGTTTTAAACCACTCAAACTTTCCAGAACACTGAAAAGTTTAAAAAGCACAAATCCTAAATACATGTCTTTTCTTCCTGAGGTGCAATTTTCCTTAAGTACATGTAGACATACAAACTCTTCCATGCAGAGAGAAAGCATGTGCCTTGAAATAGAACAAAAATGCCAGCGAATGGTTCTCATCTTTCCCACTGCCCTGAGCAAGCCTAAAGAGCCTGCCTGGCATTGTCAGTGCACTAAGTTCCTGCTGCATTAAATGATATCTCAGGCATAGCTAAATTTATATGTTGAATAATATTATTGTAGTTTGCCCCTTGATTAAAATGTCAGTATTTGGTTTTGTAGTTCTGACACTACAAACCTGAGCACTTCAGCTCCTCTAACCACCTGAAAGATCCCAATGTGAGCTAACTTTTTACATGAGAAATGTTTTTCAAAAAGACATAATTTTGCTGGGAAATAGTTTTTTGATGACCTAGTGCATAATTTTAAATATGCTTTCTTCACTATCTAATAAGCATAACATTGTGCAAACTGCTACAAAATGAATTCATTTAAAGCAGGGTATATGCTCTTAACATTAATTACTAAGCATCAAGAACTCAATACCAAAAAATGTAAAATATACTAGTTCAAAGCCAACATACTTTTAAAAGCCAACTCTACAATCAGAATGAAAGTCTGTGACAGCAGATGATCAGCTTCTCCCAGTGAAAAGCATCACATTGGTTTATTATGGATCAACATTAAAATACTTGCAAACCATGTCCTGAAAGGTTTCCCTGGAACTCTATAGCAAAGGAAAAACACCCAGTCTCTCAAGGCTGTACATAATCCTGTACCACCAAAATAAATATCTGAATTTCAGTAGTGCAAACGTAAAACCTTAAACTTCACCTATGCCCCTGCTGCTTGGTCCTGGCCACTGTTCATTCATACAAACAACATACAGAGGGGAAGAAAGGAACCACAAGTTAAATATTCTATAGCTAGACATGGCACAAAAGTCATCCTAATATAAATCCTTTGAATAATCCATGTCAAAAACCTCCAACCCCCACATCCTTCTTCCATTTCTATCAATTTCAAAGAAAATTGGAAGTTTCTTTTTCAGAACTGAATCTGTTAATGATGAACAGGATTGCAATCTGACAAAAGAGTATAATTTTTGTATGGATGTACTGAAGGTAGGCCAACTAGGGCAAAAGAATAAAAACAAAGAACTTATAAAAGAAAGCTGCTTTTACAATACTAATTTTCCCAAGCAGAGTGCCTTACTATGGAAAAAGGATAGCCTTTCTTATATCCTTAGTATTATCAGGATCTCTGACAGACATGCCGTAATGGTAATACTGTTTCTCCCATTTCAATATACAGTATTTCTTTTTAAGGATGACTCTGAGGAGTGATGGTAATCTGCTCTCCTTGCTTCCCAGGAGAAGGACTGCCTGAACACCTTCCTCCAGCCCTCATTAGACAGGATCTTTGCAGACAGGTGTTCCTTCCTCTTCCATGCTAATACACCAAGCTGTTCACAGGTTTTTAAATGTGAACTGCAGTTCCTTCAGCCCATGCCAAATGATTTCCTGGCATCAGGTACAGCGTGGGCCTTGCCTACTTACCTGTATAAGGATTCTTGCTCAGTAAAACAAAGCAAGAGATAAAAACAGATACAGCAGATAGGCAATTGCCATGATTTCCTGACTCACAGAATTTTACTAATTTGAAGGAGAATTTGCTGAATCTTTGCTTCTCTCATTTAGGCCAATACAGAGCAATTCATTTATGCTGAAGTGAATATTGGTGCCTTACACTGGAAAATGAACTCCCATGTGCTACCTCAACCACTACCATCAACATATTTTAGTCTGTATCTGCAAAAGGTAGGAAGAATCTACTGTTCAGACACTTTATTTCAAATGAGATCATTCTCATGCAAATCTTTCAATATTTAAAGGGGTCCTACAATGAAGATGGGACAAATTTTTCAGTAGGGCCTGTTGCAATAGCTCAAGGTGGTTCTAAACTAAGGAAGACAGATTTTGACTACAAATAAGGAAGAATAAGTGAAGGTGGTGAGGCACCAGCACAGGTTGCCCAGAGAGGTAGTGGATGCCCAATCCCTGGAAACATTCAAGGCAGGTTGGATGGGGCTCTGAACAGCCTGATCTGGTTGAAGATGCCCCTGCTCATTGCAGGGGCATGGACTGAAGGGAATTTAAAGACCCCTTTCAACCCAAACCATTCTGTGATTCATCTGTCACTTTATTAAGACTTGCCCAGACCTGAAGGTGACTGAAATACAGATAATATTACTACTAAAGGCAATCATGTATCTACTATTTCTGTCAGCAGAACGTTAATGAGCATGTACATACAGCAGTTATATCACTATTTAATATGTATTTGATGGAAGATGAGCCTATGACAAAGGATTCCTTTCAATATACATCACAGAAATCAATTTATTTTTCCATCAGTGGATATGTCAAAATTGATGAACAAAATACATACACAAACAGAAAAAAGAACTAACATTTTCTTTTTTTTTTTTTTTTTATCGGTTAGATGCAATTAATCAGGAATTGGAGAAGGATTGAAAAAAAAAATCTATGTCTTACATCCCAGCTTATTAATGCAAAATTGCAGCTGAACACAGTGTTCAACTTTTAAGAGGCCAATATCTTACCTTTTTAACTGTCACACCATCTTTTGGAGTTTGCTTGGTTGACAGATTGTACCCAATCATCTGTTTAGCAAGCTGTTCAACAGTCCTAGGGCTACAAACAAAGGAAAAATGTTAGTTTATTGAAAGATATTAAAAGAAACAGTCCACAGCTATTGTAAACAGCCTAAATATTATACAAGGAGGAATTCATTTTTTGCAGTTTAAAGTACTTACTCTTTAGTTAGATGAACTCCTCCTTTCAATCCACTACTGAAAATACCTTTCCCTCTCCCTCCAGCCAGAATCTGTGCCTTCAGAACAATTTCCTTTGCCTCTGTAAAAGAAAAGCACATTGCAATTCTGTGGCTTGTCAATTATTGAGCTTGTTAGTATGAGATTGAAAATCATTTCCAGGTTGAAGTCTTTTGAAACAACAAGAAGTTGTTCATAACTAGTGAAAAATGAAACAAGAGTAAATTCATCAGTTCTGTAAAGCAATCTTGTCAAAAAAAGAATTGCTCAAGGAAGTTAAGGGATGAATATACACAGCTTATTAGATGGATAAATATGTCTTTGGAGAGATCTGAACCATGCTGTCAGTGCTACATGGACTGCACAACAAACCACACAACCAGCACAGCTCCGTGGCTGACACACTGGCATGGTTTTTAAACATAAATCAGATCATATTTTGTCTTGAACACACAAAAAACAGTGCTTATCAAGGGAAATAAATTCCATTCCTTGCTCTGAACATGTAGAAGGAAACATATAGGCGTGGTTCTTAAAGCAGAAATCCTTATTTCCAAAGGGCAGGTGAGAGCAGAGTAAGGGCAGGAGCTGTGAAAACATTTCATCTGTGGGGCATCACTTGGGTCTTTGGCAATTTGAGTATAACAGTCTCTTAGTAACATGGAAGTGCAGCAAGACAGTGACAAAAGCAATTGCATCATGTCCTACACTCCAAACAAAAGCAATCCTGACATCCTTGCAGAGTCAAACACGGGGGAAAAGGTGAAAAGGAAACAACCAACCAAACCAAACCATCACTTATGATCTCTGCAGCTCTGGATCACAGCGACTTCCTGAGCCATGAACACCCAACAGGTGCCTTTCAGATGTTTGTTATGACTAACTACTGTCACTTTGCACATTTATCACCATAGTGCTGGGTGCTCTGCAAAGTCTGACATCCTAATATTAACAGATCATTAAGTGTGCCTAGGAAAGGCTCATTGTTACCCTCTCCTGCAGCCTGTGGAAATCTCTGATTTCAGTGGTGTTTGGATTACATCACACCTCAAACCATAATATTTTATCTAAGTATCAAGAAAACATGAGACTTTGTTGTTAAATTGACAAATTTACTGTTTAATTGCCACAGAGGATACAGACACTTTCATTCAAAAACACACAGGCTTTCTAGGCTGTAAAAACATTTTACAGATTATTAATAATACAGATTAATATAAATTTAGAGGTGCAGCAATTTTTGATGCAGACAAGTTCTGACATAGCATCACTTCAAATGCCTGTATAATAAATTTCAGCAGCTACAAAAAGAAGTTGAACCTTAGAATAGAATAAATAATATGAAAAAAATGTTCTATTTAAGACAGGTACTGCACTTTAACACAGCAGTAGTAGTAGTAGTAGTTACTCTTACTATTTCTATGTTACTGTTAATTATTTTTAAAACAGGTACTGTACTAAGAGATGCTTAATTTCAAAGCTTCTTGAGGCTAAAATCTCTCCACATGTTTATCCATTCAGTAACATTTGATATATATCACTCTGAACCTTAAAAGCATTCTTCTTGAAAATATTTCATGCATTCCAATATATTCATATTCTGGTCTCCCTATTATTCATGCCACTGCAGAGCAGATAACAAGGAAATTTAAATGCAACAAAAAGTTTTATATCAAATGTTTCCTAAGCACACAAATTAAGATGAATTAAAATTATAAATCACTTTTCAACCTGCAGAAACAAACTCTAAAAATCAAAGTACCTACTGTGGTAAAGAATCTAATATGGTATTGTTAATAGTTGCTGTAAGCATTTAATTAAATCAATTTTAGCTTCCAACTATCCCAACAATGTGAGCTTTGATTATCAGTGATGGGTGGTATCAGTTCTGGGAGTGATCATCACCCTCATTCCCAATCACCATGTTCTATGAGCACCAATTATCTCCCCTGGACTCCAACAAATGAAGTTAGAGAAAGGAATTTATGTGTACATTTTTATAATCCACTAGAGGACTATCAAGGCAATACAGTAACCTCAGGAAAACAAACAGACATGAAAGTGAGCACAGGCATGTAAAGATTAGACCTGAAGAACTAATCAATGCAGCAGCTCAGCAGAGCACAGTACAGCAGGTTCTTCATGCCCTGCAGGAAACCAACAGGAAGCAATTTAATGCTATAATTATTTGCCCAAACTCTGTAAAATGAAATAAACCATCCAGATCTCATTTTACAGTAACTAGGCTTGATCATTGAGTACTTACCAAGTTGATTCACTACTTAATGGCACCATCTTATTTAAAGAGTTGACTTCTAGAAATGCTCACACCAAGTTTTTATGTTCGTTCCTGCCTAAATTCTCAAACTATGTTATGAAAGACTATGCCAAAACAAAAATGTAGGATTAGCTAGAATATCTGAAGTAATTCACCTTCACTTGTAGGTTTAAGAAAAAAAAATATAAAAAAGGTACCTAAAGTCAGTATTAAATCCATTAAAACCAGAGAGGTGTAACTAATTTCTATTAACACAGTTCTAAACTCTTCTAGAAACACTGGAAAAATGTTTAAGTAGGACTGTGTAGTTACACATAAAGGATTTGAAGAGAACCTATCACAAGCAACATGTCTTTACACCACCATAAAGTACAGTACCACAATTTTAAATAGCATTAAGGCTTCCACCAATTTCTGTGTATGACCAGCCTTGTGTAAATTAAAACACAAAACAAACACAAAAACCCCAAAGAAAACTAAATAACAAACCAGCCTGCTTCTTAAGTGTGCATATGTGGATTTTTAGTCACAGATTTATAATTTTCTTTATCATTAGAAACAATACAAAAACACGACAGCTTTTAAGTGTCACAATTTAGCAACAAATAGCTGCAAACTGCTCCATGCAGATTAATGACGAATTGCTGTGTTCTTAACTAATTATAACCCAAATACATTAATAACTCAGACTGAACAGCTCTTGCATTTGCCTATTTTACATTAATCTATGGAAAAAGAGAGAGGTGCAGGTATGGTGTTAAGGATATGGTTAAGTGATGGAACTGGCAGTATTAGGTTAAATGGCTGGACTTAATGATTTTAGAGATCTTTTCCAAGTAAAGTGATTCCATGATTTCTAATGAATCCTTTAAAAAAATGGAACCAAAATAAAGCTGATCCCTAAGTCAGATGCCAATAAATACGCAAGACCTTTACTCCTCCAAAAATATACTCAGAATTCAAAATTTCAGAACTGTATTTGACTCTACACTTCTAAAAAACTTTACCACATAGGGAAAGAGCCTTAAATACCTATTTTTATATAATAAATTCAGATGTTTCAGCAGGGCAGAACAGAACACTGAGGGACAAACAGCCTCTACACTGCATCCAACAAGCCCTCTCCTTCCCTCAGTCAGCACTGTGAATACAAACAGCACTGATACTCCTTGCAATTGGAATAAGCTCAGTGCTATAATGAAAGCCTATTTAAAATCAATAAAATCAGTCCTGCTTTTGGGAGCTATGATTACTCTGGTCCACTGGTACTGCTTGCAGCAAAAATGAACAGCTTGTTCTCAGCCCACTGCTGTGTATTTTTAACTACTGAATTCTTGATCGTGAAACAATATACTGAGAAGCAGAGTTCTGCTAGTTATATGCTATGCTAATTTATTACCTGTGAACAACTTTCCATTATTATTGATACGACTGTGTGGCTGCAAATTAGGCATGTTAACAATTACATTAAAATGTGCTGTAGCGTATCAAAAATAAACTGCTGTAAAGAACACACGATGTAGGGCTGCATGAGAACAGGTCTCACACACTCCCCTGTTCATGAACAAAAGGCTTTCGACCAGAGAGAACTCAGGACTACTTTAACAAGCCCTCCTACACCACAGAATTAGAGCTTGGGACAAAGGGAGGAAGTCTCACATGAATTCCTAATCAAACTTCTGTCTCACCATGCGACTTTCAGCGGTGTGGCTTCTCTGTCTGCAGGGGCTCTGTGTAAATTAATCACTGCCCATGCCTTCTTAAAAATGCAGAACCCGTTTCACTATTACATTAGTGTATTTTTACCCCAGTGTAAGTCAACCAAGCATAGAAGGGTTCACTGCAAACCCCTGACTCCAGTGTAAGTACTGCAGCAGCAGGAAGGTATCCCTGGAACATGCCCTGGTCTCTCTTGGAATGAGCTTAGCACACATAGCAAAGTAGATGAAAGCAACCCAGTGTGACAGGAGCTGCACAAAGAAGGCAAATTGAGGACATGCCAAATTAAGGTTTCACAGAAGCCCTGTCTCCTTACTGACCCAAGCACTGAGTATATAAACGCACAGAAGTTGTGTCCACAAAGGCAGCTGGGTGCCAGGATGCACAGGAGAACTCCAGCCCACTGTGGCCAGGCAAAGGGTCACTGGTTTCAAGAACTTTGCTGGTCACCCTTCTTTAGGTAAAATAATTAAGTTGTGCTTGATAAGCAGAACTCTCGGAGCACTTCCTCTTCCCTGAATCCCAAAAGAGCCAGATGAGGTACAGGAATCTGCAAACAACTCCAAACTCTCCACCCCATAAAGAGGCAGAGGGCAACCTAAACATAAAACTGTTCTGAGTTTTACTTCTTTCTTTGGACATGTGCAACTTCAAGCTTTGCTTTGGCCAGCTGGGCTTTAGTCCACATCTCTTTCATAGCTGTCTAGAATATTACTCCATGAAGGACGGGCTGGGACTCTCATTGGATGACCAATTCCATCTCCCAAGCATTTATACTTAACACCAATTTCCTAAAAACAGAAGTAAATTGAATGCTTCCTTTCCATAAGCAAGGGGTTTTCCCCCACCCTGGTTAATAGTTTAGCTTTCATAACATGATGTTTGAGGAAAACAAGGCAGACATTACAGACATTTTCTGACAGCAATTATGACTTATTTTGGATAGCACAAGAACTATAAGGACATCAACAAACCCCAGAACACCTGCATGCCATTCCTACTTGTCACCTCACCAGTGTTGATGCAAATCCACAAATACTCAAGTGTCCTGTATGGGTTCTAAATAATCTCTCCCAAACTGCATTTCTGCAGGTCAGAGCCTTTCTTCCAAAACCAAGGGTTCCCCTTACAAGCTTTAAAAGGGTCCAGTTCGGATTGGTTTTGGATTTTATTACTTACATCAGCTGATCCAACAGTAGGGAAACCTCATCAGTCCTGTTTTAAGACTGTTGCTTCTTTCTTGTTTGAATGCTACCCCTACCACCTGAGTTTCCAACTCTCCTTTGGGCAGGACTTGCTATAATTAATTTTCCAAATTTCAGCCACCCTCTTACACTGCTCAGGCAAGATCCTGTCAGGTGCTTATTACATTTTAGCACTGCTCCTGGCCAGAGACATCCTGTAGACTTACTCCAGCAAGGAAAGAAGGAAGAAGAATAAAAGCAATAAGGAAGACCATAACAAACATTATACAATAATACAAAAACTGTAGTAAAGCTTAGTTTCCAAACTGAACACTGAATCTTAAAGTTGCCAAAAAACTTTTCACATTTGGGTCTCTTTACAACAACCTGGTCTAAAATCTGAGACAGCTTTTCCCAAGTATTGCTACCACTTCCACTGCTCCCCATCTTCTGAGAACTGCAGGGATGCAGCATCCGAGGCAGTTCCCACGCTCTGCCAAGCGAGCAGATTGAGATGAAAAAGAAGCTGTCCACAAGATACCTCCCACATCTACAGAACTATTGTTGTGCTTAAAGGCCTTTTGAACAAAGATAAACAATTGATTCCCCCGCCTTTAATTTTAATTTAAACTCTCTTCCTCTGTTATTTTCATCCTTCTGCTCCATAACACCAAAAAGAATTATGTTCTTACAAGCCTACTTTCTACAACCTTTGGGTTGCAGACTAGTTTAGAATAAAAGTTAAATAAATCATCCTTTTTATAACTCCATACTTTTGAATGTATTGTATATTTATTGCTAGATTATAAGCCTCATTAAAATATATAATGATGAATTAGTCAGTCTCTTGATTCTGTCACTAGTATTATTAATTGCTTTCATAGCCATTACTACACACTTCACCGGTGATAAAAATTTTAAGGCCAGATAAAATCAACTAAGATAAAGCTCACTCTCAATATTGCAGTCTTAAACCTTCTCAGAGTAAAAGTAATCAAGTATTCACACATCCTACATATAAGTTAAACCTGATAAATTACCTATACAGCAAACGGAGCCTCACTAGATCCAGCAGCACCAGTATAATGCATGGAAAAATATGCACATTAAGGCAGGGATCCAAAAGAAACAGTTCTCATATTGAAACTGTTCATTGTATGTGCTTGTTTAAAACTCCATGGGATATCTTATTTCTGACATTTTTCAGCTTTTAACAGCTTCTTTTTTCAACCTAACTTCTCATTATTTTTTACATAAATTTCCTCTGTAATAGACAAAGGGCTTAGAAAAATTACTATTTTCACATTTGCTTACAAAATTGAGAGCAGATGTGGTTTGAAATTCAATCGGGAAAGGAACAAGTTTGTCCTTTTGTGGAAGAGCACTGAAGTTCACTGACAAGAGAGAAAAAGCTCTTTCTGCCAGGTCTAAAGCAACATCCATTCTATGGGCAAAACAGAGAACGGCAATTTCTGTAACCTGCAGAGTCACCCTGGTGTACTACAGCACATAAATAGCAAATACTGAACAAAAATGGAAAAATCCATGCAAAGGAATCCAGGGTTTTTCCATCATTATACCAAACAGGTCCATTTTTGCTACTTTTAGACTTCAAAATATTCTTTATATTATGCCCAAGCCAATATTATTTTTCTTCTCTTTAGATGATTTCACTTTAGGAGGCTGCAAAAGCAAGCAAAGAAAACTTTTCCTTCTGTATCAGTCACAATCCCTATGGCCTGACAATACCACCATGGAAGCTTCTCAGGATACCCTACTAAGCACTAGGAAACCTGGGGATGCAAAAGTGTGTGCTTTAGTAGACCTGCTGTTCTTATAAGTATAAAATACATGAATAAATCACAAGACTTGATTTCTAAAACTGTCGTTCAAAAATTTGTCAGTTTTAACATATTCTTATCGAGACATTTTTCTCTATCCCTCCCATTTCCCTAAACTACCAAAAAAAAAATATAGTGAAATGAATACACTGACAGTTTTCTTTGCATCTTTATCTTTTAATGCTACAAGGATTTCAAGTTTTCCTTGCCAAAATAACATGCAAACCTTTTTTTCCCCCCAGTAAAATATATTTTAAAGTTAGCAGACTCAGGCAGATCAACTGTGTCCTAAATTCTTGACTGCATACCATTACACAATTTGTCTTAATACAATTCAGGGAACAGGCTTTATGCAATCTGCAGTGATGAAGTCAAGCAGCCATTAGGAACAAACACTGTTCTCGCCCCTTGCTGCAACAATACACACACCTGCTTTCCTGGAATGTGTTCAAAATTTCATTCTTTCTGATTATATGTAAGGCACAAAAGACACAAAGCCTTTTCTGACTGATTCTAATTCTTTTATCCATTATTGAACTGCAGAGATGATTTTGAAAAAACTGTATGTAGTGTCAAATACATAGAAGCAAGGCACATATATTAGTTTTTTTTCACACTTCACTTTTAATCATAAAAGAGTTGTTGTAGTTGGAGATATTCTCAAAAATGGAGCATGAAATAAAAAACCTAAGCAAGAAACCAGGGAGTTCACATGGTAAAAAAGCAAGTTAATATGAATTGTAGAATCACAAATGGTTTGAGTTGGAAGGGACCTTAAAACCCATCCCATTCCAACTCCCCTGCCATGGGCAGGCACACCTTCCACTATCCCAGATTGCCCCAAGCCCTGTCCAACCTGGCCTTGGACACTTCCAGGGATGGGGCAGCCACAGCTTCTCCTGGCAACTTGTTCCAGTGCATCACTTCCCTGATGGCAAGAATTTTTTTCCTGATATAAAACCTAAACTTACTCTCTTTCATATATGAGAATATGCAGAGTAAAGACAACTGCAGTGTTACCACCACTCCTCAAGAAGTGTTAACAAATCCATACTGTAATATGCGACAGGTGAACCCTGTTCAAGTAGAGACTTGATAATTAGCTCATTGCCAAGCACAGTCTTTCCATACAGGCCTGCTATGCCCAGAAGGATCCTTAAAAATTACCATTAAAATGGAAGCCAAAGCTTAAAGAAACATGTGGAGGACATCACACATTGGAGGCTGGGCATCCAACACCCTTTGAAAGCATGAGGAACAGGCCACAGGCTCAAAGGGAGAAATCTCAACGTGCATTGACTTTAGACCCAGTTTCTACAAGGCTGCCAATACTAGGCCAGGACCAAATTCCTTCAAAGAGTTTCATCCTCTCTTGCTGCCTTGTAAAAGCTGAGACAAAGTGACCTGGCAGGTAACCATGTGCATGCCCTGCTCCACTTCAAGGGACCTCACTTCTTTACTCACCACCACAGTGGTCATTTCTCCTCTTTACAATAATTTACAGTGACATAATACAGATGCTTTCATCAAGGTAGTTATCTGCTTAATTCTAAGCACACACTAATGCCAGCTTGGCATAAATATTTCCCTCAGTGGGGCTTTGACACATTTCATGAAAAATTTCTTAATGAAGCTCCAAACCTAAATCTCTTCTACAGTTTGCATTTTTTACCCAAAGCAATGAAAATACTGAACAGCTCTTAGCTGAAAATTTACATTTTTAGCAAAATTAACATTTCTCTCCCAGAGACAGTTCCTGTTATATGATTCTACTCTAGCTCTTAGCCTTGTGTCCCTTAGCTTTTGTTTCATTGTGCAGGGCTGCAATAGATACCACACATTTTGCTGTTCAGACCATAAATAAATCAATCCATATCCAGAACTAGAAACATGCAAAAGAATAACAAATCTGGCAGTATTTTGATCTGAACCAAGCCCAGTAGGATTGAAATGTCCTCCACTAGCCTGATTCATTATCCAGCTTATTCAGCGGAATTAAGTACAAAGTTTTCAGTGTATTTCTGAAATAATTTATTGAGCCTCTGAAGAGAATCATGCTACACTGGTCATTATCTGGGAAACATCTGGATGGGAAAATGATCACATTGAAGAATTTATGTCTGCCTCAGTAGTGCTAAATACAGAAAGTTGAAAAGTACTACTTTGGAGCTGTTATTCTCCATATGCCCTTGATTCTTTGCCCCGATTTTGAAGCAAGACACTGATTTGCCAACCCCTGCCAAAACTAACCCAAAATACCTGACCTTCCCCTCCCCACAACCAATGACCACCACCAACACTTTCTCAACCTTCTTCACTACTTACAGACAGAAATCGCATACTTAAAAAAGGACATTTTTAAGACCCCAGTATTGGGCACTGAGGTTTAGCCTCATTTACTGAAGTATTTTCTATTTGAAGAAGAAAATCAGACTCCACAATGAAAATAAACACAATCTCAATTTAAAGAAAGACTCTCTTTCCACCACAGCTTCTAAGAGACACCTGACATCAGGTGTAAAAGGCAGATGGAGAAGGAAAATCCAGTAACTGAGATGCTGGGGTGAGGGACTGCACAAGGCTACATGACATTCAAGTTCTTTTGCAGATAAAAGTGAGACTAAAATGATGAACAGGTATAGCTCTGGCCATCTGGAGTAGCAATGAATTTTACCCAGAGTGAAAAGAAAATCCAAGAAGCAGGAACAGAGTTGGGTCTAAAGTTTCCTTCTTGTCAAGTGGAGGTTAACTAATTGGACATTCTGGGCAAAAGCTCATTCATTTCCAGAGCCCCAGATCTAGAAAACAGAGTTATCCAAGTATGAAACAGACTGAGAAAACTCATCACATAAAGGTTTAAAGAATACAGGAGGCAATGGAACACAAAGATGAATGAGAAGTATGTACTTAGAACATAGAAACACTGCAATTGGAATAACCACCATATTTACTCTTGGAGATATTTTCGTGCACAGTTTGCATAAAAACTTTTGAAGGACTCCTGTTGCTAGATTTCATGGTATCTAGCTTTTAATTACATAAAAATTCCTACTGCATTAAACAGCATTAAAATAAATATTTTAATCCCCTGGAAACTGGTAAATATTAACTACTGTAGACAGATGAAGTTTCAATTTTGGTAAGCTCCTGTGTTTATAACTTAATGTCAGATAACACCAGAAACCACTGAGCTCAAGTAATAAGGGAGAGGATGCACCATCATCCTCCTCTTGTTTTTGTTTACTCATCACAAATGTGAAATAGAAGCAATGGCCAAAATAATCTAATACTGGGAAAAGGTTAAGAGGAGACCTATTAGAAGAATCTTTAGTAACTAATTGAATATTTCAGACTTAATTACTTCATAAAAAGGCTATCTCATTAATCAATGATACACTGGTTAATTTAGATTCAATACCCAAAAAATTTTGTTCAGAACATAGTTTCAAATCTGTATTACCTGAACAATGTTTTTACAGCTTTATTAAATTACCCAACCTATCCAATTCCTTCTCACACATACAGCCCAGACATTCAACATAAACCCATCTGGAACACATCCCAACAGCGTATCCCTATGATTATTAATAAGCCTTCTAAGAAAAAAACCCTNCTCTCCATAGTGAGAGATTTTATTATTTAGCATCGTGATCCTTTTCTGTGTGTTTGTTAAATAAATAGTTTTTATCTCTTTCACTTTCCTTCGAGGAAAATTTAATTTTTCCCAAAACCGGTGGGGGGGGGGGGGGGGGGCAACCTTCCTTCCCTCAGAGGATATTCTCCTCCAAATTTGGCCAAACCAGCACATCTTATTTTGGTTACTTTTTCTACATTTCTTTTTTGTTCTGTGATATTTTTCTCAGTATCACATCATCTGCAGACACTTTTCAAAAATGCTGAAGAGACGCAATCTAGGAAATGCTCCAGATAAGGGGGTGCGGGGGAACCCCATCCTGATATGCTTTTCATAGCCTGGTAATTTTTATAGTCTTTCATCTTGTGAAGTATTCTTTTTTCACACCATTGTATTAAGCATCTTCAATTTTGAATGTTTGGTGGAAGCAAGATAATGCAAACTTTACAGACTCAGCTCTGAAAGCGCACTGCCTATTAAGACAGGTTAAGAGAGAAAAAAATAAGGTTTAAACTGTTCCCATTACTTATTGAATGTAAGCCACAAAAAAAAAAAAGCACAGAACTTTGAACAACGTAGTTGGGTCAACCAAACAAGTTTCTACTTGAAAGATGAAAATAAAAAATGGCACAAGAGATTTTTATCCTGAGATGAACCTTTAATTCATAAACCACCTAGAAGAGAATACTAATTATTTAGGACACATGGTAAAGCAAGTGTCCAAATACGTGTATCCTTGATTTTCACCAGTAGCTTTTTAGCTGAGCCATTCATGACCACGCCCAGTACCAACACATGCAGCTCCCTGGTTCGGCCTCTCTCTGCCAATTTTTTTTCTCAGTGGTTTTATAAGGAGTTGCTTTTTATTATATGCAACTACAACATGATCTGTATGAGGACACTGGACAAGCTGTTAGCTTCATTAACTTAATAATAGATTTCTGAGTGTGATTTCCTATTAATTTCATTTTCCTCATTCCATGAGAAGCCAAAATTACAGACAGCCATATGGTGCTTCATAAACAACAATTAAAAGTTATTTTCTGATTTTTAGGCACCAAAAAAAGACCATAAAAATACATATGGTTGGAATGATATAAAGGAAATTATGCTTTGGAATATCTGCATATGTCTAAGATGCTCCAAACACCCTCAGCCTTTTTCCCATTCACACATTTCTGGTCCATGCCAGCCACTGTAGGTTACAATTAATCACAGTGCATGCCTCAGGGATCACAATTAAGATTTTTGTTCTAGAAGTGGAACTTCACAACAACAGCTTGTATGAATTATGTAGCACAACTTGTGTTGTGACTCTGATACTCTTCACCTTTACCCACTCCATGGATTTGCTAAAGGGCCGGTTCCTGCCCAGCCAGAAGGATCTGGCAGAGCTCTGCCAGTCAGAGAAATGACATCCATGGGTCCAAACTGGCTGGGAGCCTGTCAGCTCACTACAGGCCCTGTCATTTTACAGGAACTAAGAATTCCCAGTACCCAACACAGCAGCTGAAGAACCAGCCTACTCCAAATCATTGCAAGGTGCTGCTCTAAATGACCCTACAGCAGCCACCTTCTTCCTCCCTGCCCTTTATTACATCTTGCGTATGTGCTGATTGGAGAGCAATTTGGTGTGAGAGTCCCATCTGAGTACCTGAAGTTGCATAAACTCTTGAAGTCTCTTACTGTAAAATGGAAATAAAAAACTACCTGCACAATCAGAGTGGTTATTTTAATAAAACATCTGTAAGGGGAGAAATCTCCTTAAAAGCACCTGGGATAACTGCTTTTACTGCTGTCTTCTACTGGAAGTCAAGCTAATGGCCAGGGGTGGGTCAGTTCAGACAGTCCACTGCTTCCATTTACTTTCCTTGGTATTTCATGCTGGCATTCCCTTCAGATTTTCCAGAACCTGCAGCTCAGCCTCCACAATTCAAGCCAAGCTAGAACATGACACACAATAGTAGAAAATACTTGAAAGCACCCTGGTGCAGAGCAGGTCTCCAGAGATCCTTCCTCAGCAGAAAAGAGCCACAGCCCTTTGGCAGGATACAGCACCTCAGAGATAATCACATTCATTTGTCCATTCTGCCTTTCAGAATTTATTTGAAAAGTTTTGAACTAAAATACCACTTTGTGGTGGTCTGAAGAAAGACGACAATTTCCTAAGTAACTCTGGTTAAGTGCACATTTCCCCCAATTACTGGGATAGATTTAAGTATTTCCTGAAGATCTCCTCTTAAGAGGCCTGCAACTAATTAGCTGATTAAAGCTATACAAAGAAACAACTATGTTTCATATTTCAAATTGTAGCTATCCAAAAAAAACCTTGGGAAAGTTTCCATCTTACAAGGTAATTTTAATACTTTAATTTATGAACCAACTCACCCTGGATATGCATCTTTGCTTGTTCTCCTAAGAGTCATTCTGTAATGAGTTACCTGGCTGGGGACAGAGGGAAGAGGATTCAAATTCTCTGCTGTCGGCTTACAGGGCAAATCCAGAGTCAGTAACACTCTTGGCTGCTAATGCAGTTCCAAGTAAAAAAGAGCAAGAAAATCCCAGATGTTGAATTTTAACAACTCCACACTAAAAATAAAAAATGGTTCTATCTTAGAAAACCGAAATGTTAATCAGTAGGAGGTCAAAGGTTACTCTCTGAGCATTAGGGACATTATAAACATTATTGATGTTTTAACTCCCAACAAATACTGAAAATCAGCATTTTACCTTTACAGAACACCACTAGTTAAGTTGTCCATCTTGGTGTAGAGTCATTTACCCCAGAATGACAAGGATATTGCAGTAATTATCAACCACACTCATAGTTTTCCTATTTTTTTCCCTAAGACAGATTAGAACATGTTCTAAACAAACCTACATGAATCTAAACCATCCCTTATTTTCTTCTTGTGCACTTTTTTTAACACAATCTATTTTTTTCTTCTTTGTATGTACAAATTCCCTTGTTTCACAAGGCAAGACTTTTTCAAAATCGTCACTAAAGTAGTTGTTGTGGTATTAAGAGATTTTTCTTCAAAGCAAATTGTATGCAAAGCCTCTGGACTAGAGTTTTAAAGCCAAGTACTCTGGATACATGAGAAATGAAATCTGATAATGCACATAATTTTCTTTTACTTTATTACCATTGATTGGAAACTGAACCTCTACAAAATTGTCCTTTCTTTCAATTGACTAACACTGAAGTGCTTTCCTGACATTATCTTGGCTCACTTCTGCAGAACCAAGTCTGAATTTTTAAAGAAATTTTGAAGCAACAGAAACTAAATTGAGTGTAGGTCCTACTCACTTGCAGCCTGTAGAAAGGTTGAAATACCAATATTTTCCTGAGTTTCCTGCATAGGAAACATTAGGAGGCAAAGAGATTTAAAGAAAACCCCAGCATGTTACAGAACAATGGCCTGAGTAAAATTAAATGCTCCACCCTCCAAGGCAGCCCGTGTGGAACCCACAGGGCCAAGCCACAAGACAAAACAAGGCATAAAGGTCCCCACCCTCTGGGCAAAGCACTGTCACTGCACCTGTAACCAAGGAAAACCGGGGGAACAAGGGGCCTGGCAGCAGGAGAGGAGTTTCAGGGATTAACAAGAACGTTTGTGTGAAATCAAGTAATTTCCCCTAGGAGTGGGTTGTTTCATAGCTCTGTCCAGTGCAGCTCTGGAGAGAAGCTCCAGCCAGCAGTGCAGGAGAGGTGTTGATAGAGAGAATAAGAGATCCAAGCCTCTGACCTTGGCCACCCCAGTCGGTCACATGTGCTCCATGCAATAAGTTTTTCATAAAGCTTTCAGCTGCCCCAGACTAATGAAAGAAGAAGCAGGACAATAAATAAAAGTGAAAATGAAGAGTGCATTACTTGCAGCAGAGAGCTACAGCCAACCTCTGCTCCCATGTCTAAGTGAAGGGATAAAGAACCACACAATGACACTTCCATGGCACTGCAGTCTGAGCAGGTGGAGTTGTCAGTTTTCTGTTGACATCTCCCAGGAACTGTCCTGTTACACAATCAGTTAATAAACAGACAAAGAAAGAAAAATCTTGCAAATGAGCACAGTTACAAAATCAGGCACATTTCATTACTATCATAATAATTTTCCTACATGGCTTCTTACCACTCACCTAATTCAGAGCACTTTGTCATCACAAATTAAGATTTAACTGCACAATAAACAAGCTGCAAGCAGCTTGAAGTGCCTCAAAAGCTACACAGATCAAACATACAGACCTATTTTTATTGATTATGTAATACTGACATCAGCCTTACAAAGCTATTACACTGGCACACCAATTTAAGGCCTTAAATCACTGGATTTGCTTTCAAAACTTTCCTTGGACACACCTGATGAGAAGGGGGTGGTCTTGGAGCTAATCAGTGCTTGAGGAAAAAATCATTGGCGTAAACTTTTTAAATCACTGGTCATCTGTGCCAATCATCTGGAGGTACTTTCTAAAGGTTCTATTTTTCAAATGGTACAGTGCAGAGTGCCCTTTCCTGCAAACACTCCCCAAAGTCCCAGAGCTGCCAGCTACAGTTGCTGCTTGTGAAACTTGGGACCATCTGTATCTGAAATGAGCACTCTGTACACAGTTATTTGCATCCCTACCATGCCAAGACATGCCAAACACGGAGTCCCAAACATAAATGCATTCTGCCTGCATGGGTAAAGGCCCAACACACTGATACACAACATACAGGCAAAAATATTTTCCTGAAAAGATGTGCCTTGAGTCAGATGCAGCCTGTTTATTTTATACTTATAATACCCATTGAATTAACATTTAGTATGGTTACAACATCAATGTCTACACAATAATTCTCTCCAAAAAGTGAAAATACATTAAAATCAAATACTTTTATAACTATTTTCAACTTTTTACATTTATGCAGAAGATAATTAATACACTTCATAAAAGCTCTTCAAGCTGTTTTTCAGTTCGGGGTGCTTTTTAATTCGTATGTTTTAAAGAGTTTTCACACTCCTTTCTGTTTTTCCTGCTGACACTTTAATCTCCTCCTCTTGTAAATATGCGCTTATAACAATAAATCATGTTTTATTTATTAAAGATATAAACAGGAATCAATACAAAGCAGGAAAGCCAATCTCCATAAAGTTTCCCTCCACAGTGACTGAAATTAGTTTTCATATGAAGATTTAAATATGAATCCAGTTGGCATTTAAGCAAGAATAAAAATATTTTCTCTCTAGCATTACATAACATGCTAAAAAAAAAAAAAAAAGTACTGGCTTTGGCCAGTTCTAGTGAAGTAAAATCAATGACAATTCTTTAAAAGATAAATATTCAGCAATGAGGAACCTGATACATCTGAGAACTGTTGCCTATATTAGCACCAAAGAACTTCACAAATTGTAATACAAAGTAGGGGTTTTTTTACTTTTATATTCAGGTCACTTTTAGTCCCAACATCGTTGATTCAGAGATACAAAAAAAATACCCTTGATTCTTCTGTAAATATATTCTGCTTGGAAAAGTGCCTGTATGAAGCACACCAGGGAACAGGAGTGCAAGCAGCCCACATCACCTTGCCCTTTGTTTAGATTGTCAGTTTTTCCTTTTGATCTTTCTTTGCAGTTGAGGAACCAAAAATTGATTTTCCCAGTTGAACGAAGGTAGAAAAAGGACAATGTTTTATTTAAGATCCTTCACTCCTGCACATAAGCCTATTTCTTTCTTTATATACAAAAGAAACTGTCTTTTTGTTCTTTTAAAAAAGTATTTCCAAGTGGGGAACACTCTCAGTGTACCGACTCTGGATTCATAACAGAAAAGGGGAAAGGTGTTTAAAAACCCAAATAATGGCCCCCTGCAGAGAAGCACACACAGCTCAGGAACCTTCTAGAGGTACAGAAGCTGAGCTTCAGGGAAGCAGGTCACACTTGTTTGGTGTTTGCATAAACCTAAGCCACAAGCAATGTTACACTCAAAACCTTGTTTATGGGTGAAAAGAAAGCACAATTTACATATTTAGATACATATAAAGCCAAGAATATATTGCAAATATACCCATGACCTCAACAATGTCTATTTTTTTTTATTCCACATTTACTTATTATAGAACAAGAATAACTGCTTTTATGAGAGGAAGAACCTCTATAATAATGCAGTAAAAATTCTTATACAAATATTTCCTAATTGCTACCTCTTTTCCTGGTGTTATGCTCATCCTTCCACTGCACTTCAGGGTCCAAAGGTGAACAGTTTCTTTCTGGTCTAAGGCTGTTCTTTGTTGGAGTTCTTTGTTGGGAGGAATATGATATTTGTTTTGACGGTTCCTTCTTCCTCAGTCTTTTTAAAATGGGCTCTTTCTTCCCACTTGTCCATGCTCCCTGAATTTATTGTATACAGTACATAGGGGACATAAGTAGGGACATTAGATAGCAGAGACATATTTTAACCCACTGTGACACCAAAATTCTTGAATTACTGAATCTAATAATTAATTTCTTTGATTGTTGTCACAACTTGTATTTCAGAATTATGTGTTGTTATAGGGAGAAACCAACATTCCCTAACACCTATGGGTATTATTGGTACTCCTGGACCACAAACTTGCTTTGTTATTCACACAAATTCTTATTAAGTCCCTGAAGAAATGTGAGTTTACAAACTGCTGAACCTCACAGGAAAGCTGAGGACACACAAATGCCCATTGAGAAGCACAAGAACCAAGCCAATTGCAGGTTTCCCAGTGCTCCCCTTGACTTCTTCAGTCTTTTCCTGTGAACTTGTAAGGGTTTACATAGCTTTGTCCAAGCATTTCATTTGAATCAATTCAGCACCTGATTTGTCACAGAGGACTCTGTTCAGACCAGTTTGCTGGACAGCATTGCAAATTCAGTGTAATTATGATCCAGCAGGCTGTAGTGAGGCCAACCACAGCTAAGCTGAAACTCAAGGAATGCAATCTGTGATTCTCCTTAGGACATGTGATCAGTGTTTAGAACTTGGGAAGAGCAGGGAAGGTACCTAAGACAACCAATTTCTAGTACTCAATAGAGCACTTTGCAGTTAGTTAAAAGACAGAGCAGAACATACATTCACAAGGCACATAGCACAAGTCTCAATTATTAATAGCACTGCCCTGCTTCATTAGAAGCCCACATACCTTTCTCACACAACAGCCCTTTCCCAATCCTTTGAGGGAATACAAACATGCTGCACCCTCAGTTCTGACAGCTTAGCATTTGTATCTCCAGCTCCAATCATCACCTCAGCAGAAAAGATAGAACTCTATACATTAAACTTCACATTTGACAGGTTTCATAACATTAAATTAGCCTAGAAAAATGAATATAAAAGCAAGAGAGAGGTATTAGCTTTTGGTTTGGCAATCAGCACTTGCAGGAATGGATGCATCTCACTGTGATGTGGAAACCAGCAAAGCTGTTTCATTTAGGCTTCCTGCAAGCTGAGCTCTGTGGGGATTTTTAAGGCAGATATTATGATTGGAAATTGAACTCTACATATTTTAATGAAATTGCACAGTCTAAACACCACAGTGAGTGAGCAGTCATATCAAACAGTGGAATTTGGAACTTTCTCAATTACTCACATATAAACAGAACTTTTCTGGGTAAAAATGTAAAATTGGAATAAACACCAACTCTGTTTGCAAAGAAAGAGAATGCGCAGCTGATTTAAGTACCCTGAACCTATGCTGAACCTGTAACAGAACTGACACAACAGGTGAGTAAGTACATCTCAAATGGTCACATTCTTCATGCATGGTGCTGTTCAGCACCTTCTCAGCTTCAGACAAGCAGGACCATGGATCAAATCTCTGTCAAACCTGTCAGCAGCAGATGATCACATCTGTACACCAGCTTTATAACTCTGGGCAGCTGAGTGTGTAGGTTCAGCCAGTCCATAACTTAAATGAAAAATATGTGAACTAAGCATCATCCCAATGGCCCCTCCTATGAATCCTCAAATACAGATGCTTTGTGTCATCCTGACAACTGCTAAGCACTGGTTAATATTTTATTAACTTAAGGTCAGCAAGCTGCTTTACCACATCAGAAAACCCACTTCTCAGCTTTTGCAGAGTCGTGTAATTGTGTCTACCTGTTTTACAAATCAGACAATGTAACAACTGAAAATAAACCTCCAGTAGATTATTCCTTCTCTCTATGCTGCTGTTCCAGATTTTATTGAAGTGTCAGACATACAACAGGGCAATTTTTCTTTAGAGGCAACACTTTTGCAAGATGTTTTGTTTGTGCTTCAGCCATTTCTTCCATTCCAACCTTTTCACTTCAAGGTCAAGTTCAGAACTGGTGTCTAAGGCAGTATAAATTACATTTGTATAAATTGTGGTCACAGTTTACTCTCAGAAAGTCTTTTGCAGTATAATTTACTTAATAGTATGCAAAGGAAGAAGGCTCTAAATAGCTAAAAAATTCATAGAGACAAAAGAACACATAATTAGTGTTGTCTTACCTGCTGTTAACTGCACTAATTGCATCCTTTCTGCACAACTGAAAATTCCGACATCATCGAGATATCTTCACTGATATGCAACTCATGTTAAATTACCCCTGAACCCTGACCCTTGAAAGTCTCCCTCTAGTACTTAAGTTGACTGGTTTATATTGTTTCTTCATCAGCAAAGAGATTTCTGAAGGAATACTTACTCCAGTCTGTGCAAGTCCAGACACCTCACTGTTTACAGGACACTAAACATCAGAAACTCAATATAAAACCTAGCCATAAATCGGAATCCATACCATCAAAATTGTGAAAAAAGTCACAAAGCTGCATAAGCACAACAACACAGGAGTTTTATCTTGTAAACCAGCAACATAAAATATGAAAATATACGAATTTTTTTCATCTTAAAATTGTAAAATAACTGTTCCATACAAATATCTTTAAGCACCTAACTTGGTTTCTTATGGATCAAAGAAACAACTAAATAAATACTATCTGGATACGCACTTCAAATAGGAATGTGACTCAAAAGATAAAATAAGCAATTTATTTATAGTATACATTAATCATCATATTTAAAGGGAAGATTTCGTTATTGCATGAGACGTAAGCTTGTATTTAATTGGGTGGGGGGGATGTGGAGATTGCATAAGACTAGTTTTTCCTAAGATGGTCAAATTTGCCATGATCAGCCTCAAGTCTGTCTTGTTTCACTTGTATTCCAACATATCCAAGCAAAAGCTGTATTACTGAATGCAAGATGTGGAAAGGCCAGTAAGAAAATCACCACACAAAACATGTAATGAGCTAAACCAAAAAACTGGATACAGGATTTATCTGTGATAACAAGAACAAGAGGGGCAGATGTAGCATCAGGACTATTGTGACAATAATCTTCTGTGGGGACAAAGCACGACAAACCAAGATTAGGAAAAATAGAAAAAAACCCTATTACTAAACTACATAGATGAATAACTGGAGGAATAGAGGGGTAAGGCTTGGCAGGGAGTAAGAGGGAAGTGCAGTGCAGCAGTGGGAATCTTCCCAGTGACTTTAAATTGTTGACTGTTTATACAGCAAAGTCTTCGTGGTTGCCTTTCTCTTCTCTTTGTCCAAAACCCCCAGGGCTATTCTTAAGTATTTAGAACAATAAATATATTTAAGATTTATAGCCTGAATTTTAGCCATATTCATCTTACTCAGGTGAGCAGTACAACTAAGCCCAGGGGAGGTGCAAGAAAAATGTCCCCCTTCATAACGATGCACGGAACAAAAGCTGACTTTAACTGAAGGACCAGGGAGAGTATACCACACATAGGTAAAACTGTCAACTTCAGATTTTTCTTAATAAAACAAAAATCACTTAAAATAAGAGCATAGCTAACTTCTGGAACTACTGAACACAATTCTCACCAAATATTTTTTGTGATGACATTCTCAAGGGTTAGAGCATCATTTAAGTTATACTGTGATGCAGAGAGTCAGATAATATCTCCCAGTTGAATTCAGCAGGGTTACAAAGACACATTTTGTATTCATAAATGTGTTGAAATATTTTACTTTTCTTGAACTGCAAATATTTGAAGAAATGTAGATAAACATA
Source organism: Rhipidura dahli (assembly GCA_013399225.1). Classification (NCBI taxonomy): domain Eukaryota; kingdom Metazoa; phylum Chordata; class Aves; order Passeriformes; family Rhipiduridae; genus Rhipidura; species Rhipidura dahli. The sequence goes on along the minus strand of VXAC01004986.1, from coordinate 1,468,392 downwards.
TTTAAAATTCACAGCACTTTCTCAAATATGAAGTAGCAGATTAACAAAATGTCAGAACATCCTTAGCTTCAAAAACTGCTTTACCATTTTAGGTAGAGATTATCTACCAAAAAAAAAAATAATAACCACAGCCTCTTATGATCATACTTCTCAACTGCTGGTATATTCAACTTGTAATTTACTCCCATCTTTAAAGATAAAACAAGCTCTTGCAAGTCATCCTAACCGTTGCAAAATACTAGTTATTATTATCTCATTGACTGGAGGAGGCTGAGGAGGAAATAGGGGATGAGAATCGTGGTATGGAGGTTGGATGCTGAGTGTTCTCTGAGCTTCACACGAGGTGAAAGGTCAGTTGTGCGAGATCCCTGGCTTGGTTCAATACCATGTGCTTCTATAGCAAATGTACAAGTTAATATCCTTACTCGTCAATCCAGCCCATCTTAAACCACCACCTAGTCCATAAAGACAAAAGGTGTAATAAATTTAACAGAAACAATAGACAAATTAGAAAAAAGAAACTTTCCCAAGTAAATGACATATAGCAAGTGGATAACTAACAACTGTATCTTCTGCTGCACCCTGTGTCACTTGGGGGACACTACACTATTAGGGAAATTGTGACAATATCAATTATAAACTATCCTATCTTAGGACTGCCGTCATTCCCTTTTAGGTCTTCTTCAACATGATTTTGCTACTAGTCCTTCCACTGAAAAGTTTAAATGAAAAACAGGCATAAGCATCAATTTTGTATTTGAGACCCCTATAGATGGGATTATCCACTGGGACTGATCACACAGAAGATGTAGCACTGCACAGCACAGATTAACAAACAAGGAAAGGAAGAAAGAAAACCAGAGAAGAATGAAACTTGCTTTCAGTAGTCGGCCCCCAAATATTTAGAAGCTGATGGGCATCTAGAGAGTGTAGAAGGAGTGATTTCTCTCCTTTACACAGCTGCTAGTACTACAGAGAAAACATTGTTGTTCAGTATTTCATACCTTATACATAAAGTGTGTCTAATGGTTCCGATTTTATGCATAAAAAAATGAAAATTTCATGCAGCTGCTTCTCAATTACGCATCTGGTTATTGTTTTGCAGCTGCAAAACTACCTTGAAGAGCTATAAAATATGGTGTGACAAGAGTGGAATAAATACCAGCAGTCATCTTGTTCCTTTCTTGTAAAACTGCATTTTTTATCAGCTGATAAAATTCCTGAATCAAGAATTTGACTGGTTTTGAAATCAAAAACTACAAATTCTGTTGTCTCCTTCTTTTACTGACAAAAATCTGGTAGTGTATTTAACACAACTGAAATTTGCAAATGCCCACGCTCTGTGGCACACATGTTTTGAATTCAGTACCTCGTTTCTAGAGTATTTTTGACTTTGTGTTTTACTTTCAGCAGCTATTTTGGTAATTTGATCAGAAATCCAACACAGAGAACAATAAGTCAGCTCAACATTAGTGTCAAACATCTGAAATGAGATTTTGATTTGTTAGCCCCCAAGCCATTACTCATATTACTATAAATCTGTTGAATATGAAGACACTTGGTGACAAAGAATGGTGATAAAATATCCAACTAATGTAAGCAGTCTCAGGCTTGCATTTACTGACTCACACTCAGCACGTAATTCTCTAACGAAGAGAACGGATAAGAAAAACAAAAGAATTTGTTTTTCATAACAGTGCATTTCAAATTAACTATTTCTGTAATTCCTTTGGTGACAGAGGGTCCTGCAAAGAACTTCCATATCTAAAATACTAAAAAAGCCACAATTTGTAAGTTAACTTGAAACAGAACGTTCGACTTGAAACAAAACAATACCCACTGGTGAGCTGTGACAAAATCTACTAACTTCCTTTGGAAAAGAATAAAACTCAAACTCCCAGTTAGGGAAGCTGCAAGTTTCTCTGCCTGTTTTTCCTGGCATGCAGGATGTGGCCATTACCAACAAACGCCTATGTGGTTCCACAGCTGCCTGGTTTCCACAGAGGTGCCAAGGCTCTATGTGGAGAAACACTGCTGAGCTGCAGAGGTGGAATGAACAGGCAGGAAAGCCCTTGCAGGGTGTACCAAGGATGTTGCACTGCTTAAATACTGCTGCATGTAAAAGTTTGCCACTTCTCTGCCACCTTTGTGAAGCAGTTTCTTAGCATGAGACATAGAGGGAGGAGGTAAGCAAAGGGGAGGGAGCACAAGCAGGAATTACAAGATTCAAATCCAACCAACCCAGGCACAAAAGGAGGAGAAAGCAGCAGCACTTTAGGGCTGCTATCCAGGGGACTGGTCCTGTAGCCCCAACTGGCATTGAGTGTGAAATCCTCAAATGAAATCCTTATTCCACCTTGACTGTGCTTTGTGCAGTTCAGCTTCCAAGACAGATTAACTTAAAGCACCAAAAAGCAACGTGTGAGGAAATGAAGAACACCCATAAAAAGAACTACTATGTACAGGTGCTTTACTCCTGGTTTGTTCTGTAGCTGTATCACAGCAAATTCCCCAGGACTTTCTAACAAACTCCCTAGCAAAGCACATTTGGTGAACAGAACCCTTTAACACCGTTTCTAGCTCCTCTGATTTTCCATGACTGATCGTTTTCATCCAGTAGATGAGGTAAATAAATTGGATCACTGACATATTGATTACCAAGCCTCCTACAAAGAATTACTTTAACTGCAGCAAACAACTTGTTGCCTTCATAATTTTTACTCCACTCACCATTTTCAGACACAAGTGAGAATTTTAAAGTTGTTTGCACAACCATGATATTTCAGAATTTTTTCCCAAAATCAAATCATTGCAACATGGACAAATGTAGAAAAAAACTATTATTTGATAATATTTAAATACAATTTAAACCTCGGTTACCAGTGTTTGTCTTCTGATCATACAAAGAAACGTTACTTTCTATGATTGCCAAGACAAGCAAATGTGGGTCTGAGGAAGCAAAAAACCAGTATGCACACAAACGGTTTTTAGCAGTACACAACTGTTAAATATGTGCTCTGACTATGCTAAACAGGGTAACAACTGACTGTTTAGCACAAAAAAAGAAAAAAAAAAAGGAAGAGGATGTTCTCAGTCAGAACTCAAAGTGGGAGAAGGGTTGAGAAGAAACAAGCAAAGGGACACAGGGAGGAAAGGGCTCTAAGAAACAACAGGGAACTGAACAAGGGACAGAAAGTAAAACCACAGACATTGACAAATTTTGTGGAGCTTTGAATTGATGCATTCAAGGGATGCCTATGAAGACTGCAAATAACAGAGTATTAACAGGTATTTTCTATCAATGAGAAGTGGCTGGAAAATGCAAATTCATTCTAATCTTAGATTTCATCACTCTGACAAAGCAAAATCCATTAAGTGGAATAGAGAAATACCCACACTCAGTAACAGTGAACGTGGCCCAAAGGCAGCTCATCCACCACCAGTTTTCTATTAAATTTAAAAGATTGTTTTCTAAATACTTACCCATCTGAGAATAGAATCATATTGGTCAATAACTTACAGCATTATTTTGCCTGAAAGAACAGTTTCAGAAAGCTATAATTTAAGTCTAAAGAACTTTAATAAAAGCTGTCAGAGAAAATAAGAGGACTTGTGGGAGAGCTGTTCCTCACCAGCAAGCAAGTTCTCCGTGTACAGTTCCCTGGAATGCTATTGCAGCAGCACATGATTTTTTTCAACGTATGCAAAAAAGGATAACCTGAGTGGCTCTAAAAAATAATTAGCTATAACCACTCAGTACATGAGGATTTTTGAGAAATAACTCATTATGCACAGATGAAAAATTATTACTTCACAGCGAAGCATGTAATGAAACAAATATGGAAATCATAGAAATGCTGAAAGAAGCAATTCTTCTACCTACCCTGATGGACAGAAACAGAGAGGAAATTAAATCACATAAGCAACCCCATGATGACAGTAAAAAAAGATCAGCTAAGTAGCCAAGTTTCTCCAATAAAACTTTATAGAGAGGGCCACTCTCTACAGGATACTCATAGTAAAGCTCTTCCTGGTATAACAAAAAAGAACCTGAACTGGCATTTCAAATATCCTCAGAAACATCAGGTTTAAGGACGTTTTTCATTCTCCCAGCATAAAAGCTTAGATTAAATGCAGACAGCATTATCACCAACAAATTCTTCATAATCTACACAAAAAGGACCAACCTAAAGGTCAATTTTTGATCCCTTCTAAACTTAAATTGCTTTCAAGTGGTTTTCTCAACTTGTAATAGAGAGGTGAATTTTGAGATAAGGGATCTAAAACAGCATCTAAAAATGCAGCCTTCCCTTTAAATTAAAAAGCCGTGGGAAGAAAAAAAACCTCAGGAGCTGAGACAGGAAGGAGACTGGTGCTCACATGACCAAGAACTCTTTCAATATTCTGAAAAATAGTGAATAATAGGTGACAGGTAAATGACCTCATGAAAAGATGCTTCAACAAACCTTTTCTGTTCTTTATAAAATACATGTTTACCTCTCCAGCCAGATATAAAAAGCATGCCTTCAGTCCAAAGCCGAATTTTATGAGTTCCCTCATGCATAAGCAATAGAAATAGGACATGCAGAGGCTGTTTTGTTTTATTTTTTTTTTTACAGAAGAGTGAATAAAAACCTTGCACTCAATTGAACTGCATTTCTCTGTGATAGAGTGTGAAAACTGCACCTGACTGACTCCTAAATGTAATGAAACACTTTAAGTGGCAACAGGCAGCATTCTATTGCTTTTGTTAAAATTCAGAAAAAGAAACACAAGCCAAGTTCCCAGCATCGATTTAGGACTGTCAGCAGTGCCAGCCACCTCTAAATTCTCTACTGATTCAAAGAGCCAAATGACAGTGCACAGCAACCCCCTCCAGCATAATTACAATCCCTCTCAGCTCTGCCCACCTCCTCGTTTGAAATGATGGGTCCCTTAATAACTTCTCCATCAGGCAGAGCACAAAGAGCAGAGCATGAGACTTAAGGGCTTTTGCTGGAGGAGCCCAGAGCAAATGATGGCCCTGCAATGATGCACAGTGCAGGCAGGGGCAATGCACACACCCTCAGGGGTGCTCATAGTGTATGTAAGGATTATTTCCTTAGGTATTGGTACCGCACTACAACAGAAAAGAAATAGCGAGTAAGGAAATGCCTTTTCTGGCTAAACAAACCCTAAATTAAGTGAGCATTAGATCAGAAGACTTGTGAGTTAATGCAAAAACAGCCAGATGAGCTTATACTTCAGACAAAAACCTGGCTCCCAGATATTTCACTTTTTTTCTATTAAATAGTTGCACTGGAATTGTAAGAACATGTCCACAAATAGAGTTTCTTCAGAGAGCAGATCGAGCAACATCATACCATGCAGCAAAATAGCACATCTTTTTCTTTCCTCTATTGAAACCCAAGGAACTTTAACATAAACCAGAAAACTATTGTCACTGAATTTCTTGGCAGTCTGTAAATATTGCCTTCCCTACAAGAGTTACACCTGAAAATTGCTTAGCACATAGAAGGCAATGAATTCCTTGTAGCTTATTTCTATATTCTTTATTGTGTACAACTTCTTTTGAAGCCAATATTAGTGATGTCATGTAAATTTTCTTCACATCTGCCATTCTTAGCTTAGAAGGAAAAAAACCACAATCCTTTAATTCCATTTAAAATTCCTTGTAGACTGCCTTTTATGCAGTTGGCAAGTTTTGAAAGTCTTTGAGAAAACTATCATTCAGTGCACATATTAATAAAAAATAGAGAGAAACAGAGGAAATGAGCAGAGTGTAACAAAACTGCTGATACTGGATAAAGGAAAACTCTTTCAAGAAGACATGCATTAACACCTTCCCGAGAAGTGAAGACAGCAGTAAAAAATCATCTAATCTCATCTTTTTCCATTGCATCAACAGGAAATCCAACAATAGCAAAACTGGTGAGCACACGCCCTGCAGCAGTAAAGACAGCTCTATCAAGCAGAAAATAGTTCGTAAAATTGTGAAATTAAATTGTGCATTCCAGACTTTATGCAGACTTCCATGACAGAAATTCCTATCCCCTTATCTGTACCCTTTTATCACACACACAGACCCATATGAGCGAGGTGATGTTGTACGATTATAAAGGAAAATTCTTGTTTCTCTTGTATTCACGAGGGCTATAGAAAGAATTTCCCTTCACAAGAAAAAGGGTATTTCTTGTGGAGAAAATGCGACTTTCAAGTTTTGAGAACTTTATCCTATTTTTATCTTTAAAATATATTGACAAGCATCTTTTCTTTTTTGAAGGAGCCGAAGTTAAGGACAGCTGCAATGTGGCACATAGCACCTAAACCTTCAGATTTTTGACCAGGACTTGACAGGGGAGATTGGCCTCTCCCCATATTTTACTGCAGAATGCCTATCTATCGATCAACAGCATCCCCAAACCGCCTTCGCTGGTTATTTTATTTCATAATATTTTGTGCCTCCTGTGGGCTGAAGTTTCCTGTTGTGCAGATAAGTTTCAAATTGTGCAGATAAACCTGAGAGTGACAATCTGAGGGATCATTAAGAACATAACCCCAGCAAAATCTTGGAACAACAATGACCATGGTAGCAAAACTGATGTTCTTGATTCTTAGTTTTCAAAGTGCATAGTGTTAGAAGTCCAAGGACAGCACACCACCAGAATGATTATGAGGATGTTGTTAATTATTAAGTGGATCAATGGAGAGTCAGTCATTCCAACATGAAAAGATTCCAGACCATAAACCACAATTCTTTCATGCTCAGTAGTGTACCATGGCTGAATGCAACTACATCAAATGAAGAAAGGTACCACTAACTTACACTTTCTGAAGTTCTAACAAGCCCACACAATTAAAATAAAATTTACCTGATAAAATTGCATGAGCAAATATTTTTTTGGTTCTGGATTTTACTTTTGATTATTTGAACAGTTTGTTTGGTTTTAGTAGACAGATACTTCTGTGATTTGCAAAACAGGCAAGCTAGAGAGGTTATTTAAAATAAACTTAGCATCATAAAACAGAGGAGGTTCACTGCCTTTAATGGAGTAATTTATTTCTCCAAACAGTCATAGAGATCAAGAATACCAATAGTTATTGGAAAGACCAATCCATTTATGAGTTCAGTCATGAAGAGGGGGGTTTGAGTGCTGTAAGACTGGTGATAAACCTGCCACAGCTTCAGAGAAAAACCTTGATTTTCTCAGACATCCAGACATGAGGAAACATTCCAATTTTATGTGCTTTGTTTTGTGTCCAACTTTTCCATTTTGTACTGCTAAAAGATCATAACACTTGCATTTATTTTTTTTTGTTTCAGATATATTTTCAAATATACTGATTGTCATAAGAAGGTTTTGACCACTGAAAAATGTATCAACTTAATGAAGTTCTAGAGATTGAACAAGCCATTATGCTAATGCTACTCAGCTACTTGAGCTCTGATGAGATCTTGGATATGAGTAAGTTGTGTTAATTTACCTTCCAGTGTGCAAAACTGAAATGCATTTAACTAAGTGGCCTGTGCATTAGGTAAAGCATAAACCAAAAAACCTTCCTGTTACTACACAATTAGACTACAATAATGTCTGGCCTCTGGCATTTTGATGTTTGATATATTAACAAAAGCTAATTAAAAGAGGAAAACTCTTCAAACTACTCAACTTTAAAAAGTAGAAAAATTATTTCAGAGTTAGAACGGATTGACAAAGTACTTCAACACTTTCATTTTGAGAAAAAAGCTATTACATAAATTCATTTCTGACCCACATTATCATCTTATGTTCACCACACTAGAATGAGGATGTTGCCAGAAGACCAAAATAAAGTTCCAGAAGCAGGGTCTTCTCTCCAAGCCACTGTCACGTCCTTTTGTGAAGGTAACTCAACTCAACTTTTTTATTTCTTTAAATGGACACACACACAACTATCTTTTCCTTTCTTTGCTTTTTAATAGAGCAAATTTTTGTTGGAAATCAGCTTTTTACACCAGCTCATTTATTTCAGTTCCTTAAGTTATATCAAATACACACACAAAATAAAAAAATCCTCAGCAACTATTTAAGACATTCTGAATTATTATAATGTTAATTAAAGAATTCATGTTACACACTGCATGCAAAACATTTGAGAAATAAAGTTTCAAGTATTGCTGTCATAAACTTGTTCACATATAAAATTAAGCATATATTTACGGTCTGGATAAAATATCAAAGCTTTTCTCTAAGCATGAATTTAAAGACTGTTTAAATTATTAGAAAACAATTTATTTTCCAGACTGTTATCCAGTGAAGCAGAGTTCTCCCATTATCAGGCAACTTACTCAGTCTCTGAGCAGCCTCCAGGGCATCATTTGCAGAATCAGCTACAAAGAATCTCTGAACTGTAACCCCATGGTCTGCCATTATTTTTTTGCTTTGGTACTCCTGTAGGTTGAGCCATCGTCTGGGGGTTAATTGAACCGTCTAGAAAAAACAAGAGGGGAAAATAACATAATGCTCATTAAGAACAGTTCATGAGACAGCCCACTGAGCTCTTCCACCTTATGGTTATCTCAAACCAGCAGTTAAAAAACACCCAGAGAAAAGGTAAAATCCATATTGATTTACCTAAGTGCCTTTTCTTAACATTTGTACATCACAAGTACTCTGAAAGCTACGGATATTTTTTTTAAAAGCTACACAAGGCTGTCTTGGCCAGACAAAATGTCTTGCATTTAATATCAAGGCAAATTTGGCTTGAACTCTCAAGTCTATTTACGTTTTCATGTTATCCTCTGCTATAAAAATAGTAGCAGACTGTTACATTAAAACAAATCCAGTTTCATATTAAATATCCTTATTCTATGACATTTCATCTAATTCCTCCTTATAAAATTATTTCCACTGATTTTATATGTTTATTGAAGCATATCTGAGAAGAAAAACAAATGACATGAAATTAGCATTATTCTGTAAGAAACTATCCACTAATACACATATTTTCAGTGGTCTGCTATCTCTGCTTCATTCATTGTGCTTCTAAGCAGGTTTTGTTGAGCACACCAGCACAGCCACATCAGCCATGCAAGGCCAGCAACAGCTGGAGAAGAGTTCCCTCCTCATTCCCAACGTGCCAGTTTAGATGTCCCCATGGGAATACAAAGATATCTACACCCCATGGGTACAAAGCCACAGCAGCCTAACACACACAAAGACATCACATTAGCTTGTCCTGGCAGCAAACCTCGAGACACTATAGAAGTCACAGGATCTTTAGTGAATGGTTTTAAGAAAGGACACATTCTCCACACAGGATAAATTGTTACACACAAAAGCAATAAATAAGGAGCTGGAGCTGACTCCTGGCAATGGTAAAATGGCAAAGGTGGAGCTGGCTCCTGGCAGTGGTATAATCCCATTTTGTGCCAGCAAAAGATGCTTTTCCCACACGGAGAGACAAACTGCTGTCCTCCTGGCAGCCAGCCACAAACAGTTCTTGGTTTCTCCTGAAGTAAGGAACACAGCATGCAAGCTAGTGCTATGTGTTCAGAAATGTTAGACAAAGAGGATTATTTACTATACTAATGCTTTGATTTCTAACATCATGATAAAAAAATTACTAACCTTATGCAACTTTATACTGAAAACAAAATCCCTTCATGCTAAAGTCTTCCAGTAACACACATGCTCTCACAATACTTAAAGTTTACAGGTTGAGTTGCCTCAAAAGCAAATTCCCATCTGTTCTATTCTCTGAAACACAGCAAAAAAGATTGATGCATAAAGAGAACACAAAACTATCCTTTACAGTATATAACTGCATGCTTTCTGTAAAAGTGATTCCCACTGAACCTAAACAGCTAAAAAGAGCTCAGGATGACATTTAAAATCCTTTTATCCATAACCTGATTAACATATTTTAGAGAAACAAAATGACATTGTCAGTTTGCTCTATGGCTATCTCTAATTCTACACATCATACAGACACCTCATATGATTTATATTCCTCCATGCTGTCCACAGACAATGTGTTATTACAGTTATGCAATGCTTCAAATGTAGGGTCAAAATTTAAAATCCCATTCATAATTGTTGACATTTAATTTGTTTTTCTATTATAAATTCTCTGCTAGGCTCTAACAATTATTACTTCAGGATCACTTCCACAAAGCGATGCACACTGGAGGCCAAGAGGGACGCTTTCGGTTTATCTAAAAATTTCTACAGATCAGTAATACAGCTGATAAAATTTTGGTCACTGGTTTTACAACCGAAGACCAAGTCTTCAAAACAGCTTTTATTCATAACTTAGAACAATAAATCAGTTTCACATGTAGCTGATCTAAATCAAATAAATAAGAAAGAAAACATTATAAAAATTTCATTCTGGGGAAACTTTTGTGACCTCTGCACCCAAACACCTCTCGGCACCCTATGGGTGCTTTTGGGATACAACAGCTTTACAACTCAAAAATATAACTCAAAATGTCCCATGGAGATACTCCATTGATCAGATGCTAAAAATCTTATTACATATGCATAAAGTGCAGACATACACGAGCATAAGGACAAATGTTCTTTTATAAAAAGAGGACAACTAAGATATTATGACCCTATTTCTTTCCTAAATTATGGATCAGACCAGTCTGAGGAACAAAGAAAGGAAATAAGAGAGTAATTCCTTTGAGAAGTGTCAAAGCAGTCCTAAGGGTGATGAGACAAAGGTCTGCTCAAGAACTGCTGGCACAGAAAAGCAAAGCCTACAGACTCCACGTTAGTGAGCACATTCTTTTTACCCCCTGCTATACTACATAATTCTAAGAGAGACTGTCTTTCTGAGTGCCAACTTTCTGAGGACTTTCAATCAAGCCACTGCACAGAAGACAAACTCCTGGTTGTGAATGAACTGCTTGATAAAATTAGTAAGTATCCAAGGTCTGTACCAGAAGCTCTGAAGAACAAGGAACAGGAAAACTTGCTTTAAAGCCCTTGCAGGATACATACCGTATGTCATGAGAACAGCAGGAAAACTTAAGCAGTTACAAGAGATGAAGTAAAGCACAAGCTTTGAATCTGCAAAGGTGACTGCCCTTTCAAGACCATCTTGAAAAATCAAAACAGTTGTGGACATACATTTTAGGGTGAAGACAAAAAAAAAGTGATCATGGAATCTTAGAAATATGAGTAAACAGATGATTCTTTGAACCAATTCCCAACTCAAAAATGTTTTCATTGCAATAAATCTGTATCTGAATTTATACAAGAATCTTGAATCCCTACCCTCCAAATACATTTAGACCAAGCATTCTCAAAAATTTCAGACGGACTTCAAATAGCCCATCTTAGGCATTTCTTGGGCATCATACACTTCTATCCATTCTACAGATAAATCCACATCCACCTGAGACTGACAGTAAAAGTGCTAATGCACAAAGGTACAGCTTCAAAAAAGCTAAGGGAAGAGTCTACAGAGGTCGGGGAGAAAGTGATTTCCCAAAGACAGTCTTCTACAGGCAGCCATAATCCAACCCTTCCCCCTGAAAGTTATCAGAAGGAGATTTTAATCTGGCACAGAACACAACTCTGACATCACCTGTCTTTCTATTGCTTATTTTCCTGTTTTACAGCTCTGTTTCACTGCTTGCAGCACCATCAAACAGCACTGCTAGATTTGTCAGTTCAGTTCCAGCTCTCAACAAAAACAGACTAAGGAATTAGACAGTAAATCACCATGAGAAAAATAATCTCCATCTGAAAGAAGGAATGGGGAAGCAACTAAAAGAGAACCTAAAGCACAGGAATGCAGGGTCCAGCTTTTAGTAATTTTTATTCATTATTGATTCTCACCACATTCTATTCCCAGTTTATCCCTGCTTGAATACTTTTATCTCCTTCCCCACATTTTAGTCAGAAAACCGTATCAGAAAACACCAGAGGTCTCTCAGATCTTTCCATGAAGCTCTGTGCCAGCTGAAAGCCAGGATGTTCCAGCAGTTCAAGATGTGTCTGTGTTCATCTGTTTCTTCACTGCAAGGCTGGGCTGGAGCACAAGGAGTAGATCCTGTCCCACCAGCCTGTGAAGAAGATACTGGAAATTGTGTGTGGACTTCAGTAAACCCTGACTCCCTGTATGACATCTCATCTTTCATCTCCATAAAATGACAGACAAAAACCAAGAAAATTTTCTATTGATGGCATTTTTCTTTTATCCTTCATATGGGAACTTTGTGCTGTGTATGGACGCAGAGTGGCTCTCATCTGAGATTCAGATCTGCCTGGTAAATCAAAAGGTGGGGTTTTTTTTCTTTATTTTTAAACCACAAATAAGGTTTAAGAATAAATCAGTTTGTAAAACTAAGAAAACATTACTAGCAGCACACAGAAAATAAAATGTTATTTAAAATAATAAAGATATAAAGAGGAATTAAATTCATCCTAATAAGATATTCCTTAAGATTAAATTTCTAACATAAGTGCTTATCAAAGAGATTAATATACTTAAATAGGGCTCTTTTACAACTGATAACATTTCCTGAGAGCCTGACAACAACATCAAAAATCCCAAAATTCAAGTAAGTGGAACAAAAGGCCTCAACTGAGCAGTAACATGAAGTGAGATGAAGTCAGAATTATTTAATAAAGTACAAATTTCAATTCACATTTTCTCCTGCTGGCTAGAATTATTTGGCATTTTCCAACAGCACAAAGTATTGGCTTGGTTTCACTTCAATCTTCCCTCCCTTCTCCAACCTCCAAGATTTTTGTTACCAGTCAGAATCACGCTAATGTAGAACAAAAGTACATAGAGTAAGGAGGATTTAGAAAACTACTATTACTAGGAATTGCTTATTTTGTTTTGGACAAGCTTTCTGTTCAAAGTTCCATCTTTATATAAGCAGAGACCATGTTTGGTCCCACAGCATGATTAAATGAGTGGCACACACATCAAGAAATCAAACATTTGTTTTTGATCATCTTCACAAGGTCAGGTGTTGCAGACTTGTATCAGTGGTTTATTGACTACTGCTAGAGAAAAAATTGATTCTTCAATAACCTGCATAATCTCTAATTTACCTCCTTTCATATGGTGGTTTGGGTTTGGTTTTTTTTAATAAAATGCTAAAGACTCTGCAGAAATAAAGTATTTGGAGAGCAGTTGCATTATTCTTCCTCTGTTCCATTTGCCAATTCTTTAACTGTTACATGACAAGAAAAAAATAGCATTATTTAAGTAATAAGGGCTAAAAAAATAACAACTTAGTTAACAGGAGTGGAACTACAAATACATTTTCTAGCAGAAATTTGTTTTCAATATAAACAAAATACCAAAACCAAAAACCACTAAAACAGTCCCCCCAAAAATCCAAACAGATTTAGAAAACACTGCAACAGAGACATTATTGTTACATATGCAGCATTAACTACTCTGATGCACAATACCTTTCAGATGACACAGGATGTATCTTTTGAGTGCCTACTTTTAGAAAAGGAAAGCATGCACACATAAAACCAGAAGAAACTGTCTTAACACGTTCATCAAGAAGTTTGCAAGTTGCATGTTAACTACTTCAGCAGAACTCTGCTTGAAAATAAATGCTCCATATAAGCACAAAACAGGAACAGCCTCAGTAAACCCAAACTTCAACAGATTATGTCACTGACTATTTCTCACCTGAACCTATATGCTCAGTATAAGGTTTTCGCATTCTTTGGCCTCTCTGGTAAAACATCCGAGGCTGACTTTTAAAAATAGAATAAACAGAATAGAATCACTTAAGTCTGTTCTGTAACAAGTATATGAAAAAGCTGTCAAAAAGAATAATTGAAGGGTCAAGTCTAACAAACAACTGAAGATTCAAATTATATCCTCTATTACAACTGAGGCCTCTTGGTTTTAAAAAATCATATTTAAAAACATTTAGTGCCATTCATGCCTAATTCCACATGAAACTACCTTGGCTAACCATCCACAACTATGTATTTCACCTTATCAAGCCCAGTGTTCATGTGTAGATCATTTTCCTAAAAAAATCCCCAAATAAATACTTGCTTTCTCTAGGCAAAACTCTCCAGGTCAAATCTCTACTTTTGTAAAATGCCAAATAATTCTAGCTTGGGGAAGAGAATCCAGTGTTAATCAACACTATTAAAGAAAACAAAATCACCACTAAGCAAATTTCTAGGATAATTGAACATCCCTTGACACACCTATATAATTTGAGAAGCTCCACTGTTTTCATTAACATAGCTTAATGCATTTTATTGCATGACTGTTAAAAGGAAGGCACTTTAACACCCAACATTTCCTTTTCCTTCACAGTACAAATGGAAGCCAGTATCAATATCACAAAACAAAGATGGACCTCTTAAAAGCACCTGGCCGTAAAGGTGGTCAAATAAACACCCACTTCTTTCTTCCTCCTCTGTTGCTCCAGAGAAGCCAAATAGGTTTAACTGTGCTCATAGATCCTGTGAAACTGCTCTAGCAACACAAATTAACTCTACATGAATGAAAATTATATGTCAAATACATTAAGTATCAAGTTTTATAAACTTGGATTTTATTGTAATGCTTATATTGGCAATAAGTCAATTGGGAAGAAAAACTGAGGTCTTTCAGATGTATTCTGTATCTGAAATTAAAAGGAGGTGTATTTAATGTAGGTGATCAAAAATAAATGTTTGTCACCAGAAAAATCTATTTGCTTAGCCAACACATTGTACAGCATTTCAGTTTATTTAATTTGTGCACTCTGACCTGTAATACAATTCCAAGCACATATGAAGGAAAACAGATACACAAAGATGACAGTAATCAAAGTGTAGACCATTCATCAATATGAGGCATAAACCTTTATTATATTTATTGACATACAGCTTCTGTAATTGACAAAGATGTAGAAGTTTCTCTCAAAAAGAGACCCTGAGAAATAAACTAAATAACCTGAATACCCTCACATAAACCAATGCAGGTATAGACACATTTTATTAGGTCATATACTTAAAATATACCACATAGGCAACTGAAAACAAACTAAACCACTTATTTCAGTTTGCTGGCAGTGCCCACAAAATGAGTAAATTAATCCAACAGGAAACAAAAATTTAGCAAAAAGGCACCACACTAAATAGAAGTTTATCACAAATATAAGCCATAAAAAGCAAAAAATACACTCTGTAGGAAAGGAAGTCTTTCAAGCACAAAAGAATGAGAAGAGTCACGGTAAGGCTGATGGGCTGGAAGAGCCGTCCCATTGAGCCAAACCACACATGCTCTTCTCTCCAGAGATGGCCAACGCTGCAAAGCTGGGGGCACATTATGGAACACAGGACAGCAAATGTCCTTCCAAACTAATGTCCCGTTGGCTGCCACAAACCAGCAATTTTAATCTTCCAAAGCAGAAGCAAGCATCCAGGTCATCCTATCTAAAAGCCACAGAGGAAACTGTCTTCCATCAACATCCCAAATTGCCCACTTTAGCTGGGATGCCATATGGCAGCAAGGTCCCTTTGGTATCAGCAGAGTCCAGCAGCCTCATCCAACACTGAGAATTATGATCAAAGTCTCAATCTAGACTTCTGTGATATATTTATGAGGGATAAAATTGATTCTGTGAGGTAGTTTAGGAAGAAGTCTTGAAAAAGACTGACAAAAACAGTTTCCATGCTTTTGTTCACAGCAGTCAGGAATTGCTTATTTTTTAGTCTGTATCAAAGCACCATAAGCAGACTGGGCCTTAAACAAGAGCATTTGATTTTAAAACCTACAGCCACAGCTGAAGACCTTTAAACAGTTATATTCATTACCTACTCCCACAAATGGGTATTTGTTTTAACTGAATTAAAACCAACACACAAACTCTAGTTTGTTCCATATTTATTCCTGGAAATATACCACACAAAATATTTTGAGCAGTAAAATATAGTATGTCTGACAGAAAAAAACCCCAACCTATCACATTTCTCAGTTTTCTAAAGGCTAAGGCATTTTGATCAATAAACTGCAGGGGCAATGTTTTATACCACTGAACTATATACTCACTTTTCAGAACGAGTGATATCTGTCAGTGCAAAGAAGGTTTATGAAATTTAACTTCAAATAAAATAAAAACCACACTTGAAGTAAGCTCTTATAGTTTTGTTTAGTAAATCTGGACTGCCTGTTCTGGAGGATAATTATTACTATTCCTAGCATCTATGACTCTTTGAAACAAGACACCTGGGTTAAATAACTAAACGGTTCTCTTCATCTAGTCAGAAAATACAGAAAAATAAATGGGGGCTTGGTTATAAAAGGAGCTCACAGTTACTCTAAGTATTAGGATTGCTTTTATTTAATTGTTTACAAACATTGGACTCAAACTGTTGAGAGGGGGGCCAAGAGCTTGGAAAGCATACATTTTAGGTATGCCAAGTTTAAAAACTTCAATGGAGTGAAACAGGCCACCATCTCTGCTCAGAAGCTCTCATTACTGAAAATGAGACTGCACTGCCTGCTGCAAACCAAGCCTGGGGACAACAGTATGAAACTATATGCTCAAGTGCATTTCTCCTTCCAAAGCAATTACTCAAATTCACTGCAATTCACTGTCCAGAACAGTAACACTCCAGAAGAACTTTACTTCAGAAATCTAGTTTGAAACAATCAAAGGATTTTTTTTTTAGTACTATATTAGGTGTTTGTGTCACCATTTAGTTCTAGTCCATGCAATCAAAGTACTCAGTTAAATCTTCCTCTGAATACTTTCCCATAGTTCAAGGAAAAGCCAATTTCTCTCGTCACACATTGCAAGATTCTTTCTAGGAGGAGCCACTGCAGATCAGGGAGAGGAAGGCAGGAATCCCAGTGCATCACAGCAGGAAACAAAGATGGTGACAAACATCAAAGAAATGAAGAGAAGAGCTTTGTAAAACTAGTAACACATCTATTTTAGAGAACGAAGCTATTTTAACTGAAAAACTAAATAAGGTATATTCAGGGATCCCATCCTTTTTAGTTAAGAGAAACTACTTTTCTCCCATCACCAGGCAGTGGTGATTTTTCTAATATAACCTAATGAAGCCAGGCTATCAGCCACAGATCACCTACATCCAGGAGACAAAGCACACAAAACTAACTAATTGATGCCAGTTGACATCACTCCTCTGTTGAGAAATAGGCAGTCACCAATTACTAACAGAACAATAATTTGTTTGTTTAATGAATATGCTAATTTACTGAACTCTCATTAGACAGATACACAGGCAATATTGATGAGTTCCATAAGGCATTATAAAGTATTGCTGAATTATTTCAAAACAAATTAAACCAGAAAATATTGTACACTATTTAAAGGAATAATAAAAGCCTGGTAGTGAGCAAATCCTCTGGGTGAGCTCTCTGAAAAAGACACAATTTCTCAGAAGTGCATGGACCTAAACACCTACTGCTACAGCAGTAAATGCCTCCTAGGAATTCACCCCCAGGGATTTGGATGCTCCTGGACCCATGTGAGAGACTGGGCCCACCTGGTGTGCAATGGCAGAGCTCTGCACACCCCTGCAGAGGCTTGTGCTGAAGCGGGAGGGAAAATGTCCACGGGAGGCACTGAGCCCACCAGGGCAGAGGCTGAGGGACTCCCAGCAGGGACACCAGAGAACACTGTACAGTGCATTCTCCACACAACCACCTGCTGTACCTCTGCTACTGTCACTAACAAATCCTGAGTAAAAGCCGCTTTATCTGCAGATTTAGTGCAATGCAACACTGCCCTGCAAACAAAAGCAGTGAATAAATTTTCAATTCATAGTTTGTTTTGCTTGTGTCGGGGCCGCATCTAGTTTCTCTTCTTCTCTCTTAATAATTTTAAGTTCCTAAATTAAGAAGGAAATAGAAATTGGTTTTTCACTCAAGAAAGGAATCACTACAAGCAATATCTGTCAATTTGTAATCATTTATTCATACACAATTTAAATGAGAAACAGTATTAGGTTGTCCTTCAAATTTCAGTCTTACCAAAGGAGTTTTATTCTAATAATATCACAGAAATGAACAGAAATTTCTATCAAATAAACACCTATGAAATACCCTATGCATGAAACGGCCATATAAGCCACAGTTCTGTTTTTAAGAAGAAAATACAAAGACACAAGGACTGCAACAGGGAGCACTTTTAGGCAGAGTAGGAAAGTCTGAAATTTTTGGGTAATACAGGACAGTTCAAAGTAGCAAGATCCTGCAGAAACCAATTATAAGAACAGTTTCAGCCTCAACCCGAACAGCCTACCCAGAACGTTAAAATTAACCTGGGAAAGTGAATGATTTAACTAAAGAAATAAGCCTACTGGATTTGACCCCAAAGTCAAGTCATGAATCAAACTCCCTCACTCTCCCCCAATGCGCTCACTGAAGTGGAAGAACCTTCCTAAAACTCGCTCACTAGATGAACTGCCAGCTTTCCAAGGTAAGTGAATCTAAATATATGTGGCTCTGTTGGAAGTTTTTTCACATTAAAATACCACCTTTACTGGGGGGTTTAAACATTTCATTCATTACCCACTACCTTAAAATTAATTCATTAATAAATATATTAAATATTAATGAGGATTTACCTCTTCCACCTTTAAAACAATGTTCCCTTCCACTAAAAGATATATTAAACTGCAATGACATATTAATCAATATTTATTAGGAAACATATAATGATACTTCAACATCCTGCTTTACTTTTGACTCAGTGCTTTCTTTCCTCTCTCAATGGTTGAATCCCTCAGCTGGGAAAGAGGAACATCAGGAGTGTATCCATCTGTTCTGAAGTGGCTAGATGGCTTTCTTTGCTTTATTTCTCTCTTTCGTTAAAGCCCACCTTCTAAATCTTTCCACAGTAGCTCTAACAGGAAACAGCACAATTTCACTATGCTTTAACAAATGTCACAGAAATGGAAGAGGATTTCAGAAGACAGCACCTATCTCTTACACAATTCAGAAATTTAGATTACAAAGCCATATAGACTGGATTAAAAAAAAAGAGAACAGTATCTATTCATGAACCTTTCCCTTTAAACAAAACCACAGCAATATGCACATAAAACCCACAACATTTTTCCTTTTGGTTTAACATTTGAACAGAGAAAGGGAATGAGAAATAGCAAAGGACTGAGAGAGCATCATAGTCACATAGAAACACCTCACTTATCAGGATATTTCACAGTATTGCAGATGAAATGGTAAGGATAGTAAACGTACTCAGGGTGGAAGTAGGACTGAAAATCCAGACTGAATTCTTAACAAAACATAATGACTCCCTTATCAGTTCTCCTGAATATTCCTGCTCCAGTCTACTGCTGGAGAAACCCTTTCACTTCAAGGGCTCCTGAATGCCTGCCCTACTGTGTTCTTTTGACTTGATCTTGTACTCCTCCTTGTCCTTCTATAACCAGTCTGATTGCAAACTGATTGATGCCAGGCTTAACCTCTCGCTTCTCCTGGACATGATGTAGGGTGGTGTGATGTTCTTCCACTGCAGGGCTCATTCGTGTCATTAGCTCCAGAAAACACAAATGAAACTACATAATTCTCTTCTAATGTGCCTTTATATCTTCCAACGTGCCTATATATGCATAAACTCAGCATTCTGATTTATCCTTCTGTTTACTTCTCATGCAAGGAAGCAGACACAAGAATGAACTTGAAGCAAGTCCTTCACTCATTGCAGATTTAAAGTCTCCAGTAACGATTACACTTTATAGACTTATTTACAGCTTGCTTACACTCAGGGATTTTGACAGCTATTCTGTAAATACACTCTCCTACCCACTAAGCTCCATTGTAAACTACCAGAAACATGCACAGGGTCAGACTTGAGCTCCTTCTGTCATTCTTATTCTCCTTATCTCACAAAACCAGAATCTGAGCCCACATCCTCGGGCTCCTCAAGGCAGATCCTAGCAGCCACTACCTGGATGATCCTTCTGGCTGTCTGCATGTATGGGTTTTGAGGACTACAGTCCTCAAAAGTAAAAGAGAAGATGGTGGGAAGAGTGTCCCTTTAAACAGTAAGACCCTGATTGCTCTTCTCCATTTCCCACACCTTGCCAGCCTATTGCTCAGCAGCTGTTTCAGTCAGGCTGCTACAGGCTGACCTCCAAATAAAGCAGGACATCACCAAATCCCTGACAACTGTATCCTGCTCCCCACCCAGGGGAGTATTTAGGCCTCTATTTACATGCAATCAGCAAAACATAATTTCCGCAAATTAAGTGACAGCACCCCCGTGACCCTGAGAAGGTCAGGGATGTATTTTGGCTAGTGTGGACAGGCTGCCTGAGCAGGGCTGAGCACACTCCAACCCCATGAACCTTCACCTGAAGAGTGAACAAAAACCAGCAGATTCCAAAAACCCTGAAACAGGGCAGGTTCCTTATTCTGTGGGATTACACGAAATCTGTCGGGTTCAAACAACATGCAGAAGGTCACATCACAAACAGGATGTCACAAAGTAAAGCTGGCTGCCCAAACACCAAGCTGCCAGTCCACTTGAAGGGCCAAACGATGCCCTCTGTCCTTACTGCACAAATTGATTGTAAAATATTTTTCCTTGCATTCATAAACTGAAATCCAGCTGAATAAAACAGTATTAAAATTACTTATTGTACATCCACATGTGCTCAAAGAGCAAGCATGTCTACAGAAGCTTTACACCCCTGGAATCAATTTTCAGAGCCTTTGCTTGGGTAAAGGAAGAACATGAATTCCCAGATTCAATTTCTGCTTTTGTCAATGTGCTTGCCATCAGAAGTTTTGTGTTACATTAGTAATTAATTTTAGCCAAATTATGTTAATTTTGCTTATTTCAAACTTCAAAGCTTTAAGAGAAGCATACTTTCCTGACCTAAAAAGTAAGGCTTTGAAGTATCTGATGAAAATAAACTCACTACCATACACAACTGCATAATCAGTTGCAGAAAATACTGTAACACATTCCCTGCCCTGGCAAATGAAAGATTGTTGGTGATATGCACAACACATTCAAAAAGTGAAATAAGCCATCTTCTTCACATAAATCAGAAATATACTTTTATTTTAAGTATCTTGAGGGGAAATTTTGTATATTTTTTTCTGATCTTATATAAGTGTTTAATTTCCTAATTTTTTATAAGATTAAAATGATACTCTCACGCAACTATAAAGAAATGCTCTAAATAGCAAACATAGCCAGGAAAAATAATTCTAAAACTATTGTACCACCAAACATGAGACAAAGTAGCCACTATCAATTTTTTTCTTTCCTGCATGCAAATTAAGCTTCCTAAATTGTAACAAAACTCAAAGCATGTTCAATAAGATGAACAGAAATGTTTCTGCATTCATATCTCAAGTAATCATATCTATCAAAGAAGTGTTTCACGCCTACCATACCCTGTAAGAATGCCTTTTCAAGTGTTAGAAGTCGTTGATATTGTACGAAAAACACTGATAAAATGCCAATTTAGACTGTTTGAGCTCCATTTTTCATCACAGAGAAGGAAATATGAAACATAATCACAGCTTTTTTGTTCGAGTTCTTTAATATTGAAGTCAAATCATGATAATTTCCACACTACCCGACTATGTCATCACAGAAGAATATGACTTTGAGCACTAAGCAACATAACACTTCCAAGTAACAAAACCACAAATGCCCACGGTAGTAAAATAAAGAAATATAGAAAAGTATCTACAGAAACAGTTTCACTGCATGGCTGTCGTAACTGGCTTTTTAAACAAGTGCAGAATCGTCTGTACCAATTTCTTTCCTGGAAGCAGCAGGAAAAGAAAAGACTGGTACCCATTTTTTGTTTCAATCTGAATGCTTCACACCTTTTATTGTTAATAAGTCTTGGTTCTAATTAGACCGTTTGACTTAGACTGTCAGGAAGCAAACTCTAAGAGACAAAGATACAAGAAGTAGAGAGCATTCGGCTGCTTGGGCAGAGCTGGGGAGAAACCAGAAACTGCCCAGAATAATCAAAGGTCAGCCTTTAATAGGAAGCCAAACATTAAGAATATTTTTCCTTCCTTTGCAAGTCATTTCTTTATTACTATTTCTCTATTATTTATACTTATTTATATAAATTCACCCTGCTGCCATTCTCAAATCTCAAAGCTAGCTTAGGACACCACAAGAAGCATCATCTCATCATCCTCAAAGACTCTGACCTTAAAGCAGATTCCTACATTTCTGACTGTATGGAGGGAGAGCAAGTTAAAGTTCAATCCGACAGAACAGCACTTCCAAGCCCAAAGGATAATGGCATTACTCCACTAGTTAAGGGAATTGGGACTATGCCCAGCCTTGTTTCTTCTCTCTTATTGCAGCCCACGCTGTATCCATAGAAATAAACAACAGCCACTGTTCTTCCCTCAGCTTTAAAACCAGACCCCTCCCCAGAGGGAGCTGCCGGGGCCCTGACCAGTTCTTGTTTCCACATGTGAGGTCCAGCAGTGTCTCCTGTTGTCAGCTCCTCAGACACCTGCATTTGGAAGTTGTTATCAGAGCTCTCCAGAAACCTTGAACTCTTGATTGTGTGTTGCCTGCCGCACTGCCACTCCAGCAGAACTGGAAGAAATGAAGTCCTCCATGAGGACCAGAGCCTGCTGACTGAGGCTTCCTCAGCTGCCTGTAGCGTCAGCTGGTGCTTGCTGATCAAGGTGCCTGCAGCAGAAATGTACAATAACCTTGTCAGTGATGTTGGTCTGCCCACAAACCCTGACCCGTGGGTTCTCAGCTGGGTCATCAACCCTCCCTAGATGGAGCTCCAGCACTCCAGCTGCTCTGGAATCCTGTCTAATCATCTCACAGCACGTTTAAAGCAAGCTCCAAATATCTGTTCCTCTACTTCCAAAATTTATGGCATTACTTTAGACTATTTTAAGCCGAGCCATTTAACTGAAAAACAAATCTAGACTGAAACTCTGCATGAAAGAATTCAATTAAATAGATTCACTGTTTCCAATGTGTTTGGAGTGACAGAACTGAAGACGATAGAAAATTTAAGGGAAAATACATTTTTTTATGCCATCTTCAGACCTTAGCTAGTACTATCTTGACAATAAAAAGGATATGGTTGCTTTTAATAGCCCTTTCATCTTTAATTATCATGAACAGCTCTATCTTTTACCTATACCCATCAGTGTTATATACAATTTGCACACAGAACTCCTCCAATAAATGGAATTTCCCTGACACTTTATAACAGTACTCTGTATGAACAGCTCTTTTTTTTTTTTTTTGCACAAGGCAGTAACTGCTTTCCTGGCTGCCATGAAATTAGCAGATGTCAAATTAAACTGTCCTTTTGTCCACAGATCCTTCAGAGGAAGATAGCAAAAGACGATGAAATGTTCCATTAGTAATCTGTGTCGGGTTTTTAATTTGCAGCTTCATATTTTTCAGTCAAAAGTCTTGGACAATCAGGCAAACCTACCAAACATGATTAAAAATCTCAATTTTTCATTCCTCCTGACAATTCTTACAAAACTTTTGCATCTCATGAAGAATTTAGGTGGACAGGAGTTAAGACATCAAAGGTAAACTACAGTACAAGTGATTCTCTCTCCTCCTGACACAAACTGAGGCTGTTTCTCACAGCTTATGTTGCTCAGACTCCAACCCAACCCAGACTGTGATTCTATGATGCACAAATTAAAGACAAAAAGGGCAGACAGAAATTGATCTGTCACCAAGTACTACCCATGTGCAAGGTAAGAAAACATAAATGAATAATAATGTATCACAAAAAATGTTAAAAAGGCTTTTCTTAAATGAAAGAATCTTTGAGTTAAATACCCCAACGCACATTAATGCCCAATGAGGTTGTGAGTGCCTAGAGATTTATGTTTTTGGATTCAAAGCTTATAAACTCTCAGATCATCATAGAAATGAAATAAAATTGCATTCAGTTTTGGGATACAGACTCCTACAGTTTAGGGAAACCTATGAGCAATTAGAAAAGGACCACAGAGAGGACAGGAGGAAAAAAGCTCATGAGTAAATCTGCTCAAAGCAGCACCTTTTAAACAAAACAAAACTTGCATTTATTGAACATTTTTTGTGCTATCAGTATAAATTGTTGACTGAAGATTTAAAAAAGATGTTCCAACAAATAAGTGGTACAATAGCAATTCTTTAAATTCTTTCACAGTTAACAGTTAGCCACTAATTAAACAAAAACATCACCATCAGCATAATGTCACAAACTAAAACACCAACCTAGAGTTTTCATTTTCATTACCACATTAACAGATAGCTTCAGCTTGCAGTTCAGAATCTGTTTTAAGTCTCACTCATGCAACAAAGAATTCAGCAGCACAACATAGCTCCACTATTAAAAATTTTTTCACAGTAGTCAATCTTAACTTCTATTTGTTTCATACCCACTTCCTGTTATCTAGTTAAAATAAAAGCCATAGCCAACGATTCATGGATCAATGTTTAATTACCAGTTTAAAGTTACTGTCATAAGCAGTTGGACAGGTAATATGACTTCTCTGTCCTGTGCTTTATTAAAATGCTATGGAAGAGACGGGTGTAAGCTGAGTCACAGATGGTTAGAAACTGCTTTTCTCAGCAGTGATTATCAAGCAGGAAATTTTCTGGAGAAAATCCTCAGAGTATATGCTCAAAGCTGTAGATGACAGTCACAAATATGCACAGAACAACCGGACTGCCCAAGGCAATAATGAGCTGAGCTACTCACTACAGGCGTGGCCAACAGTAAAAATTATCCGTTGAGGTTAAATCGTCTTCCAACAAGTGAGAACCCAAAACAGGGAGGGAGACAAACTCATCTCTAAACTAAATGAGGACATTGCCCATTTTTGCTGAAAATGAACCTTCCAAACAACAGAGAGGATAAAATAGCAGAGAAATGAACTACTTCTAAGAAACAACCATAACCCAAGTGTGTCTAAACCTTCATCTCACTTCTCTGTATTCCCAAAAGAATTTCAGTATCTTCACACATTCCTCATAAAATCCCTGCTGGCAGTCAACAGCCAGATAGACCAAATGAAAGGTGACTTAAAGTAAAAAAAAANAAAACAAAAAAAAAGGGGAATTAAAAAAAAAAAAAAAAAAAAAAAAAAAGAGAAAATTACCACATACACTGACATTTCCAGAGAAAAACAGGAGGAAACAGTCACTCAGATAACTGTAAAGAAAACACAGTTTGTCTATTGACACTTTATCTAGTTCCTCAGGAGGCAGATCAATGAAAAAAACCCACTTGCTTTTATATAAAAAAACTTTAACCAATCCTAAACACTCCTGAGGATGCAAGGAGTCTCTAGATAAACTGGTTAGCAGTTCAGCTGGAGGGTCAGGAGGAATTTATTTATTCAGATCCAGGTTTAAGACCACAGGTGTGGCTAATTCTCAATCTAATGCCATATTCATGAAGGCTGTCTCTTCTTACCTAATTAGCCCTATCCCCTGATTATACCTCCATGAGGTACAAAGGAAGGTAAATCAATGCAGCAAAGTGCAGCTTTTCTACTTCAAGACAAAGCTGTGACTATCTGTGTCAGAGCCAGATTGCTCCCAAGGTAGAAGTTCCACTACTATAAAACTAACTGGGGGAAAAAAAATAAAAAAAATCACAGTCTGAGGTTATATTTATGTTTTCATTTCCTTCTTTCATCTCAAAATAGGATTCAATAACCATGTGTTTAATAGAACTGCCGGGGAGGAGTGGGCCAAACATCTGCTCCACTTTGGCATTTCAGTTTTGTCTAGTTTGAAGAGGGCTTTCCTGTCATTTGGATGAGGAGCCTGTAGAAAAAGCTGTTTGTGAAAGTCTGTAGGCTCATGTATTTCCTGTCTCTAAATGTAAAACCTTGAAAATATAGCAAAACTGCCAACCAGGAAAAGCCAAATAGAGAAGCAGTCCAAACCTTCAAGAAATTTTCAAGAACTCCAGAGAAAACCAAGAAAAAAAATAAGAATTCAACATTGAAGTAGCTTCTGAAGCCATAAATTGAAAAGTTCTTTTCAGTAACATTTTGTGTTGCATGGAAGATCAGCTACCACAGCTGATAGTTTTTTAAAAAAGGCAGAACTTTCCCTGCTCAACATTAATGAGGTTTTACAGACACCCAAGTCTAGAAACTGAAGGCATCGGCAGTGAACAACCTTGCACAGTTCTTTATTTGTAACATCTATAGATTCCAGCAGATGTTATAACAGAAATATTGATTAATTTCATCTTCCCCCCTCTTCCTTTCTTTTTTTTTTTTTTTTAATGTTTTCAACACATGTGGAGTCTGGATGTGTTCTGGCAGGACTGAGGCCCATTTTGGAGGCTGGGGTAGGGCTCATAATGCACCAACCAACCTTCTCACTGTTAGAATACTGGAGTTACCTTAAGCATTTTTTTTATGATTCCGATTTAATTGTTCCTCATTTATATTCATCGCTGAATTTCACTGCATCTGAAGCCATTTTGAAAACACAGCATTCTCCCAAAGGGCCCAAACCAACTCCCATTCAAATAAACAGCCTTCAATGGAGCCTATTTGTTGCCAGCCAACAAGATTGAATTCTGCTGCTGAGTGGTCCCCGGAGCGTTTGTCACAGCTCTTTACAAATACTGCTCCAGCAAGAGGCCTGAATGCTCCTGTCCACATGCAGACAACTCAAATCTATCTTTTATCTTCTTGAAACACTTGGTCAAATTTAAAACTCTAGAAGCACAAAGAATTGAATCCACCAAGAATATAAACAGCAAAAAGAGTAAAAAATGTTTAACAGTTATAAAAAAGTAAAGGGAAAGCAGAAGGATGATAAAATATTTTCATGTGATAGGATCAATTAACATTTACTCCACCCCTAAAATGAAGGAATATGTGTGCAGATTACAATGACAGCCTACAACCAAATCTGACAGCTATGAACAGCAACAGTTTTGAAATAATACGAAATTTTGCAACAGTGTGGAAACACCACTCCAACAGTAAGTCACTGGTTATGAGGAAAGATTCTAAATCTCACACAGGGTTACCAAAACAACAAAGTTTAAGACTGATGTTTCTTGATCACATCCGCACTACATGGAAGACCCTCATCTGTGAAAGAAACACTGTGATGGGCTTTGAGGACAGGTTTTGATGGTTTATGTTAAATAAAGTAACAGTGTAACTTCTCATTTGAGCAAGGGAATGAATGATAGAAATGAGAAAAACCTTCAATGGAAGGAGTTTTATTCCCAGATCCTTTACCCTATTTTGTAGCACAGAAATCCAGACTCTGGCTCATCAATTTATTTGTAGCTTAAAGTCTGAGACAGTGAAATATAGGCGACTGTTTACATGGGAATTCTATTATACAACATTGCAAAACTGAAGACCTTTATAAAGCAAAGTGGTTTGCTTTGAAATTAAGAACTTGATTTGTTGTTATTCAGTATTGACGTGGTTCTTCAAAATAGCCTACTTGGAAAGCACAGATCTTGGGAGATGCTCTCAGTATCTGTCAGAGTTCAGAAACAGAATAACAAAATGTGATTTATAATACAAGTTCAATATCTCTAATTCAAAAATAATGCACAAAAAAAGATTTTTTTTTTTTTAAGTTGGCCACCCCGATATCCTAAGAATACTCTTGAGGATCTGAGCTGATAACCAGTTATTTCAGTGGGGTAATTTACAGAGTGCCTCCATGCTTTGAGAGATGACAGAATAGAGCATGAGTTCCTAATTTCCACCTGCATCTCAAATTCCCACTGCAGCACCAAAGACAGGGCTTGAAACCCACCAAGGCACCTCAACCAAAACACCTTCTATAGTTCACACTGAGATGACTCTGTCCAGACAATGTTCCATATTCCAACCTTTCCAAGCCCTCCATATCACAGCCCTACAACAACAGCAATATTACCTCCGAATTCCTTATTGTAGGATCAGACTCACCTAAGCCATGATGGCAGGAACACATCTTCAACCATACAATGTATATTCTCCAAACGTTGTGACTGATGGCATTGCCCATCTATACTAAAGAAATTAAATCTGTATATATACAGACAAATGTATATATGTAGAAATCACTTTTTGTATATATATACACATATAAACATATACTTATACATATATGTATAAATATATATGTATATTCATACATACACATATATATACATATATAAGAAATGGACTAATGCAAAATCAACAAATCAATTGCACTGAGAACTCACATACTGTACCCAGCATCCAAATAGGAAAGTTGGGCACAAAAAGATTTCAGATTGCAACCGAGGTTAAAAAAACCGAGGCTCCTTCAGGTTAAAAGATAAATCACACGGCAGCAGTTGTGCAACACAAGCTCAGCACCAACACCACCCTTTATTTCACAGCCCTCCCACACAGCCCTGCACCTGCAGCCAGGAACATTCCCAGCAGAGGCACCTGCGGAGAGAACCGGACACAAACACGCTTTGTTTGCTCCAGGGGCTTTTGGTTCTGGAAAAATACTTATGCTCAGAAGTGTGAACCAAAGCAGATTCTCATGCAGCTGCTCATGATGAAAAGGTAAAATAACAGTTGGCTAACAGCACAAGAGCTGTCTAAAATGCACGTATCTCATTTTACCCCGGCATAGCTGCTGTCGATGTGTTAGACCTCAAGAGAGCCCCCGAACCTTTCTAGGAGGCTCATCTGCTCTTTCCCATCGCTTTGCTGAGGTTCAAAACCACCAGGAAGCCTAAGCTAGGATCGATTTTCCCAGGAGAGCACAAACAAGCATCTTCACCCCAGCCTGACCTCAACCACCCACCCTGAGTCAAACCAAGCCGGTGGGGCCACCCGAGATGTGTTCAGACAAACGATATCATTTCGTGCACAGCTCTGCTACTGAAATAACTCAGAGTTCTGTTAGGTGTGGGGTGAGGAAGGCGCTCGGAGCGGGCGCTCTCGGTCAGCTTAGGTCTGCCCAGCCCTGACCCGCCGCCGCCAGAGCTTCGTCCTGATCCTGCGAGACCCGGGGCTCCAGGCTGGACGTGTCCTCCAGCCCGAGCACCCGCAGCCAGGCGGGAGAAGAAAGGTCCCTCCCGCTGCCACACACGGGCGCGGTGAGGCTGCGAGCGGAGCCGCGCCGGCCGCGGGGCTCAGGCGGGCACGGCGAGCGGGGCGGAGGCTGCCGGAGGCAGAGCCGGCGGGATGCGGGCCCGGGCTCGCTCACTCACCGGGAATTCGCCCCGCAGGCGGGCGGATCGCAGAGCAAGGTCCCGCAGCACNGGGTGCAGGCCCGTGTGAGAGCAGGTGCGTTATATCTCTGACGAGGAAAGGCTGAGGGAGTTGTGTCTTTTCAGCCTTGAGAGGAGACGACTGAGAGGGGACTTCGTTAATGCGTATAGGTGTCTAAAGTCTTGATTTCAAGAATATGGACCGGGCTCTGCTCGGTGGTGCCCAGTGATAGAACAAGGGGCAATGGACTGAAACTGATGCCCATAAATTCTGCCTGAACATGAAAAACTTCTTCGCTGTGCAGTGACTGACGACGGGAACAGATTACCCAGAAAGAGTGTGGAGTCTCCCTCGCTGGGAACACTCCAGAGCTGTCTGAACACAATCCTGTGCCTTGTGCTCTGGGAACGATGCAGGCAGCCATGAGTGGAGGGGCTGGGAAGTGTGAGGTGACAACCTGGAACTGCTGGAGACTGTATTGCCTTCTGACTTCTTTTTTCATGACTAAAAGGTCTTTTGATTTTTATTAGGACATATCAAATTAACCCAAGCTAATAAACCCTAATAAGGCCTGCTGGGATCCAGCTGATTCTTCATAGGCACTTTAATCTGAATTCCAAAAAACACCTCTGTTCTTTATCCACAGGTAAAATGTGTCAATGCCAGGTTGAACATTAGGAGGAATTTTTTCACAGAAAGGGTTGTCAGGCATTAGAATATCAGCTTCCCAGGGAAATGGTGGAGTCACCATCCCTGGAGGTTTTTAACAAAGGGCTGGTTGTGGCACTTGGTGCTATGGTCTATTTGACAAGGTGGTGATTGCACCAGAATATCAGATTGCACTTGAATATCTCAATGTTCTGTTCCAACCTAAATGAATCTGTGAAACCTGCTAGTTGATGCCAAACCTGAGACACTGAATTCAGGCCCACTCGGGGATGGAGCAGAAGAGCAGAGCCCAGGAAGCTTTATGTCCATCATGTGGACTTCAAATTTAACATGAGTTCTGAGTCTGACCAGAGGTTTCATGAAAGTGAGTCCCAGAAGCTGGATTTGTGAACATTGTTCCATTCATCAGGAATGGCTTAGGGGCTTGTGTGGATACAGGTGTACCATGTCTACAGTCTGAAGCAAACTCAACAGTTCAGATGGCCTGGTCTTTGTTCATACAGTCTCTCTGTGCCCCAACTGAGCACTTCCTTATCTGTTTCTGGTTAGTGCACACTTTGGGTAACCCACCTGTTAACCAAATAGTTCCCACAAATTGTCCATTTACAATCATGGTTTGAAAAAAAAAATGCTAAAATTGAGCAGTGGATGACATACTCTTTCCATTTTACAACAGTTCATATTAAATTCACCTATACTGAAGCATGCAGAGTTAGCATTTTATGGAGGCATTATTTATGCTGAACATTATTTATTCAGCGGTTTATGATGAAATAGTTGGATAAACACTTAAATCCCCATCTTCTAGTCCAGGATGTGAGTGGAACAAAGGAGAATGCTCATGTCAGGGCTTAGATCTTACACTCCCAAATGTGTTTTTTTTAAAAATCAGGACTGAACAACTCCTTTATTGGTATTTAATCAGGAAATAAATTATACATCTATTAGAAAAAAAATCTGCAATTTCATAAAAACTGAGGTGCTAGAAAAGTCTGAAATTGAACACTTCTGTCTTTGTCATGACAATTGAAGTAATGTAATATGTTTCAATAAAGAATCTGGAGACGGTATTTTTTGATAGCATTGAGCAATAATGTATGGTACCCAGTATTAACCAGGTATTACTGTGTGCTTGTTCTTTCAGAGTATTATATACCGGCTTGGGTATTATGATGGAGGAACTATAATTTCATTTTTAGTTTCATGGCTGTGGTTCAGTAAGCACAGCGTTCCCTATTCATACAGACTATTATGGCTGTCTGCATTAGGTTTATATATATAGCAGGTATATAAGCTTTCAGATAATGTCTGTGAATTGCATGCAAGGTTGTCATTTAATGCTTTGAGGAACATTTTCACTGCTTAATATAAATAATGCAGAATCTGCTTTACTATATTTTTGTTGTTTAGATTTAGTGGAAAACCACTGTGCAAATGCACAGTGTGTAGTAGTCACCAAGACATGATATTTTTTTTTGCATCTCTATTGCAGAACATAGCTGACCTTTAAAGTATGAGGAGAAAAGATAGAGATTCATAGGCTTCACATCCAGTTTCCTTCTATGTATGTGTAAATCAAAGAAAATTTAGATGAAACAGGTCTCTGATGCTATTAGAGCAAGCAAGAGCCAGAATTTTTGGATCATGAGGTACAGGATATGTTGGTGTGTGAGGAGGGGCAAATTATGAATTATTGTTGGGGAACACGATTGAAATGCAGGAAATTGGGAACAAATACTCATGCATTAGAATAATAATGAGTATTCTCAACACACCATCCTCACAAATAAGCAGGGGAGGGAAACAAAGTGCAGAATGAAAAAGGATAGAGGGAGAGGCTGCTTTCAAAGGTCATTCGTTCTAGACTTCGAGACATTTTTCCCTGTATCTTTCATGGATACGCAGCATTTGAGTGTGCTTCTGTTCTACCTTCCCCGGGATGCACCAAAGGCTAGATTGTAGCTACGTTTTTAGCAGTGGTCTACTTAATGCAAAACAACCGGTAATGCTTTTGCAATTAAGTTTTAAAAAGAACACTGTGTAAAGTTTATACCTTTTCAGAAGTTATCCTTAAGGCTAAATGGTTGATTGTGTTCAAGTGAAAACATTTAAAGACAAAAAAAAATCACCTTATCACTGGTAAAGCACAATTCTAAGTGTTTTTGCAGTGACATTATATATTCATTTTCTTATCTGTGCAGATGAACTCCCAAACCATTTCTTTTTTTATTAATTCTATCATGTGTTGGTATAGCTGGGTTTTGATGGGTTGTAGTTTCATTTCAGAGTACTGGAACCAGTGGACTGAAAGGCATTTCCTCATCTCTGCATATTGCCTTGTAATTATTCTTAGGTTAACTACAGAACCTGAACTTCATATTCACACAGATTTCATAGGGAATAAGTTTATAGTAAATAAGTTTTTTTGAAAGATACCCCACACACAGTGTTTCCACAAATAACAAGTGAGCGTAACAAAGCTGCAGCAAACTCACTGAAACAGTCCCACTGTAGGTGGCTGAGGAACAGGAAACAAGATCATCGGGTGAGTCTGGCAGTGTCACTGCAGAGCGTGGGTCCTGATGCACAAGCACCTCTCAGACTATGATGCTCTCTCGGCCCTTTGCTATTTCTCATTCCCTTTCTCTGTTCAAATGTTAAACCAAAAAGAAAAATGTAAGTGGTAAATACACCAATGGGTGGAGAAAGGGCAACAATGGATTAAAATAACAATGTTTGGGTCTAAAAAGAAGGGTGAAAATAAGGAATGAAAACCAGTGTATTAGAATTGTAAGTTGCCTCCTAGGTCACCGAGTTCAGTCATTGCATAGGGCCACAAAATTTCCATTCATTAAAACATTATTAAAATATATGGGAAGGTATCCTGGAAGGAAGGATCGAGTGGTTTTGGCTAGGTAGGATCAAACACCCTAGTTGCACTGTCTGCAGTAACATAGGAGCTCTGTGTACTGCTGCATCAGCAGGCTGTGTATGTAAATATCAGTTTGCCCTTTTTGTTTTCAAATTGTCTGCACTTCTGCTGTACACAGTGGAACTTGTATGTGGCTCAGAATGAAGGAACCAAGTGAAGCCTAAAATAGTCTTTGCATCTTCTGCTCAATGCTATGAGAAGCCAGGGTGCTGCATTTTAACACTGTGCGATAACTTTGACTTGAAAAGTGAAAAGAAGTGTCTAAAACAGGGAAGACTTTAAATAATAACATGTAGGAATAAAGAGAAAAATAGTGGAATAGTGAATTTTAAAAAGATATGTAGCAAGAGAGGCAACACCAAGGGTAGCAATAGCAACACTAATGCTCCACCTTTTTTTTGGTTTCTAACCACCTGATGTAAAAACAAAACTTGCAGGAATGATGACATAAACTGATAGGCTGAAAACAATAGAAGTGATGCATCAGTTTACAGGAGAGCTACTTCTACCTCTTTCCAGTGGCCTGCTGTATAATGAGGCAGACAGGGGAGTTCAGGTTTCTCAGCAGAGATAGACTATAGGTCTATAACACTCAGTTCCAACAACACTGAGAACCCTGATATTGAGAGTAGAAAGACAATTTTATTGAACTTCTGTCAGAGACGATACAGGACTGTGAATACAAAAAGTGTAAAGATCTGAGCTGTGGGATACAGTGGAAGAAAACAACCTCTCAAAGGCTGGACCTCTTTGATAAGGTGTCACTGTATCATCACAAAGACTGTGAAGTCTCTAAAAAATACAGTGAATCTAAATTCAGGAAAGAAATGTCTAACAGTCTTAGAAAAATAAAGCTAAATTTGCTTGGGGGAAGGCATGGAGGTTAGAGTAGCAGCAAAATAGTGACATAATGAAAAGACAATGTCTGTTGTGTCTGCTGAGCAATTCAGTTTATTATGTAGAAAAAAACATTCTAAAAATAAATCAGATTTATTACATATGAAGAAAAATCTTGACTAGATCAATAATATTCTGTACATTTGTTTTTAAAAACATATTTAGCAGCAAGCCATTATATTTAGAAACATTCCTATCAGCAAGCTCTCTAGAGTGTACAGGAAAGTTTGCCTAGGCAGTCAAATGCAGAACCTCTGTATCCACCGTGCTGAATGATAGGAATCTGTGAATTCCACCTGTTCCGTGCAGTAAAGCTCTTTAACTCTTTCCCAGCAGGGCTGCAAGTCCCATGTGGAAGAATAAAGGCAAGATGTCACTACCGTAGGAGAAATTACTTGGATGTTGATAGAAAAAGCTTTGTTTTATGGTGTTGTGTGTGTTCTGCACAGTATCTGCAAACAGGTGAGCATTTTCCAGGAATGAAACCTGTTTTCTGCTTGAGACTGTTGAAGGCTGTAGCTAAAACCACAGTGTTTGCCCCTACCAAAGGCAGGCTGGGCAATTCAGGAAAGCTATCAGTGTTCCCATCACATCTAATCCATGTTTTAATCCACAAGTTGCAAAATACCTTATAGCATGTTGCCCCAACCTGTTACAGGGTTTGAAATTATCCATTGTAATTAATTTCCAAACCATTAAGGTGAAAGGGCTGCTAATATGTGAGGGGTAATTTTTTCCTGATGAATTTTATGGATTGCAGAGGCAGGGAAATTGATTTTTCTGCCAAATGAAGTATTGATCTAAACATAGCTTACTATGCTACCTAGTTTTGGGTCATGGGGTACTGTTTCTGTAGATTTTGTAGATTGCTAGCTGTGTTTTCCTATTTCAGTAAAATCCTTTGTCATGGAGGCAGGTTTTACTTTCACTGCAATTGGTTGGACACCAGCAAGTGGTTCAGTGATCATGGAAGTTTATAAAGACCATAACCTTTCTGAGGGGCCTAACAAAGAAGTGCAGCACTATGTGAAAAAGCTTGTAACAAAACCTGAATGCACCACCAGAGGAAACTGAACTGCCTAAACATAAAGCAGGGTGACAACAGTTACTATGGAATTGGGTGCATATGCTCACTGCTTTGTTGTCTAGACAGCATATTTGGACATTTACAAGTGTGTAAAATAAAGGAGGATTTTTTACCTTAGCTGGTGGCTAGAGGAGTTACAGCTGATGGAGCTGGGCTGTCCTCAGTCACAACAGCAGGCAGACTTCATCATCAGTGCTTTGGAAAGATCTCAGTGCCTCTAAATAAAAAGGCCAAAATTCGTAAATTTTTTTCTGGTTTTCTTATGTTGTATGGTGTTAGCTCTCAGACCAGCTGTTAGAAGAAGGAGAATATCTACAAATGCAATCACAGAGATGAGACTGGGCTGATTTGTTTTGTAATCTGTTCCCTTTGGAATAAAACTACCAGTAAATAGCAATCTTCTTGCACACGATACTGGCAAGGGGTGCTTCCAGGTGTCTCTTTTGCAAATTAATGTATCAATTACCATCTAATGTATCAATTCTTCAAACATAAAAGTGTAGTCAAAATGTAAGTTACTGGAGTAGAAAAAACGCAGGGACTCAGTTTCTGAGATCCCTTCAAATTGAATACAGGGAGCCTTTAGGAACCTGATGAAAACATTGAATATAATTGACTAAGAACTGATCATACCCATGGACTGTAAATAATTTCCTGACCATACATCCTAAATACTTCAACAGAATTTCTACTACATTTGCAAGCATCACCTCCCCTACACAGAGGTTTATGTATCAGCTGCATTAGTATTTGCTCTTTGAATGGTGCTTGCAAATTTTATGGAAATTCAAAGAGAAAATTGACAAAGAGCAAAGTCTGTATCCTCAGGGAGCAATACCTATATGAACAGATGAGTAGAGAAGGTAAAGCCTCATGGTTTCTTTCTGTATAGATCCATTTTATTCAGTAAAAGAAGCCATATAATTTATTGACTTCATTTCTTTAAAACTTTCTTTAGCCTGTAAGCTGAATAACTCCCAAATGTTTTGCTTATGAAGATTGTTACAATGTGTAATAAAAAATATACATGCAGTTAACTATCTGTATAAACTCTTGGATATGGACATAGATTATCTCACCTTCAAGTCTTGCGTGTGTGTACACATATACACTACAGCTTTTTATGCTTTGGGAAATAATAATATAAAGGTTTTTACTGTTAGTAGAGCTAGGAGGAATCAAAAAGAACTTCCCCATGGCCCATTCCTTTAACAGCTTCTACAAAACTATGTAGAAATTACTGTATTTTTAATTAATATGCGATCAAAATGGGAATGCTTTAGCCATCAGCTTGGCTGTAGCAGAGCCTAAAAAATTATTCTTCTGCATTCTGCCTCACAAAAGAAATTGGAGTAAAAATTTTCCAAACAACAAGTTCTAGTATCCATTTGATTTAGTAAAGCAGCATTTGAAAGCTTAGCTGTTACATTTAGCACTGTCAGGTATAGCTTCTGCTATCTATATTGTTTATCCTTAATAAATGAGTTTTGATGATTTTGTTTCTCTAGGAACGTTTATTGTATGCAAGCAATTCTACAATCAAAATTCTACCCCAAAAGGTATTTTTATGCTACCAGTCTGTGCTTCAGAAAATGCTGAATTTTTTCTTTAGAAAATCAGTGAAGACTAGTTCACTAACAAAAACTGCCAAAGGACATATGTGATTTGTTTTGAGAATCATTTAGGATCAAAATCCTGTGTACTGTAATAAAATTTCAGGGAAACAATGGAAAATCTGCATGGACAGCTCATTTAATGGCTGTGATGATTTTGTGTTTGAGGTAACATGCATCTTAAGTGTAGTATTCTGAGCAAATCACCATTTATTCACTTTGGATTTAGCTTCTTTAGACTTTTAACATATATAATGAATGTTGAGCTATATACTGAAATGAATCCCTTTTTTACTCAAGGCTACATGTGGCTTACTTGATGGAATTCAGAGTAGGATTCATGACAAATAGCAGAGTTAGAAGGGATGAATGCAGACTAAACTTTCTTATGTCTGCTGGTTTCTGGAAACACAGTTATTACAGTGTCTGTGGCCAATGTTCACTTCTCTACAAAGGAGTGAACTTCACTACTAATCAGCCTACAGACATTAATGCAAGTGCATAATGTAGGAATGCTCAAGTTATGAAGTCTTATTTATAACTGAAAGAATTTAAAAGAATTTTAATATTGCCAATAAATACTCCCCCAAATTCCATTGAAATTTATGGCTGTGTAAGAGCTTGTGTGTGTTTCATTCAATAATTGCATCTAATATTGCCAGCTAGGAAAGAAAAACAGTAATGTATGCCTGGTATGACACATGCCATGTTTCAACTGAAAACACAACTATTGCCACCCTATAAAAGAAAAATTATTGCAATTAATTCATTACTTCAGAACAACAAATAACTGAGGAATTTGCAAAATACATCAGTCTTCTGTGAAGAAGAGAAGACTTTATTAGGCAGTAATTGTTATGAATTAATCACTTAGCTTTAATGCTAAGTATGATCTTGTGATACAGCATAAAAATATGAGCCCCAGTCAGTAAGCAGACAATGAATAGTCTTGAGAAGGGATTCATCTCTTGTCCACAGTTTCTGGAGAATAGCAATGACTTTTTATTTTAACCTGTCATTGAAAGCAGCAGTTCAGTTCATGCTGTCTTACATCAGAAGCATGGACTTCAGCAGTGGCACTGTGCCTAATGCAAACTTGTCACCACTATATCCCACAGAAGTGTCTCATTCTTTTGAGGCCAGTGGAAGTGATAAGTCAAATATTTCTTGCACCATTTAAAGCACCGGGAATAGATGTACATATATGTGTGTAGGTACATGCATACATATATGTGTGTGTGTATATATATATTTAGTGGAGGCCTTTACTGATAGAAGATTTATATTAAAATATTTGCTAAATAGTAATTAAGATCTTTCTTCTGCTGGTTCTTGTGACAGTAGGGATTTTTCAATACTTTCCTTCCTAATGCCTCAGGTCTTCCAGTTTCTTCAAAATGATGAGGTAGTTTCAGTATACCTTGTATTCCAGGATTTTCCAATGGGCATGTACAGATTAATTGCATATAGCAGAGATCAAATTGTTAATGTAGCCCAGTCATGCCCTGTTGCATTTGTGCTGCCAGACTGAACAGGTCTGTCTTAATAACCTGAGAGAGGTTTGGAGAGCGAAAATCAGCTCCATAAAATTCCACCCAAATGAGAAAATCAGTCCTGAAGGAACAGTGAGTACAGACCATCAGAAATCATTTTTCTTGATGAGCAGATGGAGAAATGTATTTTTGAAGGTAGGCTGTTAAGTGTTTGAAAGGTAACTATCAGAGGTCATTTCAACTTCAGCTGATTATCTCTTAGGCTTTAGGCAATAGTCAAGTTCACAAGTCTTATAAGCATAACTGTGGTCTGCAGAGTGAGAGGTGTTTATTGAAAATTGAAGAAAAGAGACAAAATCAAAATCCACAAAAAAGACCTTTTAGGACATCATGCTTGTCTGGGAACTGAAAGCCAGGGATTGGTTCATGTTGTGTGGCGTTTCGCTCCCTTGTCTATGTGGAACCAAACCAGAAGGCCTTTGTGCCATGCAATTTCTGCTTGTTTTGTGAAGAATGCTAGGTTTGTATATCTAAAAACTCCATCATTCTCCATGAAGATAAGATGCTCTGCAACTTAAAGAAAAAAAGCACAAAGGAGGCAGCAGGAGCACACAGAAATTGTCCTCCTAGCCAAAAGGCATCAGCCTTATCTTTGTGATGTACTTCATAGCCATGGAACAAAGATGAAGCAAAAACTTGCAGAGAGATTTGATATTAAATTATTTTGTCTCATTTCTTTCCTTATCTGCTAAAGTGTACAGTAGTCAAATAGGACAGCTTTCCTTTACAGGCAAGGTTGCCATCCTGATTTCATCCAGCTCATCTATCACTTCATGTCCCAGTGTTGAAGCACTGTGGCTGCAGTATTGTTGAGACTTTTGCTACTGCAGTGACACCTGAACAACCATCCAGTCTTAAGGCAGTTCCTCTCATTTGTTGAAGTAAGCTGAAATTTTCATCAGGAAGCTATTGCTTCTCATTTATAAAGAAAAACATCAGCTATTATGGTAATAATACAGAAAGCCTCATTAATTACAGCACACAATAAAGAATAAAGCGAGTGTAAAGAAGCCAAGCAGATGGTGCATTATAATCAGACTTTTTAAACAGTAACCTTCACAGTAGGGAATGCTGTAGGTAAGAGTGCAACTTAACTTTCATTAGAAAAAATTTATTTCTATGTTTAGGACATAAATGTATTTCCAGATATGTTCTTTACTGAAAGTTGAATTATTCTGGAAAGCCTGAGAAAAACAAAAAAGCAATACAATTTCTTTCTAATTACAGAGGTTATAGGGTGTGAAGTGGGGGAGAAAGGGACGTGCTATAAAGGTTTTACTGTTTTCTGTCATTCTTTCTGCAGTTTTGAAACATACTGTAAAGCAAAAATTTCAGAATACTTTTTTAGGAAGAGACAAAATTAGGGCAGATGTAGCTCTCTATTTTGGGACTGTGGAGTTGGGGAAGAGGAGGCTTAGAGAGCATTGCATAAAACTAGGAGTCTTTGAGATACCATTTTGCCCAAGGGGGGGGAAGAGGAGGGTGAGAAAATACTGCTATAGGTTAGTGGCAGTTTTAAGAGACAAACCCAGTAAAGATCCCTCCACCCATATCTGGCATTCCTGTGTGCCCAGGAAATAAAAATGTAACCTGTCAGTTGCCCTTGCAAGTATTCAGAAAATAGCTGTAATAGAAACCTATAAAATATTTTGTTAGAGAAATGATACCCAGACAACTGTGCATACCATAAAACAAGCAAAACTAAATCTGAGCTGTAAGACTTCAATAATTCATTAAGAGGATTCATTTTAATGAGTGAAATGAATGCTAAGAAAAAGCTTCTCTCTGCTTCAGTGCAGCAGTAAAGAACATTGTTCATCTCTGCTGGGTAACTGAAGTGCCCAGCCCCAGGAACAACAGCTGCTCAGAAAGCACTTTGTGTCCACACCTGCAGCCTTTGTGGGCTGTCCAAACTCAGCCTGTGTGCAAATCCCATCTGCCTTTGCTGATGCTGCAGTGGGAGCAACCTCAAGCCTTTTTTTCCCCAGTATCCTTTGACTTCAGCAAGATAACAGAGAATTTAGCTGAGAGCTGAGGAAGATCTATGAGAGATGGAGATCTTAGCTATTGGAATGATTTGATGAAGTAGCCTGAATGCTCCAGAGCCATATTTGAGAGCTTTTGCTCTAAGGTTTATTGCAGCCATGGAATTTTTGCTTGGAGACAATGAGTTTAAAGTAGTTGCTGTTCAATCTCCTAATATTATCCAACCAATTGGTTTACTAGATTGTTCTTGAAAAAATGTGTATAATTAGCTGTTCACAGTATATTTTCCTGGCCATTTCTACTATGAGCTTTCCATTGCCTTAGTGGCACACGTTACACTTTATTGTTAATGAAAATCTAAGATTCTTGACAATATACTGACATTCCATTACTTTTTTTCTTCTTGATGTCTTTAGCAGTTAAGTCCAGTATACTTTTAGTCAGGACATTGAATGGCAAGAAAGCAACAATCAAATAGCCTATATTAAAAAAAAAAAAAAAAAAAAAAAA
>VXAC01004986.1:1334454-1427958 GCA_013399225.1 Rhipidura dahli | reverse complement strand
AAAAAGAAAAATAAGAAAGAACATAATAAGAAAATACTTCTGTATTGAAAGAACTGTTACTTCAATTCTCAACTGTATAATCAGGTGGAATTGGAGAAATTACTTTTGTTCAATTTTCTGGGTTGGCATGTTTTCAAAGTGGGCAGTAGGAAGCTTGGATTCCATGTACTTTCTCCCATTGCAGTTCTCCTATATAAATATCAGTGTGTGGTAGCATGTATAGCAAATATTCAGAGCATTGTTGGGTTTGTGGTGATCTTCCTAAGTCTGGAGTGATTCACTGGCCAACCCATCCATACATTTTACCTTGTTTTACAGGTCAGAATGTGAAAGGCAGCTCCTGTGATGCTGCACAATTCTCCTTTGGGTACCTTACCCCGACCTTGGCCTGTGCTCAGCGTGCCAGTCCTGGGCAACTCATGGGGGTTTTTGATTTTTGTGTTTGTCTGCTCCTTGAATGTGACAATAGAAAGTGACAAATCCTATCCCTTGAATAAGATCTGCTCTTGTTAATGAAGCTTTCAGTCATGTATCTGAAAGTATATTTGAAAGTTAAGTGTTTACAAAATACTTGTTTGAAACTGTGGCAGATCTGAAACAGAGGAAAAGAGCACTTTGCTGCCACCTCTCAGTGAACTGAGAAGAGAGGGAGCTTTATGTACAAACTTTTGGGCCTATTTATTTGCCTGCTTTCTTTCTGAGGTGCATTTCTATTGATTTCCTAAGGAATTGACTAAAACTTGGAGAATCAGAGAACAAAATAGCATTATACTTGTTTTATGTTGGAGAAAATCAGAATGGTGTTCAAATATAATCTGGTTTGGAGTTACCACAACTGAACCTCAGTCTTGCATGGGCTAGTAAATGGAACAGAATGAATATGAAAATGTAAATATATCTATTCCTAATTGATATGATGTGTTGAGCGTGCTGAAAAATGGAGTGCAGGCATCAGCATGACAGAAGATGCTGGTAACACCACCGAGGTATAATAATACAGGATTGGTAATGACAAAGGCTGTAAATGGTGTAAATGGGGAGACAGTAAACTACTTCCTTTATGAAATGAGGCAGCCCTTCCTGAGAGTGCCTGTGAGTTTGTTTATTCCCTGTCTTTAAATGATGAAAGGGGTGCAGCTCATGGATAAACAACTAAATCATTTGTTCATCAAATGTTCAAACGGAGCTATAAAATGTAGTATCTGAATCTGGTCCTTTTTGTTAGCACCAGTATTTGAAGGAATAGTTTATTTGTATGATTACAGGACATTTCCTTAACACCGTACTCAAAAACAGTCTCATTAAAATCAAAGACTGTGACTCTGTGGCTATACAAACACCCAGAAGAGGAGACGTGCTGGAGTTTCCTCACCATCCTCCAGGGATTGCACCGCTGCTATTGATTTTACGTGAAAGTCCTCAGATGGTAG
This sequence comes from Rhipidura dahli, assembly GCA_013399225.1. Classification (NCBI taxonomy): domain Eukaryota; kingdom Metazoa; phylum Chordata; class Aves; order Passeriformes; family Rhipiduridae; genus Rhipidura; species Rhipidura dahli. The sequence continues at coordinate 1,426,528 of VXAC01004986.1, read as the reverse complement.
GGTGATGGACGGCAGAGTAAAACCCTGGGAGAGATGGATAGACATGATTAAGTGTTTATTGGCCAGCAGTCAGTGCCTTTTCCTATCCTCTTAGGTCCCAATCCACAGATGATATGGTGTTACCGCTTTTAGCTCCAGGGTCGGTCATTAAACTCAAGCAGAAGGAGCTGATATATTTAGGACCAGAGGTCTCCAGTTCATTGCTTGTTTATCGCCATGCTGCAGTCTGACATCATTACAATATTGAGGCCTAAATAAACAGCAGAGTCCTGAATATTTAATTTGCAAAACCATATTATTCAAATATCTTAAATCTCTAAAGTTTTCAGCTATTTTGTTTGTTCCTTGGGGAATTTACAATTTCCCTTGAGACTGTGGTCTGTTGTTATTCTTTCCAAAGGAAATATAGAAATCATATTTTAACCTGAAAGGGTTTTATCCTCCCTTCATGTTCTGTTTAATGTTTTTTTAGTTGAATAGTGTGAACTTTTCTAGACACATTTCTGGGATTTATGCATTAATATCAGGCTTCAGGTAGAGAGGCTTTTTATCAGATAAGCAAACCTGGGAGAATCTCCTGAATGTTAACACTGAGGATGGAGATGGTATGGCACTTTTTCTTTGAGCAAATCTGATTGCATTTCAATGACACAGAAGATAGAATACTTTTATTTTATTCACTCATTCTATTACTCCAACAATAAGCTATATAAGCTCAGTAAAAAGTTTCTGAGATGTGGAAAAATTTCATAGCAAGATGTACTAAGAAGCGATGGACATATTTTGTAGTTTGCTCCTGCTTGATATTAAGGTGGCTAAGGCTCTTAAGAGTGCTTTCAGATCCTGCTGATCAATATTCTGCTAGGTTCTGATTTTAGTTGAGTTGATGGTACTGCTATCAATGCCTTGAAATATAGCAAGAAGTCTCTCTGGAATGAAGCAGGTGAGCCTCACTCAGAGAATATTCAACTTCTTTTTCAGCCCCTGACATCAACTGATAAGGCATTGCTGGTGCTTGTCTCATTATGTCTGATTTTATGATACAGTATCAAGATTTTAATTTCACAGAGGATTTTTAATTCCCTGGGGGAGAGAATAGTATAAAGTTTCATATTAGAAGCAACAGGCCTGATCCTACCCTGGCTAGAGTAAAGTAAATAGCCATAGATGATACTTGTGTAATCTACAAAAATACAAAGAAAACTGCACTCCATTCACCTTTCTTGCACCCTTTTAGTTAAACATAGCTTACAACTAATATAGAACATATATCTAATTTGGTTGGAGCTAAGTAGATAACTCTTGGTGAACACTAAATTAATGCAGTGTTTAATTGGTATTCTCTATTCAGGAGAGGGCTGTGAACTGACATCCTTTCATTCCTTATAGTTGTTATTCAAGGCCAGTTTTCTGGCACTTCTGGAATCAATGAATCTGGGAGGAAAGCTACATCTTAGACATGTAACCCCAGTGCTGCTCTTCAAGTGAAATCATATGAGGTTGTCTCAGACCAACAGTCTTCCTGGCACTCCTAATATTACTCTTTGTAAAACCTGCTTTCTATAATTCTGTGCCCAAAATGCATTTTGGGCACTAAAACAGGATAGAAATGGTCAATTGCCAGCACCTCAGAAATGTTAGGTAAGCCAGTGACTGAATATTCATAGCAACCTTATTTTCTTTCTTTTGCACTGTGTATCTTTTTGCAATAAAAAATGAGTTATTTCTTTATTTGCTGACATTCCCTAGTGACATGTCAGTGGTTCTGGGAACAAAAGCCTTTAAAAATCTTGGTGTGCTTTTCTGTCACCTGGAAACTCAGAACTACAAAGTCTTTGCCCAGACAGCCTGGCTTGTTGTCTATTGTCACTTGCTTCCATTTATCTAACAAATGCTGCCAGTTCCTTAGATTTGTCACAGACTCTGCTTCAGTTTCCTTTCGCCTTATGATGTGACTTACAGCTCCATCACAGAACTGTTTAATAGATTGCTCAGCTTCATTTCTCACTCCCTTGTCCACACAGTGTGGGGGGAATATTTCTGATCAATTTTGTTTGCAAGGGATGCTGGAGCAAAGACTTTTTTGTCATGAAGAAGTACTTCTGTCAGCCTTCCTGTTGTGACTGAACTGGGTGGTTGTTCTCAGGTGTACCCCAGCCTGTGTATTTTCAACTGCTTTCCATCTGACTTGAGCAGATATACTTACTTCTTTAGTGATGTACAGGTGTGAGTGTTGGATTTTATTTATTTATGTTTCTGTGCAGCTCTGTCTTGATTTCTTTTTAACATTCATTCTTCTATGTTGTGAACTTGATGATGCCTGGAAAATTTATTTTTTCAAGCCTGCTCTGAAATTTCATTGGAATTTTTGCACTGTCTATGTAATTACACCTTATTCCTCAAGATCACTCAGAAATTTATACCCCACTAGCATGTATTTCTCTGGGAAATCATGGTTGCTTGACCAGCTCAGTTTCATTATGTGTTACAGAAGAATTTTCTGCCATAAAACTCCACAGTAAAACATAAATAAAAAGCTGATTAGTCCAAGGATAGCTGGAAACTTTATACAAATTCAAGTAGTATGCCAACAGTATATAGCATTATGTAAAATGTACCCAAGCTGTATTGGTATCTTCCACCCCTACAGTAGAAACAATGGCAGACACTGTATTAAAATCTTCAAGTGCTTCAGCCATTTCAGCTTTTTGTAGTGTGTGTATTGGAAGCACCCTGTGTCCTGCAGTAAGGCAGATTGTTGTGACACACTGGTTTATAGCTTTTCTCTAAAAGCCATTCATGTTCTACAATTAATTTTTTACTGGAACCGTGGTATTTTCACTACATCAAACTAGTTGATAAAGCATTTAAGAGCAGACAAAAGAAACTGAGTGATATTCTGCTAAATGTGCCAGCAACTTATCTTTTCATGCACAGTTCCAAAGAAAAGATTTAAAAGGAGCTGGAGAGCTCCTACAGAATGTGATATATTTTGGACAATTGTACTATTCTTATCCCAGCAGTTTGAGAGGATTGAATTTGATTTGTTGGGAGGTGTTTGACAGTGACTCTTGATGTGATTCTTAGTGGTGGTGTTATGGTGCAATGGTCTACAGCCCCAGGGGCTCTGCCTGGTCCTTCTGGCACAGGAGGACCCCAAGCTCACATCTTCTGAAGCTCCAGAAGAAGGAATGCTGTGAATGGATTGTGAAGGAATGCTCCTTGGTTGTGGAACAAAATGATGGACTAAAGTTCACAACTCTTCCAGGAATGTATATTAGTTCACTTTATATACTTTCTGCAGAGACTCAGAGGATTTCAAAGGAGAAAAAGACAGTTGCAAATACTACAGTGAACTGGAGAACAGTGATAAGAAACTGATAGAAGAATGTGACCTTCAGCTGCAATTCGAGGTTGCTTGCAGAAATCCTTGTGATTTCCAATTCCTTTCCTTGAGCTAAAAGAGGTACACGGATTAGGAAGCATAATTTCTGTTGGCAAAGGAAGAAAACCTTTGCCACCTTGTTGCTGCCTGTGTTTAGATCTCTCTTTTATTATTCCTCCACCATTTCCTTTTTTTCAGTGATGCATCACCTCTCCAGGTAATAAATCATAGAATCTCTGTGGATAATGTCTTCATTTTGCATGGCAAACACATGCCATAAATCTAGGTGAAGCTTAATAATTGGTATATGACATCTTTCTTCCTGTGAATGGCAGAGACAGAGAATCCCATTTCCACTCTACTTTCCCACTGTCGGAGAGACAAAACCTGTTGATCAACTATTTGAGTACTGCAGTGATTGAGTAAAATGCTAAAAAAAAAAAAAAAAAACCCAAAAAGCTAGGGGAAAGAGACACTAATATTGTCATGGCCACTTCCCAAAATCCTGCTGGAAGACTCCATGTTGGTCAGTGTTTCTAGAAGAGGATGGCATTAGAAACATTTGGAAACACTCGTACCTTGTCACTACTCATGTGCCAGCGCTGACCCATGTGTTCTTTCTCAGAACTGCCCTTATCTGGCGCTTGGTATTGTCCTGGAGACCTCCTGGTCCTGTTTTACCTGCAACACTGTTGGACATGATGGTGCTTTTACTGGGAAACTGGCCAGATATGAAAGGACTGTAACAATTCAGAATGCTCTAAAATGGAGTGGTCTAATTCTGGAGTTGAATAGACTAGTACAAATATTTTCCAAAAGACATGGCATCTCCATGCTCCTTGTTGCACCTTGACTGCTTGGGATATTTTGGCAGACAGATGCTCATTGTGGTTTGAAGTACCAGATCACAGAGCCATAAGTTCCCAAAGTGGAACTGACAGCTCTGAAACAAAGGCAAGGGAAATTTTCTCTGAGCAGGAGTGGTAGTATGAGGCCCATCAAATGTAAGGCAATTACAGTGCAAGCTAATGAAATCAGATGCCAGCTTTGCTGATATAACTAGTTTCACAACCTCTAGCCTTCCTAGCATAACGCAGAATAATTCATAATGAGACTGCACAGAACTCTTTCAATTAGATTGCAGCAGTGGAGCGAGTTATTTTAGCTACGCAGAAGCATGCAAAGCCTGTAGGCTCAAACACATGGTGATTGAATAAATAGACTCAGGCTTTTGCTATCACACAAAGAAAATAAAAAGATGTAAGAGTCTTCCTCTAGAAGACACCCATTTAGCTGAAATCATCTGCCTGCTCTCCATTCAAAAATCACACTTCTGGATGAGGGGACAGGTTGCCATTTCTCAGAAAAGCTCTCAGTGGTGAGGATGCCTTCAAGTCAAGACTGGGAGTGCAGCTGTAACTTTCAGAGGGCACAGATGTCAAGAATGCCTACAACACTTTAAAAACAAACAAAAAAAAGGAATGCTAATCAGTAAGCAGGGATTCTGAAGGCTAGCTCTTTCATGGATATTATCTTTATTAAAGGTGATTCTTCCACATTTCACGCAAGCATCTGTGTTACTCACGTGAACGCAGTAAAGCACAGGCATTTGTGTTTCTGTGTGGTGTTTTTTTATATCTCCATGCCATCACCTGCAGCCTTCCTGCCGAGGGGATTGGAAACAGCAGCCAAACATGGTGGCACCCCAACGTTTCTGGCCCACTGCCACAATGAATGGAAGGTTCTTCCTGTCTTCATGGTGGTTTTTGCTCTTTCCTGATAGTGACTACTTCTAGGATTGAGTTTTAGTCACATTATCTTTTCCATTGTGATAGGAATTCTTTCCCCCAGTTCCCCAGACAGATTGCTTCAGCCAAGCACCTTTGATCCAGGGCTTTTATTCTGGGCTTTAAAATGCTTTCAAGAACCAACTCATGGATGAACATACGGGCATAGCTAATTCCTGGCCTGCTAACGGATTTGAGGAGGACAGGATGAGAACAAATTCAGGGGTCCATGGAAGAAGTCCATGAATGTTCTTTCCTGATTGCAGTGTTATACTGGAAAGGAAGCAGTGTTGATTATAATAGTTTTACACTGTTTTGCAGAAATTATCCTTCTCTCCAGTGAACAAGGCAACATTGCACAGGGAAAGAAAAGTGTGGTCAATTTGCAAGGAATCTCATGAGACTTTCGGTTTTGGCTTCAAAAGTAGAGAACAAATTATTTTAGCTTCTAGATTTGAATAAGAATTGCTTATAGTGAAAGAGATTTTACAGCCCATTAAGTTCAGTCAGAACAAAATGAACTTAACGGGCCAGATTGACACCTGGAGAATACACCTTGTGCTAAAGGGAATCTTCATCTGTGCAAAGTTGATGCAGCTAATTCTGTTATCTCTTGCTTTGGATTTGACACCTTTGAAGTTTCCACTGCTGGAGCTACATTTTCTGGGTGATTTGGAACAGGCTGAGACCATAGGAAATGAAGGAAGGGTGGAAGGAGAATCAATACTACTCTGCTACATCCCATACTCAATGAGAGAAATAGCCAGACAGGAGCACAAGGCTTAGACTCAGTATCCAACAGCTCTAGAAACATGCAGATCCTACACATTACTCCTCTGATGGTCATACCTGAACCATGAAGGTTGAGATACATCCAGTCTTTTCAATACTCTTGTTTTTCTTAATTTTTGTGAAGAACAGACAAGGGCTAATATCCTTTCCCTGGTGGAAATGGTTTATGACAAGCTGATGTTGTAAATTACCAAATGGTGTTTGAGATTCTGGCACTGAGAAGAGGATGAGAAGGCAGATTTCTTGTGTAGAAAAGAAAATCCTAACTCTGTTCTTAAAATAAAAAATGAAAAAAAGAATCCTGTCTGAAAGTGATCCAGAATATTATGTCCTTCACAGGAATGAAGAATTATGAAGTTCAGCTCAAGTGTTGACCGAATAGTTTATCACAAGGTAAGCCACTTTCTTTAGATAACTCTTGCTTTTTAAATTCCTACGCATGCAATTATTTTCCTTTTGAGGACATTTAAAAATAAAGTATTGAACAGGATATTTCCAAAATGACAAAATGACAAGATCCTGAATCTGCAATTGTATACAATAATATTTGGCCAATATATTGAATAAAATTTCCTTCTGCTGCAGAGTTAAGTGGTAGGGTATGAAACTGGCCATAGACATGGACAAAGTCAAAAGCCACCAGAATGTGTCCTACGGCAATCTAAACAGTCACGTTTTCCCAGAAAATTTATTGCCTTGCATGTCTAAAGCATCAATCACAGTGTTTGATGCCACCTCACAGAGAATTTCCATTTTAATTTCTTTGCTGTGGCGTGGGACTATCTTTACAACAATAGTTGTGGCTATGTGTAAATTGTTCTGTAAAAATAAAGGGAATGTAAGAGACAGGCAGTGAAGTCCGGCAGCACAACTTCTCCCATCACTCAGGATTCGGCAGGTATTGCACCGAGTCTGGCACTCAGCTGACAGGCTCTCTCGTTATTTGGTCTTCGAAATTTGTAGTGCATCAGCATCCTGCCAAATTGACTGTTTTTTTCCCCAAAAATAAGGAACCGTGAAAGTTGGTTAATTCTTCCACATATTGTTTGGCACTCCTTTATATGTTTATTTAACCACAAAGGGAAGTCCTAGAATTCATAGCGTTTTGGTTATGAACTTAGGTAAGAAGTTTTCATCTACTTACAAGACTACCATGGGGACAAAGGAATCATCCAAAGTGCTTCAGCAGCTGCTGAGCACCAGATTTCAAACACAGAGGGAAGTTGTGTAGTTTGTTCTGCTAAAAGCAGAAGCCAGATTTGATAACTGGCTGGACTCGGAATTGCCCACGGGAGGACCAAGGATGCATCACTTCTGAGTGCTTTGTTTGGGAGACAATTTTTACCCCTGCACAAGTGTAAAGGCAGAACTCCCAGTCAGTTTCTTAAAACTGGAAGGGAACTATGGGACCCTCATTCCTGGAAGTGTCCAAGGCTAGGTTGGATGGGGCTCTGAGCAACCTGGTCTAGTGGAAGGTGTCCCTGCCCATGGCAGGGGGGCTTGGAACAAAATGATCTCTAAGGTCCTTTCCAATCCAAATCATTCTATGATTCTATGATTACTTGCATTGACTGTAACTCAGACATTTACATTCCTTTTTTTGTTTCATCGCCTTCCTTTTTTGAAGAATTGATTTCAATAAGGGAAGTAGTACCAAGAGAAGATTGGCTGTATTGAATTCACATTGAACTGATTAAAAACCATGGAACTTATTAGAAAAATAAACATATTTCCTTTTTCATTATGCAATATTTCAACAACAAATTTATTAGTTTAATATAATGTCTAAGTAAATATGATAGGGAATATTATTAAACATGATTGCAGAATAATTTTGGAAGCTGGAGAACATGTTTTTATGTGTGCAATACAATTTGCAATTAAATATTTTTTTTTATGAAAGGGATCATACAGTTTTTCACCTTCAGCAAAGACTGAATAGTGTGAGGATAGTCTAAATCTTCATGGAGGAGCCTAGTTTTGTTAATATTTTTCCAGATTGTCGTCATATCCTAACTACTGAAGAAAATCTATGTACGGATAATTTGGACAGTAATCAAGTCACAGTCTGAACAGACAGCTACTGATCACCACTTCCAGTGTACAAAGCTGGGGTTCTGGCACTGAAGGAGAGGTACTGTAGCTGAGATTAAAATCTTTTTTGCAACTTTCAGAGTAAATAACTAAAGATCAGGAATGGGAACTGCTGTTTCATCATTCCAGTTTGTTCCTTTGACTTTCTGTACATTTTCCATTGCTGAGGCTGTTAGTGGTTATTAGCTGATACAATTAGACTGGGGAGGTGAGCCTTTGCTGGTGAAGAAAGTGTAAAGAATTGAACTGACACGGTTGTACCAGCAGTGTGGAGGCTGCGCTGGCTCCAGCCTGGTTGTGGGTTGTGCTGTGATATTACAGATGCCTTCTTTTGATGCAGGGGAATTAGATCAGTGCCTGTGGGCCCCACCACACAACTGTGAAACAGCACAATGTTCCATGTCTGTACCAAGGATATGCACTCACTCTGCAGAGTGACTGAACTGGTAGAAGTGTTTAACCAGAGGAAAAGCATCATCTCTGCAAAGTGCACTGACAAAAATTCAGGCATATTCTACAGTCAGTGCTATGTTCTTATTGCTTTTAATAGTTCAACTTTGGATTATTCAGCATCTAACACAGTGTTTGGAGCCTCAGAAGCAAACTGTTTGTTCTTCAAGTGTCTGTGCTTCAGACATAGGCTGTGATTCTTAGGTCTGTTCTGTGCAGACTTTGATGATCCTGGTGGGTTCCTTCCAGCTCAGGGTGTTCTATGATTCTCTAACTCGAGAGTACTGAGCCAAGATATGCACATACCTGGGTGTAGAGTGGGCTCCTAAACCTCTGTGGATGATGGCTACAGGCAGCAGTCACTTAGAGCCACTGCAGAGCAGCTCCTGAGCTGTGCAGCTGAGCCCAGAACTGCCCTGCTGGAGCTGGTTCTCTGAACTGGGGCACGAAGATTTCACTGAAGACAGTTGTTAGGTACTGCTACCTTCTAAGCAATGCCTTGGTTTAATAGCTGCAATCTTCAGTTAAAATGTTTTTCAGGGTGCTTTCTCAGTGGTAGGAGAACTTGCCTTTGGTTACATTTTTTCCTAGAGACTTTCCCAAGACAGCTTAACACTTTTCTCTTCAGACTGTAGGGCCAGACACTGCTGACACAACCCTGACCATTTTCTCTGATGCAGATGGACCTTTTAGGGATTTGGACCAGCTGAACAAATTAGGTATAACTTTACCACCAATACTTGTTTTATACTTATATGCACACATAAGCAATTCAGACCCAAAGATTCCTTCATAAATGCTTGAAATCATGATTCTCATGTCTATTTTATATCTTCATACTTTGGCCCTTCACTCGTGATAGTGCCTGCATGCAATCCTCCCAACTTAAAAATTCATATAGTCAGTTATACACTAGGCTAGAAACATCCATTATCATTAGAAGATAAATAAGGCCTGTAAAAGTGCCTTTTTTTCCACAGTGTAAGTAGTTTTTCCATCATTACGACTGGGTGCTGAAGTTTGCTAGTTCAGAGCAGTAACGCACATTCTACACATATGAGTGACGTGGGAAATGAGGAAAATCAGGCTAATTTAACCTCTTTCCTAATTTGTTCTAAAACCAAAGAGTTATTTAGTGAAATTAAGTTTCAGTTGAAGAGAAGAACACTTGCTCTGCATAGGCAAATGACAGCATATACCACAGATTTAATTAAAGAGAACAGAGATAAGTACGGCATTGTATGCTAAAGTAATGTTTACTATAGCAACTGATTACTCTGCAGACAGCTTGTTATTTTCTTTTCCAATTTAAAGTGAAGATAAAAAATGTAGAAGGATGATAAATACTCGATCTGAATTGTACCTTTTTGGGAGGCAACTGAATGATATTGGGAACATTTATATAAGAAATAAAGCTACAAAATCCTCAAGCAATATAAATTGGCCTATTTCCATTTGACATTACTGAGTGTTGTTTTATACCAGTTGAGGAACTACCTCCCAGGAGAGCTCATAAAAAAGTTTTGTACCTTCAAACCTTTCTGTGAAGAGCTGAACTTTTTAGATCAGTGTGCAATGGCCTGATAAATCATCATCCATTTTTTCTGAGAAAGTGAGGGAGAAGTGATTGGAAACAGTGCTCTTGTTCTCTGGAAGAAAGCTGTATGACATAACAAAGACATGGTAACCAAATACTGGTCAGTCCTTGTGCTGTCAGAGCCTCCACCTTTGTCATGGCTGCAGTTGCTGTACAATGTCCTCTCCTCTGTTTTGTTCTGGTGGTTGGTTACAGGTGGTGTAAGAATGGCTTTCTGCTGAGGCAGGAGATTGAGAAACAGTTCTATTCCAGATCCATTGCATGACTTTGGCAATTACAGTGCTGCAGTGTCCCTGAATTTCTTCATCAATGTGCTCCTTCCAAGCTACCATATCTCTTTCCACTATCCTTTTCTTTCTGAAAGGCAGCATTGCTCTCAGTGAGAAGTTGTCTGGTGTTTAAATTTAATTGATTTGCACTGGAGCATTGCCTCTGCCTTGGACTGCTCATGTTTCACTCCATGGCAGGGTTATTCTGTCCTGGTTAGAGCCAGCTAAACATAAAATGGGGACAACAACGCTTAATTTTTACCAAATCATCTGGGAATAGGTAAGGCCCCGGCTTTGCAGCTCCACAAGATGGTGGTGGTGGTAGGAAACAGCTTGTATCCAAAACTAGCAGTGGGAAAGTATCCCCTTATCCTGGTGCAGCATGATCTTGCTTCCAAGATCATGAAGGAGCCATGAGGTTCAACTACTGCAGGAGGCACTGAGCTGTGAGCACTGCTGGCTCTGTGCACTCCTCTCAGAGCCATGCACCAAGCACTCTCTGGCATCCAGAGTGTTCCATGCATTCATGGAACAATGTTTCCAATGTAGCAGAGCAAAGGCAGACTTTACATGTGTCAAATTTATACAAGAATAAAACCAGACTATATGAGCCTCATTATTCTTTTATTTTTATTATTATTTTTGACATGTATGTATTGCATTTAATTGTGGCATGACCTGATGCTAACTACTTCCAAATAGTCTTTTTAGCTAGAAAGTTTATGTTGTATTTTATTAATGCAATAGGTTCTCACTTTCCAAGTTTCCTTGAAATGAAACAATTTTCTTTTCAAGTGTACATCACTGAAGTCAAAGAGACGTAATATTCCCAACTGTATAAAACAGCCTGTGGCAACTGGGTTAAAGCTGTCAGTTTTACACACGGGGTGCCTGACAAACATATTATACATACAATTCAAGGCTGACCTTATACTGCACCTGAATTTAAAAGTGTGTGCTGCACAATGCTTTCTATCCTAAATAGGCTGTTAATACCCTCTTGCTGTCCTTCCCTTTATAATGGGCTATAACTGCAAACTATGTATTGTCATGAGCAGCAGCCAGAAGGCAACACCATAAAATTAGTTAATTTTGACATAAAGATGCCAAATCAGTGCTGCACACATTTGAAAAATACATTTTCTTTTAAGTAGTTGAGTGCTTGAAGATAAGAAGAATGTTCCCTAAAAATTCACCATGTTTCTCAGTGTTTTAAAGTGTCTCCACTATAAGTCGGATAAGAAAATGGTGAGCATACAGGACTGAGGACCTTTAAGACAGAAATTTGACTTTGAAAGAAGCACAGGCATTGAAGAATTAGTTCAGAGAATTTTTTTCCAAATGTTGCTGTAAGGACAGCTGTATACAATGGGGAAGTACTAGTAATCTCTGTAGACCGTGGTGTTAGGACACACCATCTCTCAGGAGCTTCTTCTTGTCTTGTGAAGGCACTTCATGGGCAATAGGCTACCAGTGGTCACTGTGAGGCTCTTGTTCATTTAATGTGGAACACACTTTGCCAAGCTCTTCTACCTGGAGTATCCAGGGGGTTTTACTCACATCTCTTAATCCATCTGTAATATAATCTCCTCTAAACTAGAAATTGCTGTTTCTACTAGTTTGGAGATGCTGAGATATTAGCCAGTGCTTTCAAAAAGTATAGCAGTCATTTGTCAAAACTCCTGGTGACTTCAGCAGGGTAGAATTTCTGCTGTAACTAATGAGAACACGGACATGCATAGCCATCAGAGCCAGCCAGCAGTGCTTCCTCTGCTCTTGTGCTGGGGAAGGAAAGAATTCATCCCTCTCTTATTATGACTGGAAGATTCTCGAAGTCTTTGCAAGGGATGGTGTGACTGCAGCCGGTGCAGGAGGCAGAGGGAGGTGGGAAGAGGGAGGATCTGAGCAATACACTAAATCTCAGTGTAAGCTTCTGTAGGGTATGTAGGAGGCTAACGAGGGAGGTGAGATGTTGAGACCCATGCTTTGCATCTCTTGACTCTCTCTACCTGACCCCCCTTATGCCTCAGCCTCAGGCAGGAAGTTTTCAAAGCTTAAGTGTGGATTCAACTTGTCTCCAAAATGGATTATTCCCACCTACGGTCACAGAGGGAGGCTGTTTGGAGTTGGTTTAGGATGCTTAATTTATAAAATTTGAGCACTGCTTGTCCTGACTGCGCTGCCACACATGCAGTTCATTGTGTCACATAGGCAAAACAGGGGCAGGACTGGAAAGTGCTTCAGGCTCTAAGTATTATTAGCACTGCTTTGTATCAGTGCATCCACTTCCTCTGCCTAGTAAATAGGAATATGAAAGGAATCGTGGAATCAAAGGGGTCCATCTACCTACTCAGTCCTCTGGCCTCTCCCTCCCAGGGCATCTGGCCTAGTGCTGTAACACTTCACACTCAGTAGCTGTGTCCTTGCTCAAAATCCAAAGCAATTCTGGGGCTTACTTTACAGCACTATGTCTCTTATCTTTCATGTGCTTTTTCTTGCAGAGCTGTGCTGTTTGCTTATCAAATTACCCCTATATTCTTGCTCAGAGGAGGGAAAAAAAAAAAAAATCCAGCCAAGCTGAGCTTGGGAGAGGGTCCAGAGCAAGGAGCCTGATTTCAGACTGACTCAGGCAGTGGGAAGGTTCAAATCAAGATCACAGCCTGAGCTCTGTAAATCGGGCTTGGCTCTTTGGCCGGTTTCCAATCCACAACAGGAGCTGGCTGGATCTGGCTTCCTGCCCTGTCTCTGTGAGCTCCTGCCATGCCTGGCACCTTGAGCAACAATGGAGAAAAGACTGCTTTTCTTGGCATGAACAAGTCCTTTTGGAAATGTTTTCAGGCATTTGGAAGAACTGTTTGGAATTATCCGTTTCAATCTGTAGGTTCCCTTCGTTATTCTCCTACGTGCTCCTGTCTAGCACTAATAGGTACTGTTTCCTTTTAAATCCTTTTGGAAGTAAAATCCTTAAGATTACTGGGTTTGTTTCTTTTGATTTGGGTAGTTGCCATTCATTGACTCACATCAGACTTTAGAAAACTGTCTGGACTAGGGCTCAGTGTATCATGTATATTGTTACAGTTAATGAAATTATTTCACACCAGTGGTGCTTTGCTAACAAACAGTAGTAATTCATTGACTGGATTAGTTTCTATAATTGATTTCCAACTTTCTTAACAAGCTTGTACTTTGAAACTGTTAAACATAAGACAACTCCTGTACCTCCTCTGGAGACATCTATCTTGAATGCATTATGAAGTGGGTACAGCCTGTTAAGGTATTCTTTTCTGTTTGGGTATGACAGATATTCTCAAAGGAACTAAACTAATTTCTGCACACTGTGTTATTGACCTGAAGAAGTAAATTATAATTTCCCCTCCCCAAATAGCACTTCTTAATTCAGTGCCTAAACTGGATCACCTTGCCATGAACTTTGCCCATGGATGTTTATCTGTGGACCCAAAGACAAACGGATTTTTTTTTTTCAAATCGTATACAAATCATTTTGTAATTAATGTTGAAAATAAACATTTTATTACTGATTTCCTATCAATTAGATAATGTCATTGACAAAAATTTGACTAGTTACACAGATTCTATTACAGTTTTGCATATTGACTTTTAATTATGCAGTATTTAATCAAACAAATAACAATGTATTGCCTATCAAATGATAGGTGAAGTATGCAGTCTCTATCATGACTTATTTTCTTAGTTCATCCTCTAGATTTTGTGAGTTGAATGAAAAATCAGAATTTCAAATTTGTGTTGAAAATTAAAAAGGAAGCCTCTAATATTCTATGATGCTCTTACTGGGAAAAATGCTTTGTTGAAGATGGGTTAGATGTTTGATTGGCACTGATTTAACTGGCACAGGCAATTGGACTGTTTAAACTTGGTCCATATGTCACAAAGAGATTTTTTCAAGGTACCCTTATGCTGCATATCTTTCTTTAGAAATTCACTTTCGTGGGCTGAGGTATTGGTTCAAGGCAGGAAGTTTTTATCTATTTTCTGTGATCAAAGAGATAAAATATGCTGGGTGTTAAGCATCAGTTCTCCTGTTAGGATTGGCATGCTACTGTTCATATGCTAACCCTCAATGCTAGTGGGTAAAAGGACAGGAAAGTGTAAGCAATTCCTTTTGGGCTTTTTGATCCAAGCAGGGTTGTTTAAACAGCTTTTCCTCTGGGTCAGATGATCACTTAAGTAAAGTCATGGTACTGCCTTTTAGAGAAGAGAATTTGTCCCTAGAGATGAGCAGACATTGAAATCAAGACCTGTTGACTGTCCCAAGTGTGAATAGGCTGGTGGCTGCTGAATCCCAGTCTCAGTGTCCCTCTGAATAATCTGCACTTGCTGCTCTGAAGCCCAAAGCCATGAGATGGTCCAGCAGGTCAGTGCTGCTTTGCATGCTCTCGGCTAATTCTGGCCCAGAGATATTCCCTGTCTGCAACACAGGTGGGAGAAATTGCAAATACAGAGAAAATAATTTAGGAAGTCAGAAAATAATTCTGTTAGCGCTTCTGAAAGTGGTAGAAGTCACAAGCATATTACCCTTCAAAATATCCATCCTTCAGTTTTTGTGGTTTCTAGCCTGCTTTTGCTCATCTCAAGATTCCTCTTGAGTTCACTGTTTCCCTGTAACAACTGTAATTCCTCAAGGCATTCCTAAACTACAGTTTAAAAGCACAAATAAAATGAAACTATTATGAGAATGTTATTCACATATGAAACTGTGGCCTGAACAACTTTCCATGTGTTTTATTTGTTAATTAATCTGGAAGCTTCCAGAGTTTATTTTAAGGAGTCCAGTTTATAGACACACTCACCCAGTGAGGCAGCCTGTGCTCAGGAATATGTTTAGAATATATGCATGGACTTGTTTTATGTTCATATAAAGCATAAATGTTTTTTTTCTCCAGGTTGTAGTATCATGATTCTAAAAACTGAAGACAAAGGGTTCTGTACTAAAATCCTGCCAACAGAATGAACAATAGTTATTAGTACTTAAACTTTTTTTATTAGAGTGTTAAAAATACTTATCTCTGCTCACCTCTGCGTGCCGTCGGGGGAGAGGGTGTACTAAGGAGTCCTAAAACATTTACATTTGCTGTTATGTGAAAT
This sequence comes from Rhipidura dahli, assembly GCA_013399225.1. NCBI lineage: Eukaryota > Metazoa > Chordata > Aves > Passeriformes > Rhipiduridae > Rhipidura > Rhipidura dahli. The sequence goes on along the minus strand of VXAC01004986.1, from coordinate 1,411,030 downwards.
GCACAACTATTTTCCATTGCTCTCACTGCCAAGCAACTTGGTAGCAATGAATTCTTTGAAAAGCAACCATTTTCTTCAAGTGGCAGAGCTGTTCCTTTAGCAACTTCTTCTGTTAGAAAGTTACTTACACTTAAAACCGTAAGAGGGAGGTTTTCCAAACCTCCCTTTGTAAGAGAAAGTCAGCCTGTAGACCTAGTGGGTGGGTATTCATACCCTTTAATTTTAAGGTTCCATTGAAATCAAATCCTGACTTTCCAGAGTCAAGAGTTTTCTCAGTGCTCAGGAGGTTATGCAAGCCGTTTGTTAAGACAATTGATAAGTTAGCTGTTGCTGACTGCATGTTGATTTGCTATTAATAATTGTTATTGAATAACTCCAAGACACATGCAAGAAGTGTAAAAGGTTCAGTATAATTCTTGTGTGGAATTAAGGCTGTTCTTCAGTCTCTGGTGCCACATATTCAGTGGCCAAATTCAGATGTGTACCTTTCATGAGACACACACTGCCTGCCTTCAAGAGATGCACAAGCCACAGGAGAGCTGAGGATTAGCCAGATACACAACATATTTTTATTCTAGCACTGTGACATACGTTTTTGGGCTCAGAGTCCCAAGTTAAGCCCTGACAGGCAGCTAACCTGGGCAGGTGCATCAGTGAGAACACCTATCTTAGGGCTAATGAAGGATGTCTCCAAGAACTGGGACTTGTGTGCCTGATAGTTTCCTTGGTGTACAGTACAGGTGCGCTAAATCATTTGGGAACTGGAATCCCTTGGTTTTGGCTGTGCTTTTCTAAAAGTGGCAGCTTATCTGTGCTTCTACATACGACAAAGAACAATGAAAATATCTTCGAAAGTGGGCTCAAGAGGCTGAATTATAGCTCCAGCAGAGATATATCCCACTTTTCCTTATTGACCTTTAATATAGCTTCCCTGGTACTCTGCAATCAATGTAATCTTTTCACTATGATCATAATGGCCATTATCCTGGAGACAACAGATAGAAGTGGAAGCAATATTAAATTAGAAAAATAGCTGAAGGATTTCTTTGTTTTCTTTATGGATTTCTCATGAGTTGTTCTTTTTTCTCTCTCTTTGTTCTTCCCCTGGAGTCAAAAATATTTTTACGCTGAAGCAAATGGTTGGCCCCATTAATATTGTACTTTCCTCTGTTCCAGTATGTTGCCAACAGTAAGGTGTTATTTAGGGAAAAATATAAATGCATAATAAACAGATCTATACAATCATTACTGAACTAAAATAGCAGTTAGGAAAGTATTTTTATTGTGACAAATGGCTCTGCAAGACTTGCTGGCTATTTGTAATGTTGCATTGTAACTCAGATAAATTGGTGCCCAGGAGTGTGACATTTCAAAAGCATGAAAATACACTACATTTTTCTGGACCACCATTTTTGTAATTCTGCCCGCTATTTTGCAGGAGCAAGAAGCAATTCCTCTATGCCCAGGCAGTTCAATTAGAGTATTGTAGATGTTGTCAGAAAGGCTCAAACACGAGTGCCCCTGAGCAACAGTTGTGATTACGTGAAGTATCTTGTGCCCCTTCTTCCTGGTAATTGACATTTCTGGTCATTTGTGTGCAATGTTATTAAATAACTTTTTAAGTAATGACTGGTTTTTCTTGTAAACTTTGTGTGACAAACCCTCCCATTTGGGGTTAGACATGCATTTTTTAGTAAAAACGGGTTAATAGATGAAGACTTCTGCAGGGACAAAGGATCTTTTTCTATTAAGTATTTCTACTGGCATAAGTAAAAGTTCACCAGATTCTGGAGATGGATGTAGGGCAGCCTAGTAATGTTATCTGCTTATCTGTCATTCATAATGCAGATCAAGAGTTCAGGAGATACATGAAATCCATAGTGAATTCAGGCTGTGGAGTAAGAAGGGGAGAACTAGATCAGGCACTGACATTGATGACCTGGTGTTAAATAGCAACCCCAGCTACCTGAAGGCTGGGCAAACAGCACTGCACTTTAGGGGCAGAAATCAAGAGCATTTGAGAGTTTGGATGTGCAGGTAAAAGCTGAATAAACTGTACAAAACACAGTTGGAGAGGAGCAATGGATCAGGGCAGGTGGTGCTGTGGCCCTTCCACCTGCACTCTGTGTGGCTCAGGCATCTCTCGGGACTGGATTCACTCTGGTTCCCTGGACCTTCCCTTTGCTCACGTGCTCTGCTGCTTCAATCTCTCAAGGCCCAGCAGGGCTGGAGCCCTTTTGACCCCTGTGCTTCTGTGTGCACCGGGCCATGGTGCAGGAACCAGAGGTGAGGTGGGGCTTCATCGCTGTCCTTGATCAGACAGGCTCCTGCGCCTTTAAGCACCACAACATCTGTCTGGACCTCTTGTACAGATGAGTGACAGCCATGGAGGTTTAGGAATTCAGCTCACCAGCAGCACAGGAGCACTGAACACATTGTATTTCACAGTCCGAGCAACTGGCTTCAGCTCCAATCCACGGACCCATCTGTGGGGATTAGGAGATACAGCCCTTGGGCTGAGTGCTGAGACTGCTTACAGGGCTCCTGCTCTTATCCTTAATGCTGCCCCGGTTGCCTGAATAATTGCAGTCTTCAGAACTCCCCCCATTGTTTCTTCTCTGTCTTCATGCACAAAAAATATGATTTGTGTACATTTAGGAGTCATGGATTTGCTTCATGCTTCGGCTGCAGTTTTCAGACAATGGTCTTGATTTCCTTGCTCTGAAATGGGACAATAAAATGTTTTCTGTTCTATGTAGTTGCTTTGTAAGGATAAGAACATTTTCCTACTGTATGTGCATGCAGTGCTCAACACAACAGGATGCTGATTTTCTAAAGCAAAGCACAAACTGTCTTGTTAATCTCCAAAGTCTTCTGAAGCCAAGAAATGGGAAACACTTCTTATAGGTGAGCTGTGACAAGTCTATTCCTCTTAATTTTCTGATTTTCTACTAGGAGTTTGCACTGACTACAATGAAAAATGGTTACTGACCAGTTATCTAAAGTCCTCTTGATAATAAGCAACAGTATTATTTCTGCAATTTGGAAATTGATTCACTCTTGTGATGATCAGCCTTCATAGAGGTGTGACTTAAAAATCCATTTCCCAGTGATGATAAATAGCAGTCTGGATTTAAAGCCTCTGAAAATCTCTGTATGTGACTAAACACCAGGGGATGAAACAGCATGACACGATGCAGACTTGGTGTTTTAACCCCAAGGCTTAAATGCCATAATGCAGCATCACATAGTGTTACTGTTTAAGAGATGTATGAAAGCTTGCAAATAATAGAAAATAAAGTTATGGAGTATGGTTTCAACCGTTTCAGTTTCAGGGATCAGAACATGCTATAACTCTTGGAACTACATTTGTGATGTTTCACATGGAATCCCTTTATGTCCCATTAAGTAGCTGTTTTAGCTTGTTTTTCGCATAGGTCCCCACTCAAATGACGTCAGCATCATTGTCTACACCAAATCCAGCACTAATACTGAGTTGGAAATTTGTTCTTAGGTATATCTTAGCAGGGACTGCCTATACATTCTGGTAGAAAGAAAACATTAAACCAAATGCCCCAATCATAGTTTCTGCTGCTGTGTGCTTTCTATCTCAACTTTAATTTGACCTGAAATGTTGCCTTAGAGGAAAGCATTATCATTTTCTGTCGACAAAAGCACAGTCATGAGGTCAGAAAAGCAACAATTATTAAACAAGCACACACCAATTCCTAAAATTGCTCTTATGTTAAATATATTGTATACCACTTGAAAATCTGTTGTTATAGGCTGCTGCTAAAGAGAGCAATAATTGTTATCATTGCACCTGTGGCCTCATAAATAATCATGAGATGGGGAGCTTGGAGAAAATTTCTAGTGCATGTGAAGGGTTAAATCAGATTTTATTCCCTAAGTCCAATTCAAAAAAGAACAACTTGCTTTATCTGGAATTTATTCCAATTCACTTTCTGGAGATGATGCCACTTAGTCTCTCCGCAGTGGTTCAAGATCAATTTGGGATCTGTATCTAAATCCCTGTCTAGTGGGAGCTGCAACAAAGGGTCACAGAATATACAGACATTACCCTGCATCAGAAATGAAAACCAACCAAGCCACCAAATAAACAAATAAAAAAGCTGCAACAGAGTTCCTCCAACAAAGTTATTCAGACAATAATAGTACTACAGAGAGCATTTCTTTTTGTTGTTGTTATAATCGTTGTGTCTGCAGTCTGTCAGATACTGACAGGCGCCTCTTTACCTTTGTAAAAGAGAAAAAAATTATCAGGTTGCCAAATCCACAGACTTTGATATCTGATCATGTCTAGACAGCCTCTGTCCCTGCCTTTTAAAGACAATCGTCAAATGCTTTGCATCAATAATTTGAAATGCTTCTGTTTTCAAAACGTGGAACATTAATGTCACCTCCCTGGGTCCCAAGTGCCTGCCTCTTCCTCACTTGTTATTTTTAGGTAACAATGGATACTTGATTCTGTTTAGTTTTAATAATCATGCAGGACAAGCAGCTTCAATATCTGAATAAACTGTCTCACAAATTAATCAAGTGCAGAACAAAGCTGTTTTAAGTCTATGACAGCTGATGAAGTAATGTGTGGTGAATTATCTCTGCTCTGTGCTAAACACAGCTGCAGAGATGGAAGAAAACTTTATTAGAAATCAAAGTCTCTGGGACTTTTTAACAAACTGCAAAACTGGATTTTATACATTATACATGATCATTTAATGTAAGTCCTAAAATTTCAGAGGATTATTTAAGACACTACAAGCTTTAGGGAATTCAGAGTCAGAGCTGACAAAGGAATTGCCCTTGTGCTCAGAAGAAGTCTTGGATAGGTTAGATGCCTGGCAGGCAGTCATAGTGCAAATTTCTCTCACTGGCAAGTAGAATCTGATTCTTTGAGTAGAACTGAACTGTTTGTGGTTTAATTGTAATAAACTTCCCTTAGCTCAGTCACTCACTTGTTGGGCATTTAAGTTGTGTGGTTGTAGGAAATAGCTGAACTATGAGCAGCAGATTTGCATCAGCTCATCAATGCAGAAGGAACTGACCAGAGGTATCATTCATTTCTTTTCAGTTTTTATATGGGATATAGAAAAAAAAAAAGTTGTTTATTGAGCTAACTATTCTTCTTGCTTCTCATTATTCTCAGATTACATTTAACTCTATCTTCTATCTGTTCAACAAAACTGTGTCCCTAAAGCATTTATGAAAATAGCATGGAGTACAAGCTGACATATTAATGCTGATAGATATGCAGAGATAGTGAGGGTTTTGAATATAGCACATTGTAAATGTGAAGACCTTAGTATAGAAATGATCTCCTGAGTAAAATCTGTGTGAGATATATAAGAGTTGCAACTCAGAATATTGGCTTATTGCACTCCATAGATTTGAAACCATCTCTCTTGGATGGCAGTGGAAAACTTCAATATACTTACATGAATTATAAATGATGTCTGATTCTCAAGTTGAAGTAGGTACTGTATGTTTTTCTAATATAGGCTCTTCAGCTTTTAAAAAGCTCCTTTGTATGTGCAAAGGTGAAAGATCTGCATTTGGGAACATTTGCTGCTGTCAATACCTTTGCGTAAATTGTGTACCCTACTGGAAATATTTTTGTTTTAATTAGGAGTGCCACCGTTACTCCCTTTAAGTCACAGCTTTTAAACAATTACTTTGGATATGGAATTGATCTGGAAGAAATAATGCTTGCAAAGATTTAGTGTACGAAACCAGAATTGATTCAAGGCGACAATTTTTAAATAGTTCAGACACTTTGGTGCCTTGAAATGAACATCTTTTCTGTCAGCTCAGAAATATAGTAATGTGCAACAAGGCAGATCAAAGACAAGAAATCATCACTTTGCTTATTGGATTCTCAGCAGTGATACAATTTACATTCTTTTAGATGTCTTTGCTTTGTTTTTATTGCAAAACAGTAAAACTGGAAGTGCCTAATGTCAGCCTGATATATTAACCCTTCATCATAATTACAGTAACGCACCCAGGACATGAATAGATGGATAAAATTCTCAAGGCTTTGTGACAGAATCTTTTAGATCCTACAGTGCCATGAAATTGGTGCTTCTTCTTAGCAGAAAGAAGAAGCCTTTCTGATCATTGTTTTGAGCATGTGAAGTTCCAGTTAATTCATCAACTAGCAGAGCTTTTGAACTTTGCATGCACTTCCTTAGGGCTGGATCCAGATGACTTTTCCCATACTGAATAGTGCCATAGACAGCCCTGTGTGAGTTAATTCTTGGCACAGTGAGGCAAATCTGTGCCCAGGCTGAGAATATGACTTAAAAACTAAAGTGTTGCACCTGGACAGAAAATACACAAGTAGCTTCTTACTAAGTTGAAACCTGAAGATTTTATCCCTGCATAGATCTCATCACAATATTGGCTGGGGGAAGTGGCTGCTTGCAGTGCTGTATCTGTAATTCCTGGAAAGCACTGCCCTCAATATGAAGTCAGGCTGGGAATAATGGAACTGGTAGGCAAGGCATTAGCCAAACCCTAGCAAAGGTCAGTCAAAGATAAAGGAAGTGTGCTTGATGTAAGAATTGCTTTATGCAAAAAGGACTTAATGGAAAATAGAATGCATTTCCTGAAAGAACAAACTGATAAGGATGCAGCGAAAATGGTTACTATGTGTGCCAAGAACAGAAGGTGGTCTAGACTGGAGTGTGCCAGTGGGAATGATTTTTACTATGTTTCAGGCCCATGCAAATGTGGGCAGGATGTGCACAGACTCCAGCAACTTTAAAGGGTATTTACCTGGCTTCAAGAGGATATTGTCAGGATTGGGTTGCTCTAGAAACTGTCTGGTTCCAGCTTTGGCAGTGCCTGTCATTCAGCTACTCTGAAATGAATGTGAATCACAAACCTAATACACTTCCCTGTCTGATGGCACACAATGTAAGGCTTGCCCTAAAATAGCGTGTGAAGAGCATCATGGTAAAGAGTCTGGGCAGTTCAGTGGCAGAGGAATAGTGTGGCTGCACAGGAACATGCCCAGAGTCACTTCTGCAAGGGGTGGTCACAGAGAGACTAAAGGAAAGGACACAGACTTGAAAACAACCTGAAGTCTTTTAAAAGAACCACACGTTTAAAAGGGTGCCTAACAAAGTTTGAAAAGAAAAATTAAGCCAATTAAGGAGAAAGTTGCCAGCAACATTACATTATCTAAGCTCTGACAGAGCACTTTTTCATCACAGATATCGAAGCATCTTAAAGCTGGAGATAAATATCATTATTTTTGTTGCATAACTTGGGAAACCCAGAGAAAGAGGAAATTCTACTAACCTATTCTCATTCAAAGCTGAATTTAAACTGGAAAAGACGGGTTTCCTAATTCAATCCATGCCTGTTATCATGTGACCCCTAAGTCACAGATGAATGAATTGCAAAATACAGAAGAACAAGTTAATGAATATTAAAGTCATGTTTAAAATATTGGAACTGGTATTTTTGCACCTTGATCTCTCTTCTTACTGTACCCATCTGCCTTTCATTTTCTGCTGCCTGTGTGCTATGCTTTTTTTCATATTCATGATATAATTTATCTCTGCTAATGGTTTTAAGGAAGTTGTTCAATTTTTGTTCTGCATTTCTTTGATGATTCTGTACCAAAATCAGTCATAAATATCAGAAGATATTGGAGTTTTATACAAATTATAAGCCAAATTCCATGTTAGAGTAGGCTGATTAAAATAAAATAACTGGAACAATGTCTATTTATCCTAGAAAAGAATTTTTTTATTATTATTGTTAGTGCCACTATCATTTTCAGACTTCATTTCTACAGGTTCAAAGTCTTCATCTAGAAAATACATCTTTTTTACAATTTAAGACTCCCATTGCTGTCATTTCTTAGTGGTGATGTTCAGTAGTCCCACATCCTTAAAGGGAGCTGATAGGAACTGAGGGACTGTTGCAAATGCAGACCCAGAGGAAATGTTTTTACAAAAGAGAAAACATGGAGTGTATTGCAAATACACTGTCAGAAGATGTTGCATCTTCTTATTTTAGTGCAAAGACCATGGTCCATCCATGTCACATGTCAACTACCTGCATGTACAGCTGACATGAGAACATGCACCTGGACCACTGTGTTCACTGCACAGGAGTGCAGGGACAATTTCCAGTTCATGAATCTTTAATTTCAGTGTGTAGAGTCATGGAAAAAGCTCACCTGATTTTTTTACTTTTTCTTCTGCAGCAGTTTTCTCTGAAATTAGGAGGATAGGAAATGGGCACTGTGAGCAAAGAAGGCTCCAGCAGGTTGTTGTGGCTACACTTTGTGCCACTGCCTTTTCACTGATGGTAAAGAGGAGATATAGTTGCTGTTCCTGAGGACATAATGGATAGCAGGAGGCTGGCCCTGATGCTTCTCTCTGCACCACAGCACTCAGTGATGTATGTGTGCTCCTGGGAAACACACCCTCCTCAGGGGCAGGAATGGCGAGCAGGGGACAGCTGACAGTCTTGTTTCAGCCTGCATCTGTCAGACTGGGGCAAAACTATTCTTAGTAAGGAAAATTTCTCCCAAAAAGCTGCAAAATGTTTAGTAGAAATCCCATTTTTCCTTTGGAAATGAGTTCAGCTCATTGAACCCGTTAGAAGGCATGATGAGTGGGAGAACCCAAATCCTTATGCAGGCAGGTAGGTGCAGCAGTCCTGTATTTGCTGTTTGCTCCATGCCCCTGGCAAAGGAGGGGCGCTCAGAGGAAGTGCTGTAGTTGGATTTGCACTAGAGCAGAGGTGGGGTATGTGGGGCTGGAGGGAGGGATAACAGCGAATGAGTGACCACAGACTCTGGGCAGCAGCAACTGCTCCCGTTAGTGAGCTAAAGACAGAAGTTGGACTGAGCCTTTTGTCACTCTGGAATGCAGAAATACTTATCTGTATCTCCTGAATGGGTGAGAGGGTGACTGTAAGATGGAGTGACAGATACTTGGAGGAAGCAAGAACATTTGAGTTCTTAAAACAGATTTCACTTAAATCATCTGATATTTAAAGAATGCTATCAGTTGGTCAGATTAGAAACAGATTTCTCCCCTTTTTTTTCCTTTATTCACTCCCAGACTTTTCCCAAGAGATTACATAATAACTCCTGTCGGGGTCACGTGTTTGTGCAGTGCTAAATATTAGGGAAGTCTATACTTGACTTAAAGCAGCAATTTGTGATTGAACAAAATTCACCTTAAAAAAACCCAAATGGCAACTGGCTGCCTTTAGTTTTATGAAGGACTTACTGAAACTTCAGGAAAAGTTGCTAGGTTGAAATTTGCCTCCCTTGACCATGAGCTGATAGTTCAGTAAAAGGAGATATACTTTAACCTTTTGGGAACTGAGGAAAGCCATTTGCACTTCTGCCCTCCTGACTGGAGCAGGCCCATTTGTTATCCCTGGGTGGCAGCTTACTTGTGTAGTAGTCTATAAACAGGTGGTATGGACTATTGATGGAGATCTCACATTTAAGGAAGAGGATGGAGGAACACTGGGAAGTGCTGTGGTGTGGAAAGGAAGAAATGGGGGCGTGGTGGAGCAGAACAGTTTTTAATTCGTCCCCATATACACACAGTTGTGCACAGCAGTGAAAGAAATAGGAAATGTAGAATTCCATAGTATGTTCATTTACTAAATATTTCTTCATATTTAAGAACATGGTTTAGAGGTCTTCCATTTCTGTTGTATTTATCCTTTTGCATTAGCAAGTGACTGCTTTGCCTTTCCCATTACCTGGTTTGTAATTTTTCAACTAATCACGGTATGTTGTAATACACACAAACTAAGTACAATAAAAGTAGAAGTATATAGTGCAGAAAATACAAAGGATCTCAAATAGCTTCACATAAAATAATATCTAGGAGCTTTAAAACTGAGCTGCATTTAAGGCTGGAAAAGCCAGCCTAAAAAGATAAGCTTTCAATTTTGTCTTAAATGAATTCACTGAATCTGCATTTCTGATGTCAAGTAGAAGTGAATTCTGTAGCTCTCATGAATAGCAAGCAAAAGCCCTGCAGCTATGAGAATTTAATCTGAATCTTCTATTTTGCATGTCTGGGGTTTTTAAAAATGTATTTCTTTTCATATGTTCTGAAATGTTTGTGGATTTTTGATCATATGACTTTCATGGGTTCTTATTTCCCACAATTGTCCTTATATTCCAAATTACTAAATGAAACATTCTCCTGGAAAAATATTGTTAACACAACAAATAGCTTTGAAATGACAGCCATGATTCTTTGGAGCAGAATGCTTTTGAGTGGAAAAGTTCTTTGCTGTACTGTTTCCTCTTTGAAAAAACTCCAGTCATTCAAGAGAAGCTGTGGTACGTGTGATGAGTGCGTATGGGTGCACTGAGAATAATGCATCAAAAAAAGAAATACAAATGAAAGATTATCCAGGAGATTTTAGTTCTGAGTCTGTTGCTGTAGGGTCATTAACCCAATTTACAGTGCTCAGAGATGAAGAGAGGAGAGCTAGAATGATTTTATGACTAAGGTTCAAGAGATCTACATTAATTCCAGCCTCATTGGCACTTGCTGTCCTCCACTGCCAGTGACCAATGTCCAGCAGTTTCCTTGTCTTCTTTTGTCTGATAGTTTTCACGTACAAACTTTTTGGGACAATTGAGGTCTCCTCTTCTGTGGCTATAGGATGGAGGTGAAATTGAGAATTTCCTTCAGGAATGTTGACTGCAACAAAATGGGTAAGTACAGTGATAGTGGATAGCAGATAGACATAACACACTAGACTGATAACACAGTTATTAATATTGCTGTGCTTCACTGCTCTCCCTCCTTCTGGCATCGATCTGAGTACAATCTCCAAGTGTGTCTACACTGCCACGATTGCAGAGTTTATCAGCATATCTAAGGTAGCTTTAGCTCACCTCTGCTGAGCCACTTTGCAGCCCCAAGAACAGGGTTCATTTCAGAAGCCCAGTGCCAGATCCACTGAGATGGATGGCACTTTTGTGACTGCCAGATTTTTGCACCTTGAACCAGCTGGTTTAACAAAAGGGGTCTAATCCATCCAAAGAGCTGATGGCCCTTACTTAGACAACTTTATCTTTGCACCATCTGCAGGAGAAAAATGCAGTAGCCACTGAGGGGCTAAATTCTGTGAAACTTTTCACTTACAATTGTGTACTTCCATCTATAGCCAGGAGTGCTAGAAAAATGTTAAGAACTCTTCAGTTCCTTGTGTTATTCTGTCCAGAGAAGAGGGAATAATAATCCACCTTCTCTTGTCCCCCAGGCTGTGCTCTGCCAGTGCTGGAAGGGTTTCAGTGCGTGTGGTGAGGTTTGGGAGCACAGAACAACTGCAACACACACCAACTCTGATCCAGGTATGCACTCGTGCCAACTGTGCTGCCTTGCAGAGAGGGAATTCTGCTCCTGGCAGAGACAGGATATGTGTTGGGCGCGTGGTAACAGAAGGGCAGATGCACAGGGCATTTCTCAATTGTCTGGCTCTTCCAAATTTCTAGCAGCTGTTATTAATATTTGAATAATTCTTCTAGTGTGCTTCATATGGGGTCAGCAAGCTCTCTCTTCCAATCCTCTTTGCAAACTCCTAAGCCACATATGTGCTTCCTTAGTGCCATGTTCAGCTTCCCCTCAAGTCAGTATGGAGCTGAGAGCATGAGCACCATTACCTGGGCATGGCTTAGAGCAGGCTTGGGGTTGCTCTTCCATCTGTTAGCGGGAGCCTCCAATTTCCTGCTCCCGCCCCCGGCCCCAGGATAACATGTGTTCTGACAAGCATATCTAGTGAGATGTGACTCTGAATCCTCCCCAAAGAGCACTCCAGCCTGCATGTAAGGAACCAACTAGTAAGCAAATATGGTCTGCAAGGCTCTACCCTGTCCAGCTTTGCTCCTTGTAGGGGAAAATCCATTTCTGTTTCCTTTGATTGCAAAATCCCAGGAAAAGTTGTAGGTGGGTAGAAGAAAGGACAGGTATGGTTCAGTGGCTTTGTCTGCAAGAAAGATGAGCTGGAATTCCAGATCACTCACAATATCTGATACTTAGTTTTGGTTGCTGCTAGCTGAACTTCTTTCCCTTTTACAGAGTTGCTAATGGTCATCAGAGTCTCCTTGGGTTTTCTAGAAATTCCCCCTTTGCACTGGGAGCAGCTAAAGTGATTATAAAATTATAAAAATGTGAGAGATCCCTTAAGGATGTTCATAGATCTGTGGTGTCCCTTGTTCCACCTCCATTCCTCCCAGCAGAAATAATGCTTCCGTGGTATATTCACTTTGTGCTGTTGTGAAATATCTTTGGCTCTCAGGTGCTCGATATATACCAGTTTGTTTCTGGGAGCTCAGAGCCCACACTGTCAAGAGAGATGCAAGTGATCAAGTGCAGCACAGGCACAGATTTATGTGTAATTAAAGATTACCACTTTATTACGAGATTAAAGTGGTAATAAACTTTACCTAAAGTTTGTACAATCACTTGCTGTCCATCCCTTTCTTTTTTCATATCAAAGTTATATCTGAGTCCATTAGAGTCATATCTATCAAACCCTGGGCAGAATATAACATTTTGCTTCTAACTTTGTTCCCTGATGCCTCAGCCCTGGACTACACCTACATGGGTAAAACATGCTCAGAAGGACCTGAATGTCCAGTGCTAAATAACCAAAGTTTTCCAGTGTGGGAGGAAAAAAACATCAAGCAATTTGAAATCATATCCAAATGAGAGTATGCAGTTGAATCAGACACATCTCCCTCTGCAGGAACACCTGGATGGAAGCAGAAGTTCCTTACACTGCTCCTCGGTGGGAAATGGGTTTCCCAGTCTGCAGCAGTTTGTAAAATTTTAGAAATAATAGTTTTGAAGTAGGATAAAATTGAAAATGGGAAAATCCAAAGTGACTGATCATCTCATGGTGTCTCACTTAAGTTCCTTGTTTCAATAATTCTGAAAAACTGACAGTCTATTAGACCAGGAAATGAAACTTCTTGGCAAACAAGATATTTGCTAATTTCAGTATTTTGTGTGAGTCAGAAGTGTGTGGAGGGAAATGTATTGAAACTAACCCTTTCTTGTGAACTCTTTCATATTGCATAACTGACATTTGCCGATAAAAAAATGTTACATCATATGGTTTCTGAAAACAGCCAAAAGAAAAGGCATTAAAAGCTACTGCAAACACTTTCCCACAGAATATTGAAGGCCACTACTCACACTGGGTTTTCATAATGGTCATTGTGATTGATGAATGTCTCTTTGTCTCTAACACCAACTAATTGCAAAATAATCATGTTCACTTATGAACTTGCACATTTCCACATCATTTTCTTGATCACAGAACTACTGTCCTCCATTTCTTTTTATTTCATGCTTTCAGCTGCTTGGCAAAAGCAAGTTGATGGAAAAATCCGACTCTCTGATATGGGAGTACAGCTTCTAGAAATCACTAAAAAAGTTATGCTTCCCTTGATAGCATTTTCACACCCACATGTATTCAAAACTTAAAATTTTCATTTTGGCTTCTGGAAAGTACATTGTAAAGTGAAAATTAGAACTAGAATTGTGGTGTTCAAGAATCTACAAAGTAGTTTGATTTAAATTATCCACAATTGTCTGTTTTTCTTCTTACTGAAAAATAGTGTGTCACAGGTTCTCAGGAATTCCTTTGAGTTATGCTAAAAAGCCTTGCACATTACTTATTTGCTTAGTGCACTTTTGAACTGAATCATTTAATGTTGGCAAATAAGCAGTAAATATATCATAGTTAATTGGAGAAAAAGAAAGATTTTGGGAAAGAATTTGAGCTTCTGTGACAGCTTTGAAGTTACAGTGAGATGTGATTTTATTGTCTTGATTTCTGAGACCTATGTTGAATTCTAATTGCATTAAATGAGCAAAATATGTTAAGAGTTAGGGAAACTTCCAAGAGACAAAATAATTGGATCAAATGTGTGAGTGATGAGAATAATGGAAATTCCTGCTTAACTAGCCTCTATTGATAGCAGGTCATTTAAGGATCTTCATGGTAGTGGTAAAAAAAATATGCAGATATTTTTAATTTTCAGGAAGTTCTTTATTAAAATCAATATGACACCTGAGAAGTGTCTAAACACAAAGTAATGAGAATTTGAGTGGGCAGTGAAGAGTCAAGGACATCCAGTAAATATTGAATGTCCTTTTTGGAGTGATTCTAGTTATTTCTGGGTCCAAATCTTCAGCAGTAGATCACTGGTGATTCCAGGTGTCAAGGCCAGGGGGGCTGCTCCTCAGTGAAACAAATCTCTGCAGAGAAAAGGATATTCCTCTACATTGGTTTTACCCATACCTTGTAGCTCTGTAACTGGGAAATGATAAAACCAAAAGAAATAGATGACATCTTATTGTTCTAGAAGTTTTTAAAGACATTTTAGTGACAGTGCCTCTAAAATAAAAACTTTACAGTTTCCACTTACCCTATATTGTTTTATGTAAATCAGAAAGGGGAGAAGAGATGGGGCATTCTCCAGGTGACAATAAAATAAAGCATCGCTCTGAAACTGCCACACTGATCCCATTTAGGAACACAAAGTGAAATAACACATTGAGAGTTTCTTTGTGGAGACAGATGTGTTGAGATGAATTGATATAGGAAGAAGATGCTGAACTAGAATCTGACCTGAATTACAGCTACAGAGTAAGGACTTCAGGAGTGCCAGTGTGAAAAGTCAGGATGGATGCACAGAGCAGTGGCTGGTCCTGGCAGCTTGTTTAAACCACAGGTGTGGTTTAAACTGACCACAGTGTGGTACCACACTGACTGTGGTAGGGTAAATGCCCCAGGTAGTCTGTCCCTGTGAACTGCTCTGCCCTGGATGAGCACAGATACACTCTTGTGCAGAGGCTTTCTAGAAAAGCCAGATACAGATCATTTTTTCTTTTGTTTCTCTCAGGAGTGCTGTAAAGACCTGGTGCTTCCTTGTAGTGGAACCTGCCTAGTCATGCAGTGCCCTGCAGAGGTGTGAGAGAAGTGCCTGTGATGGCCAAAGAGAATGGACAAGGACAGCCAGTACTTTCCCCAACAGTTTGAAAGAAAGTTGGCTTGGAGCAGTTACAAGGGTTTTCCTCAATCATTCTCCAAGAAGATTAAGAGGTGACCCTGTAGGACATCAGGGCCTTTATGTATTTAAGTATCTGCTCCTGTCCGAGTGTCAAGTCTGTCTTTTGTCCCACAAAGTGCAGCCCTAGCACAGGAATTGCAGTGTGCATTAAACAATGTTTGTGCCCTGTGTATTATCAGGCCACAGGGCATCTCTTCAATAAATTTTCGGTCCAATAATCATCTTGGTGCCATAGCACCAAATGATACAGAGGAGGACTGTCTTTGCTCTGACTGCATCTTGTTGCCAATCTCCCCACTCTTGAAGCCACTGTAAAGCCAGGGGTATGACAGTTACAGGATTTCAAAGGTCCCTTACTCAGAATGCCTTTGGGATGAATTTCTGCTGCGCGGGGGGTGTATGGGGGGGCAGGGTGGGGTGGGGTGTGTATGTGTCACAAAAAGCATCCCAAGTCACAGAGAGAAAATGAAACAGAGAATGCTATCGAGAGTTAAAGCTGCCCTAGCTTTTCAGCACCAAATGTGGTTTCTTTGTGGAGTTATTTCCAGTACTGACACATGGTGGGTGGTAGGTTGTGTATTCAGCTCCCCAATTAGTTGTCTTTGCATGAGCTCCACTTTTATGAAATTAAAGAGAACAAAACTCAAGACAGATACTACCTGCTGATGAAGATACTGTGGTACAAAATCCATGTGAATGCTGTGAAAAAACCCCAAAGGCTGTAAAAACCAGACTGTGGTTTAGTTACTGCTAGAGTTAAAATTGATACTCATCTAAGTTCCAGCATCAAATGCCTGTTCACTTGTCCTCCCTTACAAAAGTGATCACAACCTGGAAACATCCAGAGCTGGTTTTATTATATCTTGCTTCTAAGTCCTTGCAGTTGTTCCAAGGACTCTTCACTATTAGAACATTCCAACTTGGCATAGCCCAGCTCATAATATTTCTATCATTGAAAAACTTGCTATGAAAAAAAAGGAGATATGAAATAGAAACTATTCTGCAAAAATGGGTAGCAAGAAGTATGACATGAGTTATTCTCCATCTCATAATTCAACATCTCTTTAGAACGCTGCAGAGTTGGTGTGGTGTGCCCTGTGTCAGCTCCCTGAACCAGTAATTCTCTTTTCAGTGTGGCTTTGTAGATCCATAGAGCTTCCATGACCCTCTGCCCTGAATGTATAAAGGGATCTCCTGAGCCCACAAACCTGGGAGACTCTGCCATGGAGGGATCTGAGCACCTGCCTGCCCCATGCCAAACACAGTGATCTCAGTTGTTCTGTTCCTCATGAGTGGGTGTAAAGCAAGAAAAGAAATAGTAGTGTTGAAAATGGTTGAGAGTTAACTTTACAAATAAATTAATACTATCTGGGTTTCAAATCATGTCCAAGCCTTAAAAAAATAAGTAGAACCTTCTCTAAAATTTGTTTCAACAAAATGCTTGAAGCATCCATCTCTTTGTCAGCACAGATCCCTCTCTCCATTGTGTGCACATATGCAAACTGTTCCAGCTACCCGTTATGTCAAGGATGTGGAATGGAGAGAAAAGTGTGAGGACTGTTTCCCACATATGTTGAGAAAAAAATCTGCAGCGAGCAATAAAGGATCTGGTAACAGGAAAAGTATCTGAAGTTATGTTACAAGGTAAAAGATGAGGCTGTGGCTGTGAAAGCAAAGTAAAACAAGAGAAGGAGATAAAATACCTTTTTACCAGATAAAGTGATAGTACTGTGATGCCACAGTGTGTTGAAGTATTGTGGGAAGGGAATTTTAAGGGTTTGGAAGCTAGCCCAGCTGCCTTTGCTGATGCTGATATTACACAAAGTTCCTTCTCAGTTAACCATAAAAATGTAATTCTGACCAGGAGAGCACCCAGCCAATGAAAAGCCAGAAAGTCTGAATTAGGAAAGTGGGAGGTTGCATTACCTTAAGAAGGAGCAAGATGTTTGCCACAGTGGGATGTACAGGCCAGGGAAGGAATCCCCACTTGGAGCTGTAACACTGGAGAGTTGTAAATACATACTTGGAGAATATACTTCATTTGGCATTAATAATGTGCTGCCTAAAGTATGTTGGATGTGCTTTAAATATTACATGTGAATCCCAGGCCTGTCTTGTAATAATTTTAGAAAATATCCATAATCTTGTCATTTTAGCAGCAGAACAAGTTTTCTGGCCTTTTCATCTTTCTTGGTCTATTAGGAGGTGAGAAATGTGGATTTTCTCCACATAAAAATTGCATTTGCTGTTGTTATTGCCTTTGCAGCTGTGCAAGTAACAGTCTACTTGATTTCAGACAAGTAAAGTAAATTAAGTGAAGATGAAGATCCAAGCACAATAAAGCTACTTTGGAGTCATTACAAGACATAAATATAGAGCAAATCTCAGGTCAAATCCAGGGCTGGCATCAACAGTCACAGCTCCAGCCTCTACAAAAAGTGCCCTCAAACATAAGGGTTAATTTCATCTATCAATCAAAATTTGATTGTAAAATAGTGTTAGACTTTGCAAAACAACATTAACAGAATAACAGGATCACTGAATCATCAGTGCAAGGTTCTTGTCAACATGACTTCCATTCATTTATTTCACAATTCAAAAGCAGCATTACTGTGCATGCAGATGAAGACTACTCAGTTTTGTACAACATATAGCATGTGAAACAAACCTGATTCACTTTTCTACCTCCAAATTTTCCCTAAATTAAAGAATAAATAGTAAAGAATTCATGGACAGGAAAAACAATTAGGGAAAATTTTTTACCAGGAAGAAATGTGTCCACTTGCAGCTAGTGTCACGGGGACTTTTGAAATATGCTTGCAAGAAAACAATTTGTTCTTCAGATATTAAGATACTCAGCCTGTTGCTGTCAGCAATACAAGATGGGCAAGTGACACAATTCCTACCTGAGCTAAATGAGTAGTTAAAATATAGAT
Source organism: Rhipidura dahli (assembly GCA_013399225.1). Taxonomy (NCBI): domain Eukaryota; kingdom Metazoa; phylum Chordata; class Aves; order Passeriformes; family Rhipiduridae; genus Rhipidura; species Rhipidura dahli. The sequence goes on along the minus strand of VXAC01004986.1, from coordinate 1,392,985 downwards.
GGATTTCTTTTTTGTTCCATTTATCCCATACCTTTGATATTGCTGCATGGTAAAGGTCATGGTAACAGCTGAATCTTTCTTTTGATATTATTAAAGCAGTGCTTAATTAAATTAATGTGGAACTACTCTCTGACAATAGAGAGTTTCTTTCCCCCTTAAACTAGGGGCTGACAGATTTAATCTGATAAAGAACTATAATGATTGTTTTCTTTCTTCCTGACTGTTCATTTTATATACAGTTGTACTTACATTTTTTCTGTTTGATATCAATATGCTGTTTATTTGCTTAGCTATCCATACTGGTAAGTTTATCTACTCTCACTTTGGCTGCAGAGCAGCTTGAATTGTAATCATCCCTTTCCAGCAGTGATGGGGAAAGAGTCAACACTGGATTGGGGATTGGGAGAGTGAATTCTCATGTTTATCCTGATGCAGTGTGTAAGTCCAGGCAGGTCACTTCACCTCCATGTCCTCCTTCCCTTTTTTTCTACTTTGAAGCAGGGGTTGCCTCTTTCCCCATTAGTCTGTGAAACCCTTGGTCTGGTTTCCCCTGGTGGCAGCTCTGATCCTGTACGAGAGGCACTGTGTGGGTGTTTCTGTCCTGCTGAATGTCCACATGACAGACAGGAGGCTGAACAGGTGAGGCAAAGGCTCAAAACAGCAATGGCTCTATTCAGCACCCTCAAGTCTAAATCCCACTGATGCCATGTGAAAATTGAGCCCTTTGCAACACAACAGGGACTAGGGAACTGTGTGAAATGCACCTTCTGCTTCATTTTGTAATCTCTGGAGTAGGGTGTGCTAATGGGGGGTTACAGTCTCTTTTACTCCTTTCTGCTTTATCTGCTCAGGGAATAAACAAATATGCTGCACATACCTCCTGAAAGCAGAGGAGATTCTGCAGGAAACTATTCAGTGTGGAAGTCATAAATCACCCAAGAAATGCGTGTCACATCCGTGGCCTGTGTTATATGAGGGCTTCCTTAGATAACAAACACTCCTGAAGGGAAGGCAAAAATGGCTTCTTACAGCTGAGACTACAAAAATGCAACATTTTGCTGTAGAAGTGGGGGTTTCTGGCAGGCCTCGCATACTGAAATTGTCACCAAAGGCAGGAGAGTGAACATGAAAACTGGGGAAATGGTAATGCAGAGAAGAAGAAAGCTGGAGAGAAAAAAGAAAACCACACGAAACTCGAGCTGTTAATCACATCCCTATGTTGATAAAATATTTATGAGATCTCATTCAATTAATTAGAATAAACTATGTAACACTGCAGGAAACAAATTGAAAATTTAATAAAGTAAGTTCACTTCCAATTTCTTTTGAAGAAAGAAGCTAATTATATTTAGTTCTGTAATTATAACTTTAATTAAAATATAATGCAAAATATTTCATAGAGTGAATACAGTTCTGTTAGAAAATAGAATCTTTAAGAGAACTTGCTCCTCAGACAAAAATTCATAACAATTTCATGTGAACATTTTAATATACTTGTTTTTAAAATCTTTTCAGGGTAATTTTAATACGAATCCATCTTAGAAGTGCTCATTAGTGTTAGCTTTTACTTAAAACATAGTGGTTTACCTTCCTGCCTCTATTCAGAAATGTTTCTTATTCTATGTTAGGGATGTGTATTTTACTCATTCCATTTAAACCAGACACATTCTTTATTTATACTTCCTTATTGCAGCCTACAGAACCAAATTTTTATTTAGAGAATAATTTCAAAACACATTGTAAAGTATATCCACACAGCAGCTGCCTTCACCTGAGCAACAAGGAAAGAAAGTGCCTCAGGCAGAGAGATCCAGGCAGGCATGAGGAAATTTGGGTCTGGCAATATAGAATGAGAACACTGACAAAATGACCTTTCAGTGATGTTTTCATTGATGATGATTTAATAGCAAGAGAGTCTTCTAGGCTGGTAGAAAATGAATTTGTCTTTAGGACTAAAAAAATAATTTTACAAATGATTTCTAACACGCAATCCCATTCTACTCTGCCCTGGTGCCATCTCACCTTGAGGTTTTGAGCACCACAATATGGAAAAGGTATTCAGCTTTTAGAGAGCATCCAAAGGGGGCCACGAGGATGGTGGAGGGTCTGAAGGGGCTGTATGAGAAGCAGCTGATGGCACTGGGTTAGTTCAGCCTGGAGAAGAGGAGACTGAGGGGAGACCTCAGTGGTTGTTCAATATCTTCACAAAGGGCCTCACTGATCTCTGCTCTTGGTGCCCAGTGGCAGGCACCACTGAAGTTGTATCAGAGGAGGTTTAGATTGGATATCAGGAAAAGGTACTTTCCCCAGAAGGTGGCTGGGCACTGAACAGGCTCCCCAGGGCAGTGGTCACAGCACCAGCCTGAGCGAGTTCAGGAAGTGTTTGGACATCACTCTCAGGCACATGGTGTGGTTCTTCAGATCGCCTGTGCAGAGCCAAGACATGGACTTTGATGATCCTTGTGGGTCCCATGCAACTCAGAATATTCTGTGGACTATAGATTTTCAGTGCTGATGAACACTCCTTCTGTTCTCCTGAAGAGGATCAGCAGTAATGAGAGTGAGTCAGTGATAGCAGTGTTAATTGAACAAAACAGGAACTGAAAATAGAACAGTTTGAAGAAAATGCTGGATTGACATATGCTGTTTTCGTACATTTGTTGAACATTATTGAGCATTTCTAGTGCAGTAATCAGAGAGAAGGAAAATATCTGGGAGTGTTTATTTGATAGAGTTTACATTACACAGCCTGCAATACAGCCAGAGCAACATTTTGTGATCTTTCTGATCATACACTTGGGTTTTTTTCTCCTCTTTGCCAAGGAACTTGTTATGATCAGAACTGACCACTGTGTGAGCAGAGCTGGCATTTCGAGGGCTGTCTAATGAACATGAAGCACAGTGGCAGTGACACTCTGATCCTCTCAGAGTGGATCAGAGGCTGTGCCACTATCCCTGAAGGAACTGCAGAGTTGACTCCTTTTCTGAGGCCGTAACAGGGGATGCTTTAATCTCTCAAAATCTTTAGTTTGCTCTGCCTGGTGAGTCAATTTAGGGTGCTGGCTATTCATTCCATTCACCATAAAACCCTTTGTCCTCCAGGACCCTTTTCCTCATTTCTTCATCTCAAGGAGAACAACTAAAGACACTTGCTCAGAGCTGGTTCACTTAATCCCTTTTTGGCAGGACTGGCTCTCCAGTGACATTTCAATCACCCTGAAGAACTGAAAAGCTAAAGATCTGGGATGGTGGACTCATCCAGATGAAAATCAATACTGAAGTCAATGAAACTGAATCAGGATATAATTTGTGCAAATCAGTAGTATCTCCACTGAACTTATTGGAATTGCTGCCAGGTCTGATCTAAATTAACCCTTTACTTTAAATAACATTAGAATATGATTACTTGCTGATATGTTTGTACAGACACAATATTTCTTTGTGCCTTTGATCCACAAATGAACTCACTGAACAGGCAAAGCTGTCTTAGGGAAAGATAAATTCTAAAGAAAAATGTTGAAAACCCCTATACTTTAAGAACACACGGTTTGAAAAGGAGTGGGGGGGTTGGGTTTGAACTACAAGGATGCATGATGAGCAGAGGGTCAGGTGAACATTTACTTTGAGGTAGTTAATATAGAATTACTTATTGCATCTTTGTCATGGTGAGAGCAGATCCTCTCATACAGACAAGAATTTATGCTGGGTTTTGAAGTGGCTTTAGAGAATTAGGGACTCCGCTCTAATTAATTAAATTTGCAGAAAGATGTGGTTTATATTCTTTTTTTCCCGTTGATTCTCTAGTATAGCATAGAAACCAACTGTGGGTGAAAATTATCTTCTGGGTGTTATGGTTGTGATTTGGAAGGGCCTTTCTGAGCGGTCTGCAACCAGAGTATCATCTCTAATCTAAATATAATACCCTGGGAGATACCCAGGTATCTACTACACAACTATTTTCCCTTTTTTTTTTTTTTTTTGCATCTCTCTGATCTTCTGCCTGTCTAGTTTACATAACTTTTACACTTCACTGCAGGAATTAACCTTTATGGTATGTCTATACATTACCCAGAAAAAAAGGGATGTTAATCTCAGTGGGAGCCTTTGGACAGTATTATCCTGCAAGGAAGAATTTAATCTGTAACATGTCTGACCCTGTTGTTTTCGGTGCTTGTCTGCATCCAGAGGAAAACTAATAACAAAGGGAAGCAGACTCAGTTGTCATAGAGGAGATGTGAATACTTAAATAGCTGCCTGCTCTCTTTCATATTTTTAAGACTTAAAGGTTCATGGTTTTTTTTTCCCTGCCTGTGTTAAATGAAAACATCTTTACTTGATATTCATCATTCTACAATGGCCATTTTATCACCTAGACAACATGAATAAAAGTTATTATTCTTACTCATTAGTCACTCAGTCAGGGAAAAGAGAAAAATTGAGCATTTTAGAACATTTTACTTTTCTGTCATTTTAGAGTAAATGACACTCCTAAATGATGGCCAGTCAAACCTACAGAATCTATTAGTAACTTGATAATAAGTGTGAAGGGATGCTGGAACCCAAAGGAGTCTTAAAGTGGCATTTATCAGGCATGTCACATCATTGCTAGTGGTAATAAAAGCATTTTTGTTTTATGCAGCAGCGTCTATAGAGGATAATATTTTTTGTGCTATAGCCAAAAGTGATATTGCTGCATTCATCACCCTGTTTGATATGAAATAGCCTAAAAGCACTGGAAATTGGCTGTCATTATTTGTTTCTTCCTTTTTTTTTTTTTTTCCTAATCAAAGACACTTCTCCACTGGTGACAGAAGTTTCTTTCTCTTCAACATGGGCACACAACAGCTGTAGAATTTCTCCACTAGAAATCTGACCCTTTGCTTCTAGCACCATCTTAAAGTTTTAGTGTCGTGTCAAGAAGACCACTTATGGTTAACTCATTTCATTTTCACTTTATCTTTCCTTATGACAATGAGGTTCAGGGTGTTTGGTTTGCTCTTACAGCCTTTCCTAGCAAAATCTTTATTAGCCGTGGGGAAAATTTTGTGTGTTTGGGGTCTGCAAGATGGTGACTTTGGATGTCGGCATCCAAGTGCTAAAAATCAAAAAATCAGTTTCCTGTGAAAGTCATAAAATTACTTGATTCTCCCTCTTTATTCAGTATTTTAAATAAGATAATTTAAACAAGGCCTGGTCACCAGGTGCAGTTGAGAAGGCCATTGTGTTCTGGAAACCTAGAAACCCTTGGTGAAGGGATGGTGTACACTGCTTATGTTGCTGGAAATAGTTTTCCCTGCTGGCACATAGCTGCTGATGATAGAAACTAAACTCTTCAGGGGGCAATTCCTGAGTTATATAAATTTTATTTCAGGCCTGGAAGACACAATGAGACTCAGTTCAACTTTTTAGTGTAGTCTTGGCTGGTGGCACTGTGGAAAATTAATGCTGCATTGAGAACTCAGTGCACAACTGTGATAGACTCTGTTCTTCATGAAAAACAAAACATAGTCATAGCAGTAACTAAATGTTAAAAATGAAAAAAAAAAAAAAAAAAGAAACCAAAATTCACAGAAACACCTAAAAGGCTCTTTCTTCTTTTTTGCTTCCTTCTTTGGTAGTGAAAAAAATCCATCAATTTTGTTGGATTGATAGGTCAACCAGTCACCACCTTGTGCTCTGTATCCCCCTCTGTATTTGCTGCAAATTTGCATGGGGAACTTCTGCAATTTCTTATGGAATTGTAAGGCTGGGATGGACAAATGCATCACAGAAGCTCGTTTAATAGCAGAGAGGAAACATCACATTTATCATATTGAATTCTTTCGCTGTGATATTCATCATTTGCATGTAAAAATGCCATCTGATTTTCTCCCTCATAAACCCAGTGTGATGTTTTCCAGTTTTCCTGTTGTTATTTTTGTTTGGATTTAAATCTGTCACTTTTAAAAACTTATGCTTTTTAAGTCCCGCTGCACTGTGGAAGTAGAAAAAAATAGTGAGATTTTGAAGGACTGGGGAAGTTAAAATACTCCGTGTGGAGTGTGTTTGTGCAGCACAGTAGATTTTATAATTACTCGAGTCTGTGCTGGTGTTGGGGTTGCTCTTTGAAGCTAAATTCTGCCCCAACCCTTTCTTTCAGTCTGCAGGATTTGTCGTATTGACTGGCTCTGTTAAGATCTGGCATGTCTTATTAACACTCTTCAGCAAAGCAACACACTCTTTGTCTGAAACACAGAGTCAGGCAAGGCTGTTTGAACAGCCAGAGCAACCTTTGCACTTCTTAGGGGCACGAAGGTGCCAATATTGTGAATAGCCCTCTGCACTTCCCTCACATTAATCTTATTCCGTCTTTGAAATGTGCTGACATATCAGCTGACTCCATGGGACATTCAGTCCAGTAAGAGTATGATTTTATGACAACTTAGTTCAGGTTTTTAGAAGTTCATGCAGCCAGACAATGAAGGAATGTGGAAAAGCACCACAAATGCAGAAATGCTATACCTTTAGTAGAGATCCACATGTAAGTGGGTGAACAATTCCTGCCTTTTCCTTGCTTTTTATGTAATTATTGCTCATTTTTGCACTGTCATTAAGGATTTGCAGATGAAGCAAACTGTCATTTTGAGGTCGAATATAATCAGTCGTAGAGTATGGTGCTAAGGAATGGCCCCAAACAAATAAACTAATTTGTAAATAACACTAATTTATTGAACTCAAGAACTCTCCAGAATCTGTTTATTCCAGAAGATATGATGTGTCTCAAACCACTGGTTGAAGTACCCATCTGTTGTAACAACCTGCAACACACTGGTAAATCACAGAGTCATAGAACAGTTTGGGTTGGAAGGGACCTTTAGTCCAACGCCTGCAATGAGCAGGGGTGTCTTCAACTAGGTCAGGTTTCTCAGAGCCCCATCCAACTTGACCTTAAAGATCCATCACACCCATGCCAGTGTTTCACCACCCTCCCGTAAAACATTAGCCTCTTTATATCTAGTCTGAATCTACCCTATTTTATTTAAAACTGATACCCCCTGTCTTTTTCCTACAAACCCCATTAAAAGTCTGCTCCAATCTTTCATATAAGCCCCCTTTAAGCATGGAAAGGCTTCAGTAAGGTCTCCCAAGAGTATTCTCCAGGCTAAACAACCCCAACTCTCTCAGCCTTTCCTCGTAGGAAATATGTTTCCACTCTCTGATCATTTTCTGAATGCCATTATGAATAAACACTCATATCACCCTGCACAGGCTCAATTTCTTCTGTGTTCCTTTTCCCCAACAGTATTTCTTTCTGAAGCTGTTTCTGGCAGAGATCAGTTTGGTTGGCCTTAGGGTGACTCTTGTGGGTGCTGTTTTCTGCCACTGACTGTTTTCCTAAGCATTCCTTACCCCTTAGTCTGGTAGTATTGCTGATTTATTTCTGTAAAGTTAATGCATATACTAGCAGACAGTTCTGTAATAATCATATCTCAGCAGTTGTCTTTGGTCACCAGTAATGAGAAGAAAGGGATGAGCTTGAGAAAATGCTCTAATTAGTTCCTGTAGATCAGAGCACTTCTCAGCTGAAATAAGCCATGTGTCTTCCCAGAGCTAATGTCACTGCACTGAAAAGTGGGGGTTTCTGGAGGAAGGAAATTACAGTATGTTTTAATGGACAAACCAAAATAATTTTGGTATGCAAAACAAACAAACTGCAGTAGAGCGAGGAGAGAAAGTTTGGGCTTTGTATCTGAAAATCTCAATATGCTTGTATTTATGTTATGTATTTATAGCTCATATTTAGTTTGCTGTTATCTGTGCTCTTTGACTATTTTCAGACTGGGTTTCTTAAGCTGTTTGAAAAAAAATTTCTTTTGTTTATTCAGTCCTCAATTTCTTTCTTGCTGGTTTCAAACATCATTCCCTCTCACTGGACTTGATCTAAGTGAAATGACCCCCTCTTTCTTTCATTAGTATTTTCCTCAAAATCTTGAGATGTTTGCAAAGGATCCATGAATTTATTGTGCAAGCAATTGCGAGCAAAGACAATATTTCTTTGTGAGCACAGTGAAATTTTACCAGGAGCAAACCACAGATGTCTTTCCCTGAGACAGCTTGCCATTTGTTAGAGGAAACAGTTTGAAGCCTCTGAAATTCACTTCTTTTGGGAGCAGCTGCCTCAGTCCCCTGTGTGTGTTGTGGTGAGTAAGGCAGGTGTGTGTGGTGCTGTTGTGCCCTGCACACACTCATCTCCCATGCCCTCACTTTAACTTATCTATCCATACCCACTTTAGACACAAGGGAAGCAGAACAGTGGTTTTTTTTCTGCTCAGCTATTTCTTGGCATACATTCACCACTTTCCTTCAGGGCTGTTCCCCTCCCTCTTACCATAAGAATGAGTTATGAGTCAAACAAGGATCATCTAAGCCAATACATTGGCACTTGGCAAAAAATAGTACCTGGGAAGGAGTAATGACTCTCTAAACTCTTGCTGGGAAATGCTTTTCTGATATTTGGCTGAATGTTTTGCTCTTTCTGTTTAGTCTGGTTGAGAGTGGCTTATAAAATTTGGACTTAGCAATCTTATTTCATCCAGGCAAGTGGAGACTCTCTGGATTTGAACAAATGTCTGAATGCCTAAATTCTCCTTTCATGTGAAACTTGACATAAGAACTGATATCCTAAACAGTTTAGCTCACATAGAGTTAAAGCTGGAAGAAGATTAGGATGAGTATCTAAAGTGCTTAATTTTACTAGATGTTTATAATGACAAGACAAAATTTCCTAACTAAATGGGAATGAGGGATATCAGCTACAGCTTATCAATTTATACTGATAGCATATCACTGTATTTATTATCCAGCCTTACAGAGAGCATTCAGTTCACTTGGAAGAGAATAGAGGCAGATGCACTGTGTTCTGTTGAAGTTATGAGTGTTAAAATGTTACCCATCCTTAAAAAGAAAACCACTGAATGTTTTTCCATGTTCACCAGTTTGCTGCAATCTTGTATTACATGTGAAACATATGGGATGGCATTTCTGGGACAATCCTGCATTCAAAAAACTTGGCGTTTCCTTCTTCTCAAAGAGGCACATCCACTGCTGACATTACCAATGATGCATAACTCAGCAATGATAAATTAGACATTACATTTCCCAGTCTAAATCTGAATGATTGTTTTGAGAGACACCTCAATTTCTTCAGTTGTTTCTATAGCATCTTTGTAGATGTGTGTGCAGTCTGTGTGTGTGTAGCTCCAAATCAAAGCTGATGAAGGTAGGAGGAATATAGAAAGATGGAAGAGTAATGTTTACAGGAAAAGAGTTGAGAAAAGAAGATTTTCACTTATCTGGACAGGTGGATTGCTGTGGATGGCAATATTTGATGGAAGACCCATGCAAATGTCAGGCAAGAAAGCAATACATTCTGACAGCTATCAGAGATCTAACAGAAAGATGCCTCTGAAAAGTAAAGTGAAGATCTACAGCTGCAAACACCTTCAGTGCTTTCTCTGGAGTGGAGATGTGGCAGGTAAGACAGAGTAGAAACTGGATGCTTTGGTACAACATTTCTAAAATCTTTCTGGAAATGGAAAGCAAGGAGAGGAATTGTTAAGCAGACTTTTGCAGGTCTGCCACCCAGGTATTTGAGCCAGACAGGAGAAAAAAAAAAGAATTGATACAATTTCTAGTGAATTTATTGCTTTTCTATATTACTCAAAGCTTGAATAAGCAAGTTGTCAACTGTAGCTCACAGGGACAGTGAAGAAAAATGGAAGACAAGGCTATGACAGGTTGGGGTGTTGGGACTGAATACAGAAAGGGAGAACATCTGTGAGCTGAATTTGAACAGATTCCAGGCAGCTGAGATGCAAACATGTCACCTCCCAGTCTCTCTGCAGAAAGGAACTTACATGGTCAAAAATCATCTGGTCACATAGAAAAGTGAATACTGCAGAATGGTTTGAAGAGGTTCAGTGTTGTGACCTTTCTGCTTGGGAAGAGTGGTACAGATATAGTAACTCAAATAACCACTGTTCCTACTGCTGCAGCCATTCTTGTGTGAAAAATACATCAAGATTCGTGCTTATCTTTCTGGATATCAGTTTATATTCTAGTTGGAAGGTGTCTGTATATTAATCATGCTTCTAAGACCTTATCTCCTTGTTTAGCCCCTTCTCCTAGGTAAGTAATAGATGATATAAAACACTCCCTGCAGCTTACAAAGGATCAGAGCCTGCTTTCCCACATGTAGGAAGAGGGCAGTGTTTCCTTCAGTTGTAAGATTGCCTTTTCCAGGGGAAAGGGGCAGTATGAGTGAAATATGTAGGTGCTAATTTGGAGGAGGATCTTTATTCCAAGTAGAGATGCTTCAGATGGAATAAATTCCAGAAATTCTCAGTCTAGCTCACACAGAGAAATATCAGAACCACAGATTTAAGGGAGGAAGCATGTATCTGTCTTAGGTGTGTTTCCTGGCACTTAATTTTTATATCTACATAAATTTCTGATTGCTTTGTGGGTAACTGTTTGCATCCATCCATCTGACTAACCTTTGCAAAACTCTTATCTAGAGGTGCAGCCAGGAGGATAATTATTTAAAGCAGCACTTTGCATGAATTCTTTTCAGCTTAGCCATGAATGGGTATTGTGTAGATACTAAGATACAGGTTATACTGTGCAACTGGATTATAACAGATTTAAGTTACTCAGGGATATAGCCTCAAAGCATGTGAGTATTTGAAAAACTGATTCTAAGTATAGTGTTGTGTTCCATCTCAGTTTCCATCACTAGACATCCAGGGTATTTGGTAATATGAATCCCAAACCCCAAATATCTATTTTTTTTCCCATTTACTCTTGAACCTCTTCTCCTCTGAAATCCAGTGTTAAGCAGAGGTTGCTGGCTATTTTTTTTGTCAGATGAGGTAACATGTTATTTTTATCACTTTATCCTTCTCCACTGTCCATCTAAATCATCCCTGACTTAAAGATCACACATAAATAGCGTATTTTTATAACATGAAATAGGGCTGATTGCTATCTTGCCAAGTGGAACTGAAATAAAACCCCACAGTTTGTGATAATAGCTTCAGAGTGTGTCCTGAGGGCTGGTGAGCCACTGCCGTTCTATTGATTTCAAGATATTGCATGCAAGTTCTTAAAATGTGTTATTAAATAGGATTTTCTCATATTATTTGCCATGAGTAGAATGTGAAACAGGCCCCAAAATGCCACAGCCAAAGGACTGCTGAGGAGGTTGGTAAGTGCGACTCGAGTCACTGTGCTGCTGATGAGGCTGCCTTACTCTAACAGAGCTGGCTTTGTTTGAAGCACAGCCACAGAAGCTCACAGGTGAACCTCTCAATTTTATTGCATGCCAAGTTCATCCTCCTTTGACTTTTTATTGAAAATTTTAATCCTGCGATTTAATGGAAATGAATTTCAGCCAATGGCTTTTACATTGCTTTCTAATAGCTGTAAAATTGCCCAGGTTCTTTGGAAATTGCCCAAGAAGCATGAACTACAACAAACCTTTGCAAAATATTGTTAGAAGTTCCAGATGCTCTTAGGAGTGTTTCCAAACAGCCGTTGGTGATAAAGGCTGGAAGCTTTCCAAAGCTGGTAAATGCATTCTAATTCCCTCGAGGTCCAATAGCTACGACGACCTCCCTTGGAGCCTTCAACCAGAAGCACACTGTACTTTTGTTGGGTAGCTCAGGCTTTCCTTTAGCAGGGGATCAGAATGTAATCATGTTAGCACTGAATTTTACATTAAAGCAATCCCAAAAATACCACCAATCACTTTAAGTTTATGAACCACATCTGTCAGAAATGAACCTGAGTAACAGGAATTGTGTGAGAGTCAGATAATCCTTCCATCTGCAGAGAACTCTTCTAGAAATTGTTTTAAGATGTTATTGTGGGATGAAAGCACTGCTTTAGCTGTCCAAGTTATAAATGGGACTTTTTCTTACACAGCATTTCTTTTTCTGGCAATCACCTGATCAACTGTGTATTTTAATCTGATGCTGTAATGGTTTACCTCAATTTTTCTCTTTCTGCTTTTCAGCCCAGAGGCATTTTATATAATTTACTTATATTCCCTATTACTTCCCTATTATGCATTTCCCATTATGATGACCTCTATTGTTTTGAATGGTACTTAATCTTAAAGATACTGCAATTATTTTACCCACATGAATTTCAGCCTTGATGGGGTGCAGAGCAGGATTGCTATTTTGTCTAATAGCAGGTTTTATATGTTAAATAATTTCCTTTGACCTGTACAACAGAGGATTCAAACCTAATAGCTGGAGAATATTTGGAAGTGAGGCCATGACTGGCTGTATCCAAGCAGTAAGAGCTCACCGATCCACCTGCCCAGTCAAGGAATGGTTGGGGATGGTAATATCAATTCTGACAGCTAAATCCAATTGGAATATCTGCAGGGAAATCCAAGAGCAAATATCTGTTCCACTTCAGAGCTCAGCTAAAATGTAGATGCCAATCTGAGTCTTTTTTCACTAGATGGGACAACCTGAGCAGACACAGGTTTGTGTATAGGCAAGTCCAAAACAGTCAGTAGAGGCTTCAACCATCATCTGAGGGATTAAATTTGGATTGCAAGTGCACCTAGACCTTCCAGCTCTTTACCTGATCCTGATTGACATGTTTTCCTTCTCTTTGCAGGGATACCAGAACATTTTATAAAAGATTGCTAAACTCATTCATTTTCTAAGTCAGTGCATTAAGTGAACCAGTCTCAGGTTATCTAACAGACCAAACAGAAAACAAGTGAGTCTAATGGCCATCCAGTTATCCCCACCACGGTGACATCTACCATCCATGTGACAGGTGACAAGCTGGGGGCAGTGGCCTCTTGGTAAGACAGAACCTGTGCTGCTGTGTGGGGCACAGTCCCAGGGTTTACACTGATGTATTAGGAGACTGAACATCCATGTATACAAATGTCCAAATCTGTAATCCACAAGGGATCTTTTTCAGATTCCTTTTTCAGGTTGTAATAAGTTTTATTCTAAAGGATTTTATCTCCTTGGATCTAGATGAGATTGTGGAGAGGTTTTCTTTTCCCAGATTATTTTCTGGCAGAAATTTCAGGACAATATGATGATATGGCTCTAGTCTCATACTGATGCATTTTTTAATCTCCCCTTCATAGAAGAACCCTAAAAGTCACTAAATGTTAGAAAACCAATGATGAAATCTGTTAGCAAAACTTTTAAGGGATTTTTACTTTCACCTGCTTCCAGTAACTCACTGGTGCATGGATTATTAGGCTTTGAAGACATGTACTCTGCTTGTGATTTAGGTTTTAAATATGGACAGGTTTCAAAATGGAGTGTTAGACTGCACTAACAATGTTTTTCATCACACAAACTCTAAATTTTGTGTATAAAACTGTATTTTCTTGCAATTTTTCTTCAGTGTTTGTGGTGACTGTAATGTCACCATCTGTTCAAGAAGAAACAGCTCAGATGTGTCAGAGAGATTAAAGCCATGTAATGTTCCAAAATTTCACATTATGATAAGTCTGTTTGTTTTCATTTAATATATGTCTGTACTAGTTATTGTTTGTAGCCAGAGTGCCCAGCTAGAAGAGTCATAAGTGAGAAACTCAAGACTGACTGGATACTTGAGGTGAAATCTTCCAGGGAAGTTGAAAGTAGGTTTTATTCTGACTTCAGTTTGCAGTGTTTCTGAAATTAGCTCTAAAAATTACCTGATTATTTTGGGCTTCTTTAATAAAACTCTTCAGAACAGACATTGCCTTAGCTGATCATGTTGTGTTCAGTCTAGACCTGCATTTCAGCTGTAGCACTCATCAACCTTGATGCTTTAGTGAGAAGGATACTTTTATTTTATCCTTGTCTGAGACAGTCTGCCAAAGACAGGATTATACCGGGTGTAAGGTCTTACACCTTGGCACATGCAGTTTTCAAGCCCAAATTTTGTGACTAAACAATTCATTGTGCATATTTGTTTTATTTAGTGACTTTTGGGTCAGTGACCGCTTTGAAAAATCAATCATGGACTTTTTTTTTTTTTTTGTGCAATAACTGGTTCTATTCTTACAATATTATAGTGAGAATTATTTAAAGAGATCCCTTTATGTAAAGAGATATTTGCCAAACAGATTGCACATGAAGCAATGTTTATGACATCTATTTGCAAGCTGCTTGATTCTGTAAAAATATCCAACAGGATCGATGTCCCCTTTAGAAGCATTCAAACCAAACTGGAACCTACAAGGAGGACCAAACCCAAGTACATTTTGACAGGATCCTCTTCTGGTGCTCAAATCCATCAGTCTGTGAAATCTTTCAGTTTCTAAACTCTTCGACTCATTCAGTGTCCAAAGCACATATGAAATTCCTTCTGCATGAAGAATCAACTCTTTGACAGTGTGAATTAGAAACATCGAATCACAGAATGGTTTGTGTTGGAAGGGACCTTAAAGCCCATCTTGTTCCACTGCCTGCTGTGTGAAGGGACAGCTTCCTCTATTCCAAGTTGCTCCAATCCCCATCCAGCCTGGCCTTGGACACTTTCAGGGATGGATGGGACAACCATAGCTTCCCTGGGCAGCTTGTTCCAGTGTCTCACCACCCTAAGAGTGAAGAATTTCTTCACAATATCCAATCTAAATGTCTTTCAGTTTAAAGTCTGTCACTACATGCTCTTGTCAAAAGTCCCTCTCCAGCTCTCTTGGAGCCCCTTTAGCTACTGGAAGGCTGGAACATCTCCCCAGAGCTTTCTCTTCTCCAGGCTGAACTACTCAGCTCTCTTAGATGAGCACCTTCCCTTGACAGGGCTCCAGAGTTTGTCACAATGTTAAATATCAGGTAACAGAAAAGAATGGAGCTGTGCTAATTGTGATGTTTGCATCCAACAAAGGATGCTATCACATCTGTGCATCTTGTGAGGTTCTCAACAACCTCTGTCTTCAAAGCTTTATTAGCACCTTTCTTATTCTGCCCCAAATAGAGTTTAAATACATTCTCCTGCCAGCATGGAGCTGCTGCAGCTACTGCAGGTTCAGAAGCAGTTGCAGACATCAGAGCAGGGCGTGAAGGTCTGGCTGAGGAACTGTTCAGCCTTGCAGATATTTTTAGGTGGATGAACATCTCACTTAGGGTGACTTCTAGAAATACTTTTGAGGAGATTTACATAATAGTTCTCTTTCATGCGCAGAAGGAATATTTCTCAAGATTAATGTTGCAGAAGTTATAAACAGTGCCTGTACTGAGAACCTAATGATGACAACCAGTCAGAAAATCAGTGTCCAGATTATCCTAAGGCTCTTCCCCATAAGTGATTTCTTACCTTGTCTTTTGAATCTGGCCATAATTGCATAAAAGCATTAGACCCTCTGTAGGAAAGACTATTCTGCTATAAACTGATGTAACCAAATAGAGATGGAAAAGACATAAGAATAGGCTCATATCTAATTAAGACAAGCAAAATATTTGCCAGTAATCGCCTCACTAGAGGCTATCATAGGTTGTCATTCTCCTTCAAGAAACAGTTTGAATTTAAGGTTTAAATTTGATTTACCAAAATGCCCAGGTACTGGGTAGGTGAAGATTTTACTAAATTAGTGAGGTAATAATTCTGCTTAATCTCACTCTAATACAAGCCAGCCATCAAGCTCACAAATGCAAAGATATGCAGTAATTTTCCTTCTGGCAACCTGGCCAGTTTCTGGGAGTGCTATCTGGATAGGAATGGGTGCCTGATACATTGAAGTAGTTCCTCGGTTGTGTCTACAGCAGTTTCAGCAGCTACTCAGTGTAAGGAACCTGACATATACTTCAGGATCAGATGTTATTTGAAGAAATAATTAAGTTTTAGAACACTTTGTCTCACTTTGAAGAGGAATCAGTGCAACAGAAATGTTCATTCTTTCTAGCTGGACAAGAGGGTTGGCACATTCCTGGTAAAAGGCAGCAGGTGGAATTCAAACACCTTGTACAGTTTGGAGGTCAGGAAATTTCCTGAGATACTGCATCATGGAATATTTTGTCAGTTCAGCAATTCCTTTATTGAAACAAATAAACAAAGGAAAAAACATAACAACAGTGCTAATAAAGCACAAATTTGTGAGAGTTGTGGTATGTAAACTTCAAGCTGAAATCTAAAGCATGCTTCAGTATTTTACATTAAATGCAGTATTTCAAACTGAGATACTTTAGTATCACTACAAAATGAAAGTAGGAGATAACAATCTTTAAAATCCCTAAGGCTGGCTTGTTTTATTTGGGTTTTTTTTTTTTTTTTTTTTTTTTTTTTGAGCAATTTCAACCAAGACCTTAATCAGNAAAAAAATTTTTAAAAACCCTTAGGGTGGTTTTTTTTTTTTGGTTTTTTTTTTTTTTTTTTTTTTTTTGAGCAATTTCAACCAAGACCTTAATCAGTACAAGAAAATGGGTGAAAAAGGCTTTAGGCATGTATAAAACAACCCAAAAATCATAGTGACAAATCTCATGCAATGGACAGGATCGGATGATGCACGCAGACCTGTCAAAATCCCTTTTTACACTGAATTAAATGAGTCTCTGGGCATGTGAACTCAAGCATGTGAAGAAGCAAGCAAGTGTTTCTAGAGAAGTTTAGTTTTTTCATAACCTGTTGAGTTTGTTCTCTTAGGTCACTTTAGCATAAGATACTTACAGCTGTCTCAGGTACAAAGTAACAGGTGCTTAAAAAACACTGAGTAATTATAGAGAAGGCAAGATCAGAGGTCAGATCCCTACCTTTTAAAACAGCTTTGTCTCCTGTCATGCTGTCAGTCATCTCTCGAGTAGTGGTTGGTACCTAAAACCAGGAGGACTGCATAAAAAGTATAATGGTGTAAACCAATTGTTCCCTAATGTATGAAGGGGGAAAAGAGTGTTTGACCCCTATGAGTTGACTGGCATATGTCTGGAAGTATGAGATTTAATTAAACAGATGGTAGCATACATTACCGCTTTAGAAATGTGATTAATCATTATAAATGTTCTAGGTCCTTTAAAAGAATGACTGGAGCATCTGGCTATGCACACTGAAACAGTGAACACCCACCTGACAGGAATCCATCTCCATAAAGTAGATGATCCTTGTGCTTATGTTAATTATTTGGAATCTTTATGCTTCAGTTGAACGAACAAGTTCTGGCACATAAAGCAGATTCGGTCTGAAGTTAGCCTGCATTTAGATTCTATCTACTGGTGAATTTTAGCATCAACAAAAATGCATGAAGTAAAAAAATTCAACCCTAACCCAGCAGTTTTCAGGGAGCCTGAAGTTGAAATTTGATGTAGAATTTCAGACTCATTTCAGAACAGCTCTCATGTTACACATACATGTGATCCAGCTTTATTAGAAGTCAGTGACCAGAATTGCTGCCTGGCTGAAATTCACTGATGTTCATATATGTGATCCTAACTTTCCTGGCCACAGTCCAGGTACCTTAGGAGTTATTCCTCGTGCAGGTTCTTGGCAAGTGCCTGTCACCTTGCATGTTTCTCTGAGGAGGCAGCATGAACACAGAGAGAGCTTGGCTGGTGCTGGTCAGCTCCTTCTGGGTGCCTTTGTTTATGAGCCTGGTGATTTATTTGCTTCAAATAGATATTATATTTTTTTAGTCTTCTATATTTATCCATGTTGTGTCATTTAGTTCCATCTGCTCTACTTGGGAAAATGGAGTCTTTATTTTAGAATCCAAACTGCTGTCAGCTTAAGCCTTTCAGAGACTGGCAGTGCTTAGAGCTGGACAGGACCCTTGTTTTCAGTCTGCTCTCTGTTTTCAGTCTAGAATCAAGCATTCTATGATTCTATTCTATGAATCTTTGCCTCTCAATTCATTTTTGTTCTCCAGTTGCACATCGCTGGCTGATATCCAAAGCAATCATGCAGGAGCTGTTTGGTGCCTTGCAGGGTGGGGAGATGCCCATGCAACTCTCTGAGATCCCTCTTCTTGGGAGTATTTTAGTCATGCTCAGAGAAATAAGAGATGAGACCGAAGTACAGCTATCAGGTCAGAGCCAGTGTTCCAAAACAAGTAGTGTAGGCTTAGTTGCCAACCTAACTATATTGGTTTTCATTTGCTAAAAATCCCAATGAGAGCCAAAGGTACTCCAACAAGCCAGTTTTCTGTTCCTCTTGCTCAGCAGATCAATGGATTAATACTCTCTATCATTTTCATATGACTCTGAAAGGCTTACAGAAATAAACTTGCTGTAGAGGATCACCTTCCAGTTTCCGTGCATTTATAAATGCCATCTGTTCGTATCTGCGAGCTGGGTGTTATGGTAACCTGAGTGCTTAAACTTCAGCTAATTGCAGAGTGCATGCTCATACTCAGGGAGCACAGATGCATGTGGGTGCATAACGTTGGCACAAGGGTGGCACAAGGAAAATCCAGAATATGGGAAGGCTTTGGAGGGATCTCTCTTGCGGCAGTGGTCTGGTTGGAAGCAGGGAGGTCCTCTCCTCCACAAGCCCAGGAAGCAAGGACGGTTACTTGTAGTACTACCACATGCCCAGAGGCCAGATACCAAATTGTCTGCTTTCTTGGACAGTGTAGATTGAACTTTGGGGGAAAGATAAGGGCAGGGTGAAGCCTGTATGCTTAAATTTTATTTTTCTTACAAACTTTGGCATGCCTTGTGTGTGATTCAACATGAAAGTACCACCAGTTCATTCCATCAGAACAAAGAAAAGCTCATGATCACTGTGGCTGTGAAGTGAATTTCAATCATCCTGCACACAACTCTGTGTGCCTTTACTGAATTTCTAAGATTATTCTTCGTAGAAAGTAATTTGGCATAGCTACACAGCATTTTTCAAAATGCCTTGTGCTTTTAAAAGTGTCCTTCTGCATGTGGCCATGTAGATCTAATAAAAGTTAATAAAACAATTTCCAAAAGCTGGACAGGTACACGGCCTCATTCCCCATAGTTGACTCTTGTATCCTTTTCCTGTTTTCCTGCTTTGTGCATCCATTAATTATGGATCAATTATTCAATTCTTTAGGAACTCAGGTGATGCCTGGGCTACTGAGTTGTGAAATTAAAGCAATGCCACAATGAACAGGAAAGAACATACATTTACTTCAGGGCCATCCTCCTTCTGTACTGATATTCCTGGGACAAAAGTGGTTTTCTTCAATCAATATTTCAGGCAATTGGTGTGATTGTCCATTTCCCCACACTGCTTCCAACTCTTCCAGCATATTATTTATCAAGATCTTCTTTCTGAATGACAATTCTTCCCCCTTTTTAATGACACAATCAAAATCTGAAAGCCAAATGCCTCTTACCACTGTAGGCACAATTTACTCTGCCCTGAATGTTTCCTAAATGAAGCACAGCACAATTACCAAAAGAACAACTGCTTTACGAAGTGAATCTTGTAATTCAGTAAAACGTAGCCACCAAGAATCAGCTTACTAAATAGAGTATTAACTTCTATTTGACATGCTGGAAAAGCTGTCAATCCAACCTGAGAGCAGTGGCTTCTCAGTTCTGGGAGCAGGAGAGGCAGCACTCTCCATCACATTGCTCATTTTGCAGACACCCTCATTCTTATGATTGCGCTTTGATTCCTCCAATATGTAGCTGGTTAAATCAGTTTCTCTTTACATTTGGGGAGTGAAATTCCAGATGACAAGTCTTTTGCTAGTAAAAATTATTTGCTTTTGAAAAATGCTCTCCAGTGTAAGAATCTGAATAAATTTGAAACCAAATATTTACACAAAATCGAACTGTGCTAACAAATGAAGGTAATAGCCTGTTTTTCATTGTCTTACCCTTTGTTCAGTCATCTACATTAATCAAGTTAATCAATTAAGCAAATTACAGGAAAGATCTAACACTTTATGGCTTTTTTTTTTGCATGGAGAAAAAAGGGAAATTAAGCTGATATTGTTTTCAAATATCTGTTCTTCTGCTGGAGTGCCAGGTCTTTAGAGTGCTGTATTCAATGCACAGTCTCCCTGGTAATAACTGCTGTATTGTAATTTATCCTTAACAATGCAGCAGGAAGTTAGCTTTGTATACAGAGGTAGGAATGTCTGTGCTGCTGAGAACCAACCTGCTACTGTTAGAATTCTCTAAAACCTCAGGACAAGGGGTGCAAGCCAGTTTGGGCAAAGATCTCCTTCAGTTCCTTTACAAAATGCTTCTTCTGTGCTGTGTAACAAAGGGTTGTTCACACCACTGCCCTAAGTCTTCCTTGGACATCTCAGAAAAACACTACTTAGAACAACCAATTTTGGGACCCCAACCTTCATTTCTTATTAGTGAAAAAATATTTAGGGCTTCTAATTCATTCATTAAACCAAAGCTAGATATTGGATGATGTATAGTTTAAAAAAACCCTGTTTATTCTCTAATCTTCCAGATGGACTCATTTTGTTGTTTGGTTTCCAAAGAGGTCATCATGATCTCCTGTGATGGGAAAGATTGTCTTCTTTCATGTGGTCTGTGAAGATGTGAGGTATATAAAAATAGAAGCTCAAAGTGTTTCTTTTGTACTTTTTCTTTAGAATGTAGCATTTCAAATGGGAAGAAGACTTACTTCAGGGTAGTCACATATCATTGTTTCTGGGTAATGTAAATAGCCTACAACAATGGTCTGTTTAGGCCCAGCTTGTTCAGATGATACTTCCAGAAGTTCTCCCTGAGCAGGAAGCAATAGTGTATCCCAGGAATTCAGAGAAACATTTTGGTTGCTTGATTAACGTAGAGTAACAATATAGAGAGGGTTTTTTAAAAATTAAAATTATTAACCTTTGAAAAAGCTGTGTTGAAAGTTAGATTGTCAGTTTAGGAGTGAAAGGGTCAAGTTTCCCTTAGTCTATTCTGAAAGCTTCAGCCTACACATATTTGCAAGTTTCTCCCAAAAAATACTGCTCAGGTGTAATAGCTGCCAGAGGATGGTGAGACAGTGCACTTCTCTGGTGTTAGTCATTCATTGACAAACTGCCTGCTTTTGCCACTAGATTTATGTAGCCATTTAAAGCCAGAAAATTCAGGAGCTGTAGACTAGACTAGAGCAGCATAATGTGCTATTTCTCCATCTAATGGAAATTTTGGTTTCCGTGGTCACTCTTCTGTCTGCCCATGAAATTCTGCGCCTTGAAAGTCAGGCGTGTTTTATGTAGGACAAACCTAATTAAAAGGGCTCTTTTTTTCTCCTCCTAAGGGAACATTTTTTGAGGTCCTGTATTATCTGTCTATACTAGGTTCAACCCCCTCTCAGGACCAGACTTGTCCATCCTCATTTATGGCCACACTGTCTGTGTGTGGAGCTCCCTAGTGAGGGGCAGACCTGGAGGGGATCTGAGCTTTGGTCATTCTCACAGTCTGTACTGATATTTCTGTACTTCACTAAGCTCAAGCCCAGTCTCCTTCAGGTTTCAAATCCATGTCTTCCTGAGATGAACACAGACCTGTTCCACTTACCTGTGCTGGAATCATAATGATCCTATGGATGAGTTTGCCTAAATCTACTCCCAAACCAGAACTCATCTTGCAGTACAGATGCAACAGGATCACTTACAGAAGTTGGTTTGTGCAGGAACAGGGACTGCAAGCTTAGAAAAGTTGCATCTCTGGACCTCAGTTCAGCACTCCTTTTAATGGGGCCAATCATATCAGCTTCAAAAAGCACCTTGAGCAATTTAGATAAGCCATTTAGTAAGCAGTGCCATTAATAGACTCTGACAGCCAAACAGGGATAACACTTCTCACTGCTATAAATTAAAGGAGAGTTATTCCTTTTCTCGTGAAGATTTGGAATAGTGTTAGCAACCATGGCAAACACATTTCCTGATTGCTTTTCCTTTCTGTCTAACTTGAGAATACATCTCTTTGGGGACTGTATCCCTCCCTGAATCGCTCCTGTTTGCCTCCCCCTGCTGCTGCCTTCTCTGTCAGCAGTCTGGGATGCAGCCTGTGACATTTTTCACTCCTTGTCTCAGAGGCACATGGTGCTGAGTCCTGCCCAGATGCTCTTGCAGGCCTTTCTGTGAAGTGTAAGCATAGCACTGTTCAGCTGAGTGATACTCACAGCAAAAGAGGCAGGTCTTGAGAAAGAAAATCAGACTAAAAGCAGCCTTGCCTCAGAAGTTGCAAACAGTTGAAGTAGAACTTGATTTCAATTTAAAGGACACTTCCTCTTTGCCAGTTCTGAGGTGCAGGTTGTGGTAATAAGAGATGATTATGCCACACAATAGCCTGAATATAGTCACTAAAGCAGGGTGATATTAAAACAGATTTCTTCATATATGGCATGATGTAATGATTTCTGTCATGCTTACAGCCAGCAATGAAATTAACAATTCATTATCTACCCAAATTAAGCAAATATTTAGGGCTGCAGGTAGTACATAAGTAATAAAACCAAAGCCAATCTAAGGACCCAAATGCTGAGTGCATTTCCTACTTTATTTATTAGACCAGAATAGAAAAAAACTAGAAATAACCATCCACCTGCTCTGAGCATCCTGCCAATTATTTCAAACTACAAAGCCAAAATGCAATATGAACAGCTCCCTGCATCTAGCAAAGCACAATACCCACCCAGATATTCTTACCCCTCCTTTCCCACCAGTACTTTAATTCATTTCTCTTTCTCCCAGTGCCAGGTCAAGTAGATGAATATTGCAAGCACTGCTGATAGATGCAATAGCAAAGCATTCTTTTCCTCATTTTTCAATGGAAAGTAGGGAATGTTGCCTAAAGTGCAATGAAAACATGTTGCAGTGTCTGTTTTTAGGAGCGGGGTTGTAAATTATTAGGCTTTTGTTCCTTGTTCTGACTTTTCTTGAGAGACTGCTTTTTCTCTTCTGTGCTTAGCTACTCTGTAATATTTCGACCTAAGAACTTCTTCTCTGCTCTCTTCTACCTTTTCACTCACTAAAGCTTGAGAGGATGAGTAGCAATATTGCTTTTAGCAGGAGAAAAGTATCTGAAAAGCTGCTGATGTTCTTGCTTTTTAACCACCACCTCTTTCTCTCTTTTAATCTCACTGAAGGTTAAGTTCAACAGTGAGTCATGTATTATCCTGACAGAATTAACACCTTAACAGTTAACATTCTTAATAATTAATTTTACAGGTATTGCTACTATTTAGATATAAACCAAGAAAACTCTTTTTCCCAGACACATAAGAGCAATTTTGTGTTACAATAGTTGTGAAACCATAGATAAAAACTTATCACCCTGGAAATCTATGGCAGAACTTCTCAGAGTGCCAGTATTTTCAAACAAATTAAGTGACTGAATCCATTTGAAAAGCTCAAATCAGTCACAGGCAATGTCATTGCAACATACAGATGGTTTGGGTGGGTCTGTGAATCTGTTTACAGACCGCAAAGCAACCCCATGGCAGTGAGAGCAGAATTTAGCAAAGGACTGCTGAAAGAATATAAGAAATTCAGATGCCCATATCTATGATTTCTCCTTCTACTCCCAATACAAATATTTTCCGTTCATGCCTCAATTGACTGCCCACAACTGGGTGTAAGTCTATAGACAAACATCCTCTTCTGGAGCATCTGTGCTGCTTAAAGAGATTCTGCCCCCAGCCCACACCCATCTGTCTCCTCTCTCTCTTGCTCTATCTCTAGTTTTCTAAAGTCACCTGATTTCCTCCAAGCCGTCCAGATGTCTGCCCAAATCTTATTGATATTACCAAGAATCACTGAAGGCTGGGCCACAAAGTAGGAAATGAGGAATTCTTTCACAGAAAGGAAAAAACATTATTTTCCTTTTTCTCATTAAGGAAAGTAAGTGGAAAGGATGAGATATATTTTTTTTCAGCCCAAAGTCCAGGAGAAAAGGTGGATTTCTCATTGGCTTCACGTTGTTGTTTCCTTCATTTTTTATATGGCAGAAACCCCAGCATGGTGAATGTGTGTTGTTTTTCATATCTGCTCTGAGTGCTGCTGTGGGGGAACCACCCCTTCTCCAGGGGATGCACACAATTCCCAGCCATGAGAAGTTCTCTGTACCTCTCCCTCTCCCCTACTCCAGTACGTATCCCTCAGGTTTTGGTACAATATATGGCATATAAGCTCTGAGCTGAAACTCAATGTACATAATTTTGCTGTTTCATTTCAGGACATGCTCGCTTGGTGCATAAATAAATCTGAAGGTGACTACACCAGATGCAATATTAGTAAAAACTCCTCCTTTCCACTTCTACCGTACCTTTGGTGATTCTTTGTATCCAGACAAACTAGGTAGGTGACTTTCTGAGCTGCAGCAGATGCTGCCTCTTCCTTCTGATCCCTCATATGCCCCTGCTGCAGCACTGGAGCCCTGGCTGGCTGCTTCCAGTAATTTTGGACCCTTTGTGTGCTTCAGGCTCTCTGCTATGCACAGCATCCTCCTGCTCACTGCATGATGTATTCCCTGAAACATCTCTCTGGTCAGGTTTAGTTGCTGTGTTGATCAGGAACAGTGTTCCTGATCCCAAAATGGACACCTGGCAAAGGCAATGCCTTTTCAGAGGATCTTGCAGTAGAGACTGACAATAAACAGAAGCTCTCACTCATGGGGAAACTGAAAGTCTTTGCTTAATCAAAAGGTGTTGTATGACCTATTTAATATTCATAAAATTGTCTTTTAAGCATAATTCAGAGAAAACTTTGATACAAAACTTGCTTTCTGTGTTTTATAAAAAGGTTGAAAAGTGCTTCAGCATTTCTAGACTGTTCCTTTCCGTCGTTTGAGTGGAAGCAAACAGTGATGTGTTACTCACAAGTGTCTTTGCTTGGATGTAAAAGCTTATTTGAAGTGGCATCAAGACTCCCTTTAAATGCCCTGACCAACAAAAGGGGAAAAAACCAATTTATGGACGTGGCTTCTAAAATTCCATACTCAGAGTCCTTTAAGCATTGCAACCCCGTGTTCTTGAGATTCCTTCCAGATATACTGTCAGGCTGAGAAGGGAGTAAAGGTGAACTTTATTAAATAAGTTCATTATAATGGTATTTCATAGGTTTGGGCTTTTGATTAATGGATTGTAAATTTATACTTTAGACTAGAAGAACGTGATCATATAAACTGTCTTATTGAAGTTAACAGGGCTGTTCTTTGAAGAAAAATGCCACTCAGCAGAAAGCTTAAATGTATGCATAGCTCTAAGCATATGTTTAAGTTCAAATGAAGTCAATCTTTTGGTTTTAAGAGAGCTTGACTGTGCTTAGGTTCCTTAAAACATTTATATTAATGTATAGGGTGGCTGCTGCAGTCGCCTTGGGGTGTCATTAATGATTTAAAAACAATAGTCTTTCTAGGCACTCATGAACATTAGGTAAGAGAACAGTTGGCAACAAGGTTAAAGCCTTAAAAACTCTGCCATCTGATATGTTTATTGAACTTTCATATGCATTTTGCAGATGCAAAGAGGAGCATTTAACTGCATACCAGTTGCTGAAGACTGCTGTCAAGTGTTGTAAATAAAAAGTTTCCAGAGTGCAGTTCAAGAATGGTGGTAAGGAAAGGTTTTGCTATTTCTAATATTTCTGCCCAAATAGTCAGAAAAAAAAAATTGTGGATTTGCCCTGAAAATAATTTTCTGTGGCTTATTTTGGAATATTCTTTCCCTGACAGACTAATAGTACTTCATGGAAGGATGGGAAGGAACTCTCCGCGGTCAGACTGCTTTGTAGTGGCACAGCATGATGAAGGAGCATTGCTGACACAGCAGCCACTTCAACGCATCTCCCTTACAGCAAAAGCTGCTCTGTATAAGGGTAGTTTGAAGGCAGAAGTTTATTTATTTGATTTCTGTAACAAAGACACCTGATGTCTTAATTACAAGCAACCGATACTAAACTAACAGGAACATTCTACATTATTAAACAAGGGTATCAAGGTTGAATGTATTTTTTGCTCTATTCACGTAGGACCCTGTATATACAAGGGAAACTTTTTAAGTAAGCATTCCAAATCTGAATCTCAAGGTCCTTATCAGAGGTAATCTATGAAGAAACACAAAACAAACAGCACGGTTAATCCCCTGCTTCTGAAGTGTATTTGTAGATTACTTGGTAGCACAAAGCAATCACATGCTCCACAGAGCATCCTTTCCCTCGTTGAGAGAAAATCAGCCCATAATTTTTTCTTCCCTTTAATTTCTGAGGAAGTACTACAAGAGACTCCAGGTCTTCCCATATCTGCAGCCACCTCCAAAACTGAAGGATAGTACTACGACATTGGTGTCTGGTGTTCATACCTTAAATTGGCCCCAAACCTACTGATTTCCTGCAGCAAGGAGTTCCATTCACATCAAAGAGGTGAATAACAGGTCATAGCAAAGGTTACAGTCCCTTTGGCCTTTTATCTAAAGTAAGAATAATGAAGGACAGAACCACAGTGAAGATGATTGATCAAGTCTAACCCCTTTACATTTGAGCAAACCTTCCTGATCATCATTTTACACGACTGAGATCAGTCACAGTTTTGCAGATGACCAGGTACACCCATGGAGAGGGAGAGCCTGTGAGCAGATAACCCCAGAGCCCTTAGAGGTCATTTCTCACCTGTAACATGAACTCTGCTCTATAAGACTTGGTTGCTGTTGTCTTGAAAAAGACCATTCCCATTTGCACAAATGGGTTGATAATACGACATCTTTTAAAGTTCTGTTCCACATAAATGCACAGAAGTAGCAGGTTCATAGCACCAGGCTTTCTGCTGGACACTAAGTGGTGCAATTCAGAAGAAATTCAATACTGCCTCTTTTTTAAAGCCAGGCACAGGTCTGCATGCATTGAAAATAACAAAAGTCCTTATCTGGCTGTGGGTATTGAGAACTAGTACAATGGGTAAATGTTGATTAAATTTCAGATACACTGCACTGGACAGTGCTTTATTTTTATTTTTTTTTTCATATATTCCCAAAGAGATGAATATTTTAATTTAAAAGCTCTGGAGAAATAATAAAAAAAAAGAAGACAGTAGTGCCATCACCAATAAAATGTAGAGAAATATCAGAGGCCTTATTCAAACATTTTTGGGCTTTTGTACAGCAAAGCTCTGAAGGGCTCAGAAATGTACATTCTCAGAAATGTAAGCTTTTAACATTGCTATTCTGCTCCAGTGAATGGCCATAAATATGATATTTATACAGTTTGCTGTTTGTCACTCAAGGATCCAGTATAAAACCTGTTAAGTTCAGGATTAGATATATGTTCTCTTCCTTTTCCAAATTCTAGCCTGTACTCTGGAAGTCAAAATGCAAACTTTCTATCACAGACATTGACAATAAAGATGAAGACTCAATGCCAAATTAGGCTCTAATCAATGCCTCAATACCTTCAGATTTTAATGCATCTGGCACAGGACCAAAACATATTTAACAGCTTTTAGGATGCTGATGCAAAGGAGGCAACTTCCATTCCCCCTCTTACCTCTAATTTGGCTCTCAGGAGTTGAGAAGAATCAAAATAATTTCTGTCATAGTGTCACTAGGATAAGGTGAGTGGTGTCTGAAGGACATAGGATGCAGGAAAAGGTGTTCTCACAGGTTCTTTTCCAGCTGGAACCACAGTTTGAGTTGTAGTGGATACCCTTTTGTTCTCATACACAAAAATCTCTCTGAGATGGTGTAAGGTAGCAGTGAGCAATTTATCCTCTGGATATTCATTGATTTCAGCTAGAAAAACAGAAAGTAGACGTAGTCCACCCATAGCTGGACCAGTGAACAGAGCTGGCTAGAATTAATCTTTAAAATACATTGTTCTATGCAAAAATAAAGTAAGTGTGATCAAGCAATATGGCATTTGCATAGCTTGATGCTATCAAAGTTCAGAGCTGTTGTGGTCTAAATAATTTTCCAACAGAAAGATATAGACTCTTGTTTTGGACGATTGCCTCACTTAATATTTGGCACTTTATTTCTTAACAGATTATTTGAATAGCATTTGAGAATCAACCTCTTTTTTTTTTAAATTAAAACTTTCAGAAATAATGTAATATTGGCCTGTGAGTCATCTGAGCAGTCTTAGGAATTTCTTTTGTTTTCAGTACTTCCTTAAATTTTAAATAAAGTTCTGGTGAATGGAAATTTCTTCTGAGAGTTGCTATTTAAAGAAGCATTTCTGTAGCTGCAGCTTAGCGTAGATGTTAAGGAATAACAGAAACTTTTTAAATTATAGAACTAATTATCTACACGCAGCTGATCAAACACTTTGCACTTCTAGCTGTGAGCACAGCTCACCACATCTGTTGGCCTCTCCCTGGGTAAGTCTGCACTGCAGTTGCTGCTGTGAATGTTATGGAGTGGAGACACACCAAAGGCAGCATTAAACTAACAAGCCTTGGATTTGTTACATGACAGCACAAAGCTTAGCAGTGGCTTTTTGCCTGGAGTCTTACCCAGCCCCTTGCTGGGTGTTGGAGCCAACAGAGGGTTTGGGGGTGCCACAGAGCTGGGCAGCTGCAGTTGCTGCCAGCTGTAAAGGCTAATGCTGCTTGTCCTTCACAGCCTCTTTCCTCTACTGTTTTTGGGTGGTTTTTTTAAAGTTACTTCAGAAAGCTCACTGGACCTACAGATTTTACTTAATGTTCTTAGAGGACAAAGGGAAGACTGTGAATTGGCACAACATCAAAAAGGGAAAGAGTCCAGGCAGATTTGAGGTAGTTTATCCCTCCATGAAAAGGGTGAGTATCCCTGAGCTGTAGCAAAGTGAAAGAGGAAATTTGTTAAGATAGGTGCAATCTTCTCTTGAGTACATTGTACTGACTGTTCAACATTCAAAATCTCCTTGTCTCACTTAGATCATGAGGACTCCTGGAGCTGCAGAATGCAAGCACAATAAATGTACAACGTGCTCACCCTCACCTGTCACACGAAGGGACTGTATGAAGAGTTGTTGGACTGCAAGAACAACCTTCCTGCAAACACCGAGATTTCCACCTGCAGGGCTGGAAACACTTTCATCCATGTGCCTTGGGAAACCCTCCACTCCTGTCCTGTGTACAGTCACTACCTTGTGCCATATGTCCAGTTTTATGCATATCCATAATAACAGAAAGCCATATGATGATGCATTTCATGTTTATGTGTAGGAATAGTGCTACAAGTCTTTATGATGCTCCATATTCTCTTTGCAAGCAAAAAAGAAGAAGCAGTTGCATCCCCTTTCTTCAGACTCCTGCCATTTTCCCCCTTTCAGGATCAGCAATTGTCAGCCCATTGTTTAAAAATCCCTTGTCCTGGTGCTGTTTGTGGTGCCTAAAACTCTTGCTTTCTCTAACAAAGGGCTTTTTATGGTTACTTTTTTCTCCACTGAATGAGAGAATAAGGGCAAGCGATTTTTGATTTAACCTCCTGCGGCTGAGTTTTCAAATTTTAAAGTGTTAACAAAAGGGAATGCATGTTTTCAGTTTTGAAAGCTTTGATTATACTATGGCAAAAATTTATAAAAATCAAAGACAGGCAGAGAATAGCAAGCTAGAGATATGTGACTCTCTTTAACTGCTGGCCTCCTGTAATAGAAATTGAACTTTGTCAAGAAAGAAAACTGTAAAGAGAGACTGTTTTACCAAGTCTTAGACTGTATCCATTTTTGACAGATTTAGTTAACCTACAAGGGAACAACAGTATTGACATACATCACTTTGAAAAATGCCAGCTGAACGAGGTATTTTTGTTTCCTGGGTTACGTGCTGAAGCCATGTCATTTGTTCTGGTTTTCTTCAGTCCCTGCTAACACATTCTGTTCCTGTATTTTATGATTGTATGTTAACTCTCTGAACTACCCCAGAGATATTGATTACATTTTTTGGAGAGTGAACAGTATTTCAGTCTATATGAAACTCTCAATTTAGGTCCTATTTATGTAGTCTTTTGGACTAGAAATACAATTAGGTGAGTAAAATTATTATCCTAAAGACCCTTTAAATCTGGTAAATTATTTTTGGTAGGGAAACTTTTGGTTTCCTCACCTGACATAACACATAAGAAAGATTTGCTCCCAAAGGAGGAAACTAATGAGATTAGTTAAATTTGGGTGTTGTCCCAGTGGGTTTTTCCTAATAATTAATCACTGCCTGCTCCTGTTCCTTTCGAGTCTCCATCCTGGAAGGATAATGAATAATAAGGAAAGGAATCTTTAAGATTTTTGTGTCTTTGTTAAAACAATGGATACAGCTGCCTGCTGAGGCACCTCATGATGCAGATACAGGTCTGGGATTTTAAGATTCAGATCTGTTAAGATTCAGAGCATGACCAGAACACCAAACCAATATGGACAATGTCACCACTGCTGTTATTCACAGCTTGTTTGGTGAGAAGAGTTGGGGTCAGACTTGTCAACAGCATTTGATGGGAACAAAGCTTTTACAAGAGAATTGTTCTCTTTTCCTATCATTCTCTTGTCTTCTATTTCCTACATGTGTAGTGAGTGGAATTCTGTGAGGGCAAACTGTTTTCTGTGGTGTCCTGCTAACACCCCATCAGATCTGTGTGCTGGGATGATTCCTACTGGAGTGGCTCAGGACCCTGAGTTGAGCTTGCTGCTCATTCACTGCTCCCTTCCTGGGTAAGCTATCGCTTGTTATTTAGGGAGGGAGCTGATAGTGTTGAGAGCAGCTCGGAGAAGCTCTGCTCCCAGACTAGTGCCAGAAAACAGATGTGTGACGTGCCATATCCTTAGCAGATGGACATGCAATATGCCTTAAAAGTGGTTATCCAACTTTCTCTCACATTGTGGGTGAACAGCTCTTCTCTTTTGCATCAAAGCCTTAGCAGGCAAAAGGAGTGTGAGCTCCTAGGGGACCTCAAAGGAAGATTGCCCAGAGTTTCTCAGCGCTGGATGTTTGTGACCCTTTCAAGGGTCTGACTGTCTGAGAGGCTGCTGTGCTCATATTCCTGGCTGTGGGAGGTACCTGCTCTAACTCTGGGATTACTCTAATGCACATCCAAGTCTGAACTAATTTACTTAGCTTTTCCTAAGGCAGGTTTGGAGCCTGGATAATGTGGTCATGGAACATCTGGAATGGCTTGGCATGCATGAGGAGTAAGCTCCCATCTCCACAGAGTAAAGGCAGGGCTTACAGGAATAAACGTGGGTGTATCACTGAATTCCAGGAGGAAGAGTTCCAGCAGAATTTAGGAAGGAGCAGAAAGCTGCACAATGGCCTAAGAACAGCTACACACATAACTGATGTGCTGGTTGGATATCATGTTTAGGTGGGACACTTCC
Source organism: Rhipidura dahli (assembly GCA_013399225.1). Classification (NCBI taxonomy): domain Eukaryota; kingdom Metazoa; phylum Chordata; class Aves; order Passeriformes; family Rhipiduridae; genus Rhipidura; species Rhipidura dahli. The sequence goes on along the minus strand of VXAC01004986.1, from coordinate 1,361,772 downwards.
AGCCTGTGCTTCAGGTATTGAACTGCTCCTGTGTTTTAAACTCACACTTGGTTTCGGTCCCACGAGTGATGCTATGGAATTGTGTGATGGACTATTGTAGAAGTTCTTTCTGGTATTCAGGAGCAAAAATTATTGCCATCCCAATAGCCACTTATGGCCTTTATAGGAAAGCTGTGATGATCCATATTTTATCATTTTAGGGTATGAACTGTATAACCAAAGAGACTAAACCCATTTTGGTGAATGGCTGAAAATGTTTACTATGGTAAAAAAATGAAATTATACTCAGAAACATTGCTTTTGTAAAATAATTTGTGCTGAGAAGATGAATCTGCTATAAAAAGCCAATGATTTTGCTGAAAATGTGCCTGAGCAACACTGTTCCAAACTGATTGATTTGACTTCACTATAAATTTGCTTAATTCAGATGAATGAGTGGGCTTTGGGCTAGTTGATATTTTAGGTGGAAATGATACAAAATAATAGTCAAATGGAAAAGATTTGGGAAAAGTCTTCACAGATAAAGAGCTAGACCCAAGCCAGCTCCTGAAGGTGGTTGTTTTTCTGTCCCATGTTACTCAGAAACACAAACTGCGGGAGGGTTGCAGTGAATGGGTTTGATTTTGAGAGTCTACAGCATAATGTGAGACAATGGGCACATTAAAACCTACATTGGATTGAATAATGAATAATGAAACTACATACAGATTGAATAATGCTGAATCAATACATGAATGGAAGTGTGTGACAGGGGTTGCTATGGCATCTCCCTTATTTAATAAAGGAATAAATAAAGGAATGGAAATCTCCATAAATGGTCTCGGCAGAAATTAGAGCGGCTCCTGGTGGCTCTAATACATGCAGTAGCATTTTTGAAAATTAATTATCTTCCTCCGTAAACAAGAATGGGTTTTTTTTTTTGATCATGTTTAAAATGATTTTAATTTGTCTAAATTTATGCCAGTTCCAGCTGAACTGTCCCTGATGCTTCACCTGGGGACTAGGGAAGTTACGAGCAGAGAACTGTAAAAGCGTTTTGTTGAAATTTCTAGTTTGTGCTGGACATGTCAGAGGACAGGCAAAATACACCCCAAAATGCAGTTTCTTGGAGAATGTGGCACCTAAGCACAAAAAAGCTTGAGCTCTTAATTTTGACTTGGCTTAACAAAGAAGGGATAGTAACAGGATTTACTTGATGCCCCTGAGCTGGAAAACCCATACCAACATTCCAGATGGAGCTACCAGACCACATCCTCACATATCAGAGTGTCCATGGAATGAATTGAATTACACAATTTGGGTGTGGTGAGATGAAAGGGCAAGCGAGTTATATCCAATAGATTATTAATCTATGAAGTTATGATCTGCTTTTCCTTGTCAAACATTGATTTTCTCATTTAGCCTTACCAGGATGTGATGATACCATGCACACTGGAACAGTTTTGCCTGATCTGTAGCTTTCAAGGTATGGTATTTAACTGTGTGTCATCAGTCACGTGTTGTAATCCTTCATCTTGAACAGGATGGTGCTGAAGCTGCACATCACATCTTGTAGGTGTTCAGATGTGCAATTTATTGACAACAGATATTTATATTTTCTCAGTAACATCTCTTATTGATAAAACCTCAATTATTCTAGCAAACATTTCCACACAAATGAATAGCAAAAGGGCATATTACAGCTAAAGAAAATATAAAGAAAATTTGGATGAAGCCTCTTAAAATGTTTTTTTCTTCCATGTAAAGGTTGAGTGGAGGTTTCTCTGTGCTTAAGCATTTGTTACCCCTTAAATGTAACACACCCACCACATCTCCTACTGTTCCTGGAGAGTGTATCAACCTCTAAATGAATAATTTAAAGCTAAGTTAACTTTCCTGAGAAGGAATTTACTGAATAGATGTAACTGGTGCCCGCAAGTTATCACATTCCAGGGTACTTGATGAATAAATTATCTTTTTTTCCCCTAGCATGAAACAGTCCTAATTTTTGGAAATACATTTGCTCAAAATATCCAAAAAAGTCAAATATATTTTTATATGCGAAGAGCCTTCACTCACTTGAGTCACAGGCACGTATTTCCACAACAAAATGTAAAAACCAAATGACAAATGATTAATGTTTTTCTTAGGAGAAAATATTGTTTGCTTGCAGAATCAGGCATTTTCATGAGCTTGATTTAAAGCTCATTTGCATTTATCAGTCACATGATGGTTGCACACCTCATGTAGGTCAGGCAGATGAAGAACCCATCTTTCCCCAGATTTTTGTGAAAAGAGAAAACAGCTCATGGGGATATTTAAAACTAGTCAAAAAAGTTCATTCAAAGGGCTTCTTTTCTCTACCTATTTGTCTGAGTTACAACTTAGGAAAATGGAGCAAATTCATATGAAAACCCTTCACCTTGTGAGCTGTGGGCCCGTGCAGCCTCCCTGGTATGAAAGGGATGCACTTCCAGTTACTTCCAGTCAGTGAATTGCTGGAGTTAATTAAAAGAATAAATAATTTGCAACAAGAGGATGAATGGTGCTGGGAAAATTATTTGTCCCTTTATTGATTGCAATTGCATTTTTCAAGTTCCTCATGATCTGATAAGTCCCATGGGTGGGAAAAAAAAATCGGGCCAGATCATTAACTGAAAACTCAGCACCATTTGAACTGAATTCAGTGTTGTTGGACAGTTTTGCCTTTCTGTAACTCTGCTCTGTAAATCAGCAAACAAAATTTGGCAACTGAGTATTTTATTCTCAGCAATAAACTATACTTGAGAATGCATTTACTGTCTTCTGTGGATTTGCACAGATACACCTCTCTTTGGCATTACATCACTTTTCTGCCAAACTGTATTTCAAAATTTAATAAGAAGCTAAAGGATGTTTATTGAGTTATTAATTGCTTTTTGCTTATCCATTAGGCTGCATTTTCATCTTTTTACAAGAAGACATTCAAACACCTTTTGACCAAAAATACCCAGTACGAAAGGTTTTAGCCACCCTGATTCACGAAGGGATTTTACATGTGCCTCAGGTAGGGACAAATAAACAGCTGTATTCACTATAATATCACTCCATGTAACTTTCTCTTGCCACTAGTTAGGCCTTAATACACTTAGAAGGTTGCTCTTCTAATTTGAACTGTGTGAGACTTTGGCTGGAGGCTACTTCTGTGTCCCAGTGATAAAAGAAGACATAAAACAACCCAGTGCCTGATCATGCTCCCTGGCTGTCAGTGAATCATGTTTAATAGCATCTCCATTGCAGTTTTGTCCAATTTGCTTGCAATGGCATCCTTTTCCATGGGCTTGCTGCTCAGCAGGCCCTGAAGCAATCTATGAATAACTTCCCAACAGATGCTGTTTATGAATTGAAGCAAATGGCTTCCCTGTTTCTCTTTTTTCTCACTTCAATAATTTTCAGTTACATTACGATGAATATTTATAGTCCTATAGCAGTGCATAAAAATGGGAACAAGCAGACCTGTGCATTGTTTCATACATGAGTGCTGTCCTAATGGCTTTTGCCTCAATGGTTTTAATGTTCTGCTGATAGACTGAAAAGAGAATGCAAATTGTAGATCAGTCACTTCCATTCACGGTTTTAGCAGACTGGGCATTGATGAAAGATGTATTGCACTATGTATTAGGAGCCAGTGTAGTGCACCTGACCTTCTGGAAATAATACACCCCCTAACATAAGTCTACAGTGCCTTCCTGCTTGGCTTTGTCTCCTGGGAGTAATCCCAACTCTCTATCTTGGTGAATGCAGGAATTTGCACTGGTGCAGCCAGTTCTTACTGGGTGTGTTGGGTTTGTGTGGACAGATTTTGGGAGTGAGGGGCTGCCAGAAGCTTCTCCCATGCCTGATGGAGCCAATGCCAGTGACTCTGAGACAGACCCAACGCCGGCCAAGACTGAGCCCAGCAGTGACTCAACCTCTGGGATAATGTATTTAAGAAAAGGAAAAACATATCTGTGCGATGGAAACTGCAGCTGGAGGCAGAATATTTGAGAGAAGCAGCTCTGCAGACACCAGGGTCAGTGAAAAAGGGATGGAAGGAGGGGAGGAGGCATCCAACCCTGGTCAACCCACTACCCCAGATTCATTATGCTCCAGGTAAAATGTTATGTAACTGAGCATAAAATTAATGGTTAGTGGTAGAAGTAGCCAGTGTTTCAAGTAATTCAGTTGGAAAGTGCAAAAGGGAAACTGGTTTGCGACCATCATTCTCTAACAGAACAGTGCAAAATTCTTGTTCAATCCTAAAAAGGGCACTTTACAACATTTTATAATTCTGTAACAGTTCTTCAATGTTGTTTTGCAAAGAAAAGTGGTTAGATTTACAACTGTAGATGTTTATTGAGTTTTTTTCCAAGGGAACTGCTCTTGGTGGTGCTCCATTCATCTCCAAATGTCTGAACTACTTGTCATTTCTATTAAACAATAGAAGGGCTAAAGAAATAATGCTTTTACTATCACAGTAATTCCAAGATTAATAAACCCCTCTAACCTATTAGATACACTTGTACAAACATATTGTCTATAAATCTATGCTAGATACAAAGCATGCATATTTAAATACAGAATATGTCAAATTGTGGCATTTTCCACTGCTCCATAATAAATTCATTTATATGATAAAAATAATTGGAGATAGGAATGACCACACACATTATTCACACTACACATCTTTAACACAGCAGTGTATTCCCAGAACAGAAGCTGGAAACAGGAAACAATCTGAACAATTTCTTGTATCCTAATATGATGGCACTCATGTGGATTGCATCTTTTAAAAATCCACTGCAAATAGAGCACACTAAATAAATATGACTGTTGCGCCTATGAAACCCAGACTGTGTGATTTCATCACTTTTAGCTTCCAGTAAATGAATGAAAAGCACATACCATGTTAACTTACATTATCAATTGCTGTGTCAGAAAAGTAAACTGGAGATATGCAGTGTGTCCTCAGTTCTAGGCCATTAAGTAGCAAAATAACACAATTACAGCCATAGCAACCAACACTTGTTAAAGTATTTCTTTAACATTCTGAAGTCTCTTCTAAAAAGCACACATGGTAGAAGGTTGGACTTTCTAATGGACAAGATAATTTGATATTTGAAAATGTGCTTTTTTATCTCCATTTTCCATTGAATCAGTAACTTGAGGAGTTGTCATGTTGGATTATTGAGGAGGCCAGAGTCAGGCAGCAGCTTTAGGTCTGGCTGCCCACACTGGGTGGTAGGACCAGACCTGTGGCTGCTCAGAGAATTTGGCTCCAGTCTTTGCCCTCCATCTCCTGATCCAGTCATCTTCTCCTCCAGCCTGTGCCACCTGCTACAATTTCCTTATAAACTACTGACACTTCTTTCCTGCTTCCTTTGCACCAGGAGAGTGCAATGTTCTGGTGTCTTTCTCTCATCTTTGCTGAGGTTTTTTTCTGCTCTTCATTAAGCAGTCCTGCATAAAATATAGAATCATAAACAAGTCCTTCCCATGAGATAACGTTTAATTAAGAAAGGTACCAAAACCACAGCAATGTAAAGGCCTAATTTGAATTTTTCTCTATCTTTTAAGAATGAAAAACTGCAGTAAAATGTTGACTAGATACTCACAAAAATGTCTTCTTCCTGTCAATCACACGCAGTGGGTTTTTATTTAATTATTCCATATAATTTATCTTCACAGTTCCCTCTATAATTCATTTCCACAGCTCCTTGCTTCTTGGACAGGTTATTGATCAAATGTGTGCAGAGGAGGTTTTTTTTAAAATCAGTCTTTTAATAATAATCACTGATACACAAAATCAAGGAGCTTTTTAATACAGGCAGTAGTAAAAATTTGATCAATGTGAGCATTACAGCATTAGGCCTTAAATTAATTGTTTCAGCTTACACTTTAGGTAACTTTGACATCACTTCAATATCTGATCTTTTCAGAATTTTATCATGTAGGAAACATTATCTTCATAAATCACTGTCAGCAAAGAAAACATAAAGTAAGTGGTCTGAATGATTTTCCAGGGGAAGTTGGGGACTGAACTAGATACTGGCCCTAGTTTCAAGCCCCCATGACAATGATTTAATATCATAAATATACCAGGGAAAGCACTGAAAAAGCTCCACCCAAAGCATTTGGCAGAAATGATTGTAATGTGTTACAGATAAACTGCCACTGGGACACGGCAGAGATGAGCTATGCTGGAGAGCAAGACTGAGCCTATATCTAAGAACTTTTTGCTTTAGTTCACTACACAAATTCCTACTAAGGAATATTGCTATCAATTAGGTTTTCATTAAAAAAAAGGTTGGGTTTTTTTTTTTAACCACTGGACTAATATCAAAAGTGTAAACCTATTGCTCCCTCCTTATTAACATCCCTTCATTTTTTTTTTTCAAATTATCACAAATCATTTATTTTAAAAGTAATCTGAAGTAACATGTAGACAGTGAACTGGGGGGGTCAAGTGGGAAGATATTTTGAGTCACACAATGGTCAGCTCCTCACTGCTCCTCAGGGATCATCATTCCCAGTGGCAAATTCCCTTTGGGAGCAGAAATAATGGAGAAGTCAGTATGCCCCAAGAGATGTGAAGGAAGTGATAAAATGGGTGTTCTTTCCAGGAGGAAGAGATACCTATAAAATGCACATATATTCCTTCAAAGGGGTTTAATGGTGTGCACGAAGTTGTGCACTTCTGTACATTTAAACAATCGTATTGCTGGGTGTTTTAATGAGTTGTTTATTACTGTGGACCTTCCATTTGCCTTGCACCAAGCAGGCTGTAAATACTGATTGATATAAATTATTAATAAAATCAACATCTTTTATCACTTTCTTGCCTGGCATAAACTGAGCTGAGTACAATGAGCTGCAAGTCCTACAAATGCTTTTAAGTGGTTCCCCCTCTGCCCTCCCTGCAGACATGAAGAAAATATTTGATTTTATAAAGCAGTGGAAGTGCTTTTTGTGTGGCTAGAATATATTTCCTCTGTGTTCCTATAGTGGACACTAATAGCCAAAGTAGCTTTGTTATTACCTAACAAAAGACTAACATGCTTTATCTATAAATAATTGTATTCTTTTCTTCTGTCTGTTCCATCTCAGCCTTGTTCTCTGCTATAGTTAATTACTTTTCTCATAGACAAAATAAACTCCATTAGTAGTAACAAGGGAGATCCAGATTAAGGGCTCAGGGAGGCTTGGATCTTAAAGTTAACGTTATTGTCTGAGCAGGAATTTATCAATTTGGGATTAAAAGTTAATCACCAAAAATTTTTAGAAACATGATTCGTAGTCAAATCAAAATACTAGAATGCTTATTTGATCCCATTGATGTCTTTATCTTAATTCTATGGGAATTGTGCTGGAAAATCAAAAGGAATATGTCTGTAACAAAGCTAAATTTGAAACATCACATGTGATAATTTTTTTTTCTTTTTCCTTTCTCAGTGTGGCAGGACTCAGACTAAAATAGCAGGGTAGTATCACAGATGTTCCTTTACACAGTCACCGGTATTGCTTATCCAAATGATGTTTTAATACAAACACACAACTGCTCCTTCTGTTTTATTGTCAAAATTTTCAAATGTAATAAATGGAGAAATGTGAGCAGATGTGTCATTGACAGTTTGCTTTCTCCACTGGGCTGCATGGCAAGCTCGAGTCACATCTGCATTTTTAGAATATTAAATTCTGAGCCTTTTCCACCCAGTCTGACACTCCTCAGTTGGCTGCTGGGGCCACTGTGGATGGGCTGGGGCTGGGCAGGAGACCTGGAAAACTGCAGCCCAGAGCTGTGCAGTCAGCTCCCATCCTCAGTCTGCTCCTGGAACTTCAGGTACCTCACTGACTTCTTGGAGAGCACTGGGGAAGCTCTCTTTTCCAGCCACAGATGGCCCCTGCAAGCTGTTTATCCCAGATTTTTCCTGGTGTTTGCCATAGTACTCATCACCCCAAACTGCTGCACCACTGTGGTTTCAGTCCCACCTGTGCTCTCATAAAGACAATGACAAGGCTGGCTGTCAAAATCAGATGGATGAAACTCTGCAGCCTCTGGGATGCCTGGAATTTCAGAGGAAGGGTATTTCTTGTCAGGTGGAGGTGTTTCAGGCCATATTGCAGGATGGTGGGATTTGGGCAGGAGAGCCACCCAGATTCCAGCTAGCAAGGATCCCCTAATCCATGGATTGATGGAAATGGGTAGCCTTTGAATCTGGGAACAAGGCAGTGAGAAATCCCAAAGAAGAAACTATTTTAGTATAACAGCTGAGACCATAAACCACTGTGAAATAAATATACTTTATAAACATAGAGTAGAAAAGTAGTCCCTCACTTACAGTTTTTATGTGATTTATGTCTTTAATTTATTTAAATCAGTGACCCATCAAATGCAGACACAAAATTAGAAATTCAGAAAAAAATTCAACAGCCAAAAGGAAATACTGAAGTTTTATTTGTTCTCCTCCTGCAGCTGCCTCTCCATGTAACATGAATTTATCTCGAAATGAAGCAGGATGAGGGATCATCTTGCCAGAATATTATTGATCTGTGATTTGGGTACCAGGCTCAATACCCTGCAGACACAGATGCGAAAGAGACAATTTACTCCCTCTCACCCCCAAATTTTTCAGAGGGTACTTAGTTTCAGATATATAAATCTGTGAGCTTTTCCCAGCAGTTTTGTGACCAAATGTGCAGCACTTATATTACTTCTGGGATTTTTCAGTAAACCAAGAATGAGTCAGTATCCTTGTATAATCAGCTGGTCATGCTTTGAGAGCTGCTGATGTCCATGCACAGGGCCCAGAGGGTTGCACACAGCCAGGCTGTGCTGGGAGGTACTGAAGGGAAGGGGGTTCTTTTTTCTTATTCCTTTCTTTTTTTCACCATGGGTTACAGTGGGATTTGTTGAGCTCAATAAATTCAACAACAAGTACCGGATCTTCAGCTGGTGTAAATTTCACACATTTGCTTCAAAAGCAGACGCTGCCTTTCACAGTGGGAATTTTCCTGCTATCTTGGGTATACACAATTTGCAAGTGCTGAAGTTGGAGTGTCCAGCTCTGTAACTTTGAAAAAGATACTCAGATTTTCAATGCTTTACTGGTGGCTGTACTGTACTTTTCTCCCTGTCTCTACTGTCTTTGTTGTTGACTAGTAAAATGATTTTTTGTACAGACATTTTTCAGAAATGTGTGACCAAATTATGCCTGCAGCATTTTAGTAAAACACAGTCCATGTGTCAGGACAAAGCCAGAAATTCACAGAATGATAATTTCTCTGGCCAGCTCTGCTTGATTTAGGAAATCAAAGTGTCTAACATTATAATCTGGCCCTCCTTACGAAAATAATCCATCTCTCTTCATATTTACCAGGAAAGCTACACCAATACATCAGTCATTAGCTGTTGAAAATCATGTATGAACATAAGAAAAAGGGAGTTTTAATTCTCCCCAAAATTTTGATTTGTTTTGTAGTCTCTGAGAAGTCAAACAACCTGTTTGCCCCTGCAGTAGCCACTTGTTTAGGATATTGGTGGTCAGGGTGGAAGAGCTGATGGAGCAGAGTGTGAGTATGGGCACATGGCCTGGATGAAGCCCCTCTCTACATGGTTGCTTCAATAAAAAGCTAGTTCACTTTTGCAGGCTTGGAACTGTACTAGCTGGAAAAGCTCTTTTATCTTCCTTAGGATGGGGTTAGTTCATGAGCATATTTATTCCTTAGGAAGATATCTTTAGGATTAGACTCTTTGAAGTGCAACAAAGACAAGTTGTGCTTTCTCAGGGCTAAGTCATTATATATAAGAGCTCCTTCTGGAGTATGGCCATTAAAAATATTTTTAAAGTATTTTTTTGTTAATAAGTTGAGCCATAAAGATGAGCTAACGGCAGTCAAATATTTGTTCCTGTTCCACAATGATTACCTTTTTATCTTATCTATGTCAAGGAAGAGCTCTTACATTCACAATGCAGATTTTCTGCCAATGCTTCTTTAGAGCTGTGCCCAGCTCTGCACAAGAATAGCAACTTCCTCAAGGGCCACTGAACTCTTCTGTGGGACATTCTATGGTGGTCACAGGAATTTCATCCTCAGCAAGACAAGAGAAGGAAACTGATGATTTCTGCAAAACAAGGGGCTGGACCTGCTGCCTGTTGTGCCCTTCATACTGTGCTTCATGGCACCTACTCTTGCAGGTGTACCTGTGCAGCCTTTCTCTAGAGGCACCACAGCCACTGGACATGGGCCATGGCAGCTCCACTTTTCTTCTTGTTGCTGGGAGCACAAGGAGACAGAAAAGGTGTTCTAGTTCATCAGTGTTTCCAAAATATAACCCAGAAATTTTCAGGTGGTGCTTTTGACTTAAGATTCGGAAACTGAATTTGCATTACCATCAAACCACAGCTCCAAGAGGAGCTGATAATTCTCCTTCCAATGTCATCTCTATTGACCTCAAAATGAGATTTGCTTTTGCCATACTCTGTGGAATATGGAGCCCTCTAATGTCAAGAAACTGCAGTGGGTTAAACGTGTCCTCCACAGCTCAGTTCCTCTCCCCTGAGCAAGTTGTGGGTACTGGCAGTTCCATTCTACTGTGCTGAAACACAGGATTATCTCCTTCACAAATGAGAGACATGTTACGTGTGCTGACTCTGCATGCAGATTACCACACTGATAACAGCTGACTCCACTGGTACTTCATCAGGTCCAAACTTGGCATTGTATCTTCAAGAAACTTACTTTTCTTCATTACAGATCTTTTTACAGCAGCAACACACAGCATTCCATCAAGTACTGATGAGAAATGAGGTAAATAAACACTCTATAGTGCATGACAATTTTGTTTGCAGGATAGACACAAGGCAAATTTCTGGAAGAAGCATGTAAGTTAAAGTTAGAAATTAAATCCTGCCAAATCCTTAAAGTTGGGAAAAATATGTGGTTACCAAAGACACAAAGAGTATGAAGAGATAGCCATGCCATTGAAGCTCAAACCTTGTCCAATGGCCAAAAGCAAGAGTAAGCTGTATTAACACTAGAGAGCTTAGCATGTAACAATGAGAAAATCTGTAATAACAGCTTAAAAAGCCAGTCTAATTTTCCATGACCCTCCATAAGCCCAGTAATACTCATTAGTGTCTGCATGAATTTGTTAAACCTTCTCAGTACTGAAAAAACATGACTTCATTCAATTTGGATTTGTTTGCATCTAAAACTTTCACATGCTGTAGCTTCCCTGGGAGTGACAATAACTTGTATTTGAGGATTAAGGAAACATATAATATATTCCACACCTCAATAACAGTAGCTAAATAGATTCATCTACCACATTTCAAAAAGCAATCAAATGCACAGATCCCTGCCCTTTGAAGTAAGACAGCTTGCCTGTAAGACAAGCATTCTGAATTTCTTAATTAAATGAAAAATGGGTTGAATGCAAGTAAGGCTGTGAGCAGATGCAGCTTCATTGTAATAGCAGTCATTAATAGTTATTAATGATAAACCCATGTGACATGAACAAATTATTAATACATGTATCTTAAGGTTAAAAAAATCCTTGTCTGAGATTTGGGTGAACTTGCAGGCTAAAAGAGTATTTACAATAAATCACAGGAACAGGGCATTTGCTTTTCATCCCGGCAGAGCATGGGTTTATACATATAATTGTTTATGAACAAGGAGCCCAGCATCCCACAGTGGCCCACCAAGGAAACAGCAAAGTTACAGACTTCACAAGTTGGGATAAAATGCCCCGTTTGGCTCAGAATCCCGTGTTCACCCCTGACTAATTCCATTATGCTGCTCAAGCTGACATCCTGAGTAAAAGAAAGTCATTCCATTTAATCATTAGGCAAACACAACACGAGTGCTGGGTAGGTTTGGTAAATATGAAGCAGATCAGTTATTGCTCCTCAGGTGCTGATAGCGCTGTCACCTGCCTTATCTCCCGTGTTATCAGCACCCCATCAGTGCCACAGAGACAGTGCTTGAAATTGCAACATCGTAAACAAGAAGCCTCTGGGTATTTGCTTTTCTCTCTTTCAAACACATAATCACTCAGCAATACCAGGATGGTTAAATTGCCCTTAGAGGCAAATGACTTTGAATTAGATTTCTTCTCTTAACTACATCAAATCCTGATGCGTTACTGGTACCTGTGGCACTAATGCACCCGAAGAAAGACCTTTGCTGGGGAGATATTTTGCCACCCACTTACAGCCCAAGGTGGATGGAATGCATAACCCCCCTCAGTAGTTCGTGCTTTGATACACAGACTACGCATTTCTCCGAATGAAGAGGCAGCTGAGTCCACCCACACCATGTTCAGTCGGTGGCCATCACAGAGTTTTCTCCTGTGTCACTGCTGTCACTCCTCTCTGAACAAGGACTTTTTCACTTCAGTGTATGACGTACACTTTTCCAGGCAGCTGAGGGTACTGCATCAGCAGGGTGGGATTTTGAAAACCACTGCTACAGATTCAGCTCTTCAAAACAATGAGAAATTTACTACTGAATTCCATGAGAGTAGAATTAGAGTTCAGCTTTCTAAGCCCCTTATGTGCAAAACATGCAGACTGTACTTTAGGATTTAGGGATCATTGAATCATAGAGGACCTTGGATTGGAAGGAACCTTAAAGATCATCTTGTTCCAACCTTCCTGCCATGGACAAGGACATTTTCCACTGGACAAGGTTGCTCAAAGCCCAGTTCAACCTGGCCATGGTGCCATGAGGGTTCAGCTGAGCTGAGCTGCAGCACTGGTGGGCATCCTCCATTTATCTCATTCCTGGCCATGGAGAACCACTCCTTTATTTACACTTACCCCATCTGGAGTGTCAGGGGAAGTGATGGGCAGGTGCACAGAGCTGGAGAGAAGGAACTACAGCAGAGACAGTGCTTTTCCTTGGACACAGCTCATGTTTCCCTCAGATCCACAGCAGGATGGAGCCTTGCTATGCTGCCATGCAGAGGTACCATGCAGGAGGTTGCATTTAAATCCTTCTAAAGTGGATGTTCTGTCATTCTGCAAGAAACAGCCTCCAAAGGTCTCTCAGAATATAAGTTTTGAAAAGCCCTAATTCCTTGTCATATTTATTATAACAATTACTATTACTACTATTGGCATTTTTGCCCATAGATGCTCATGCATTTTCACAGAGTGAGGATAGAATTGGAACCCAATTAATTTTTCCAATTCTACTCTCACACCTCTGAAACCCAAGAAATTCTGCAGTTGCAACCAGCCTGCCTATTATGCCTATTATTTTCTTTCCTGATTCTCTCCCAAAGAGTGGCATCAAGATAAGCTTATTCTTCATACTTTGCTGTCATTTCCCTTTGTTTTCTGTTTGCAAGGTGCTGATGGTTGGTTGCAGACTGGAGAAGGCTCCCAGCACATCAGCTCTCTGGACAAACTGAGGGAGCAGCACAGCTGGGAATGAAATCTCCCAGAGATGCCAGTTTAATGCTGTTTGCATGGTTTTCCCTCTTCAGTTTGCAATCACTCTGACTTCAAAGAAGTGTTTTACAAGTTCCTACCTTCACAGCTTTGTAGAGAAGCGTATTTATTCCATCCTCCTGTCAGGTACTCTCAGAAATAGCCTTACAACAACTGGTAAAGGTGGGGGGGAGGCATTTTATTGTTCTGATTCCCTTAAAGCAGCAACACCCTGAGAAACTGTAGGACAGTTACAGGTGCTGTGATTTTTTTTGCTATATCCTTTCCTAGCTTGTGTATTCTGGTGTAATACATCCTCACAACTGTGATTTTCCATGATCATAGTTAACATTTTGCTTTCTGAATGCAAAAAGATGCATTTGCAGGTCTGCCTGTAGGCTGAGCCAGGGAACACTGTTTCCCACTTGATAACATTTTAATATTCTTGGGGAACACTGGTCTATTTGTTAAAATTTTGTTCAAATAAAACCTCAGCCAAAAGTGCTGTAGGGCTTTTTACATTAATCTTACCAACGGCCTTGTTTAAAGCATGAATTTTCTTCAGGGGCTGTTGTATTAGCTTATTTACTTATTATTAAGGACACTGAAGATTGAGAAAAACAAAGGCAAACCTGCAGACTGCTGAGCTGAGGGACCCATATCCTAATGACAGCACACAGTGAGGTGTAGAGGCTGTGATTAGGATAAAAGTCTGGTCATGAAAAGTGACAAAACACTCATTGCCTTCAGGAAGGTCATCATTCCTCTGGTATCTCTCTGTTGAGAACAGAGGTTGTCCTTCTTTGGCTAAAGCTTATTTCTAATTTAGTCACTGATTTCAACCTCACAATGAACTTCATCTGTTTTTTCCCTTCCACTAAAAATTAAACTGCTTTGAAATGAAGTGCTAATTCTACAGAAATATTCTGGTTTAGACCAATTTGCCATTGAGTAACTGAGTATTTTTCATCAAAAAGTCTTTAAGATCATGGCACTGATTTTACACTGATCCTGAGAAAATTTCCCCTTCAGGCCCCTGTCTGAGTCTCCTGTTGGTTTGATTCATTGCAGATTTTCCCCTTATCGGATGAGTAGCTTGACCATTTGATTTTATTGTTGGTTTCTTTCCAGATGCCAGAAGTACTGAGTATTTAAATATATATCTGAAGTTCAGCAGGAAATTGAAAATTGATTCTCTACAGCAGTTATCTGAGATATGGTTCAAGTTCTCGCTCCAAGTTAGCCAGAGCTAAAGCACTCTCTGGGGAATGCCAGCTTGACAGGTAATCCAGAGTGATTTCTGTGGCATCTTTGAAGAGAAATTCAGAAATTATGCTTTTGTTTAAAGAAGTCTCCTGTCTCCTCTTGGTTCTACTAAATAAGCATAGAGAGTAAAAAGAGAACGAAAAGGATTTTTAGTTCCTCGGTACTACGCAGGCACCTTTCAGCAGAGGTGTGTGATGAGCTGTCAGAGAAGGTGAAGATCAGGTTCAGGCTCTCTGTGATCTTCTTTAGCTGTGCTGGGGCTCAGACAGCTCTGCTGGATCTCATGGATGGAGCTGTGTAGGAGGTGGCTTCTTTCCAAATATTTCAGTGAGAGTTCAGAGTGTTGGGCAGGATGATGACTGACCATGGCCAGAGCTGGGATGTCCACAGGGACAGACATGAGTGTGTGGGCAGCTCTTCCTATAAGCACAATCTGCTGCTGACTGGTGGAAGCTCATGTCTCAGCCTCTGCCATGAAACTGGAATTGTGCTCCTTTAGTTTCCCAAGCAGGTCCCAAGGCTGCCTAGAACTGCTGAGGCAGAGGAGGCTCCAGTAGAGCCAAGAGCTTACTGTAAAAGTAAGTGGCATGACATAAAGTCCTATTTTTACCAATGTTTCTATGAATTTGATATCCTGATAGAGATGTACTGACTCAGACTGGTGATCTTTGGCATTCTGAGCTATATAAAAATGAATGGTAAAAATAACATTTAGGAGCAGAGTTTACTGATGTTTTTCTCAGCAAAATTAATTAACCTATTCTTGGGTAAAATATTTACAAGACTATAATAGCTACTTAGATATTTCCATGCCTAAGTTTGAGGTGTCTCCAGCACCACTTGCAGTGGTCACCTATCAAATGTCTCTTGGTCTCCAGAACCTGGGACTGGTGAGCCCTCAAACCCTTCTATGTTCTGGCAGGAGAATGAGTGCAGCAATGATTCATTATTACAGTCCAGTGTTCAATACAGATTGATTTGGTTCTGTATCTTTCTGTTTAAAATGCATCTGCACACAAATGAGTCCAATATGTACAAACTTCCTATATAATCATTTTACCAAAACTCTGTAATAAATAAATTACCCTCAAAAATCTACTGGATATACAAATAAATCTGCAGATTCTCTGTTCAGCAGAAGCAATAAATCCTTCCTCTATCACCTACAGTGTTTACATTTGCCTAGGGGCTCTAAAACATTATGAGATGAAACGATTTTCCTGTTCCTTGGTGTCTGACTGCCATAGAATTTAAGTGTTTCATGAATTTAATTGTGAAGAGAACAGTTTAACATCTTTCAGCCCCCTGTGGGAAAATGGAAGGAGGAGCCAACTTGATATTGCCTGGAAAATTATTTATATTTAAAATTCAACAATGATTATTATATCAGAGGAAGTTCAAAAGGGCAGCAAATAACCCCATGTCCATTAAAGATCTGGCAAAAGAAGGATTTGGTATCATAAGTAGGGCCTAGCCTTCTGCTAGGTTGCATTCCAGGTTGCATAAATATCTTTATTTATGCAACATTAAGCCAATTTTCAGCATTTTCCTGAAAATCTATTAGTTGCTTTCAAGCTCTCTGAAAGGTATCCTATTTCACTGCAGGAGAATTCATCTGCCATGCTCCGAAGAGAGTGTTTATATTTCTAGCAACTAAAAGCTTGCAGGAAGGCAATTACAGTCTTCTCCTGGAGCAGAGGTGGATGAAACAAAAACTTCTACTGTTGCTTAGATGTAAAAAGAATTCTATTTTCAATGGAAAAGATTGTTGTGACTTACCTTGATTACTGAAATCAAGGAAAGCATAACTTCAGTCTGTCAAACCATTTTTGTACCATTTGGGGAATGGGAGAGAGGATTCCTGTGCAAACTGGGAAAGAAAGCAAAGCTACCAGTTGTATCTCCTAAACCATATAGCCCTTCACTTTTTCAATTTCCCATCCTTATTTTGTTTTCTTGGTCCTCTTTTATTCACCTTTTTCTTTGCAAGAAATACAAGAAGGAATTCTAATGTATTGTGTATGATCCTTTATTCTGACTTCCCTGCTTGATGCACAGAAGTCAGGGTGTGACATGAACAACAATTTGATGTACAGAACCTGCAGTGGATTCTTGGATTTTTATTCAGGGCTAAATGACATCAAAATCTTTGAAAACCTGAGAAGAAGGTGGGGGTAGTAAAAGGGATGTGTGGGAGAAGAGGAATATAAAAAAAGGATTAAAACAGATAAATTTCAGTTGGCAAGTGATAATATACTCTTCAGTTTCCTAGCATTAAATTTGTAACTTCCAATGTATTTTAGTGATGGATTCTGCATAGGAAACAACGTAAATTAGCTATTATAAATTTGTTTTCTAACAAGGAAAAAAAAATAAAATATCATCTTATAAATTTTGCTAATGTTTTTGGTAGTGAAGCAGAATCAGCAGTAAGAAACAGAATACTGCTGACAATTTCAGTGAAGAAGAAAATCAATCAAGTGTAATGTTCATCATTCCTTATTTACTGGGATAATTTGAGCCCGACATTCTGCACTGTGATGGGCATGGCTTGCTTTGTTCAAGATGTTACCTATGTCTTTGGGAGCTGTCTTCTTCCTGTGCCACCAACTTAATACACATCCTTTTAACACACATGCATGGGAAGCAAGTGCTTCCAGAGTTCCTGATTGTTCCAGCACCTCTCTACGTGCAGCTGACACGAGACAAATGAATCTGCTTCCAGGGACACATTGTCTGAAGCATTGCTTTGGTTCATTAAAGCAGTGCCTGAGCAGTGCTCAATAAATGCCCTTTATCACTGAAAATTAGCAGTGGTGTGAGCAGGTCTATTGAACTTTGAAGCTACACTCAGGGTTCAGAAAGACAGGGGAGTGTTGGGAATAGGAAGAAATAAAACTCTGAAAGCAGAACAGCCTAGAGACTGGAGCATTCATTGCTGCATCTCTCTTAGGGTGGGACCGTGCATTAGCAGATGGCAGCCTAAAAACAATATGTGCTGAGAGAGCTCGAGATGTATGGCAAGATTTTCAACACCTACACAAGCGTTCTGAAGAGCATTGTCTGTCAGGGGTGGCTCAGGCATTTATGAGCTGCTTTTGTGTGGATTTCTGCAGCTATTATCTGCTGATGATCAGCCAGGAGATGTTGGTGGCAAATTCGAGACAAATTTTTGCAAAATGGAATACGATAACTAGTCACAATATTAATCCTTAAGCTTTGATGTGAGCCTTGTAAAACACTTATAAAGCAGCCCAGGCCCCTCTTTATTGGCAGATCGTGGGGATGGGTTGGGTTGTGAGAGGCAGCAGAAAATTCTGACTGAAGAGCAAATCATGATCTTGCCATCTGCCTGGAAGGAACTATTATATGGGGTTTGCTGTCAACCAACCAACCTGTTTTGGAGCAAAGGCAGAACAGTATATGATTTTTTTATCCTGCTCATTTCATGCACTAATTTTCTACTCAGAAATGCCATTTCCAGCACTCTGGGCTCTGGCTGCAGCTCCCTGCCTGTTCCTGCAAACAGGGAGATGAGGTGTGGAAGAGAGTGCTTAGAGCGTTTTTCTTAAATAATGACAAACCCATAGCTGTGACAAACAATTAAATCTTAATTGTTTAAGCAATGGCATCAGGGAATATTGGCTACTGTACATCACATACTCATGACAATTCTCACTTTTTTTGTTCCAGTGGGAGATCTTTTCCCCAAACTCTCATTTCCACCCTCTTTAATAGTGTCTTTTGTGACCCTTTATGATTTTTTTTTTTGGTTGGTTGGGGGAGGGTTTTTTAATGAACATGACAGAAGGCAAAAATTATTGCTTTTTGCCTGCTTTATCTTTCAAGGATTGTCCTACAAACCTCAGGCTGTAGGACTGCACAGCAGTGTATTTCATCCATAACTACATTTCCTTATGTAGCACCTCTAGTCTGAGGATGTCCAAGCATGCTAAAATAGGTGTGTGGAAGCCACGCTGTGCCCCTGCACAATCCAGAAGTAATAAACTGAAGTATAATTTAATATCATAGAGTGATTCCATTATAAGAGTCCACACTGCAGGGGACAAGTAGCACAGAAACCTCTCAATTCTTTAATGGTTTTTTTTTGGGTTTTTTTTGCCACCACTGTCTGTATTTATGCTAAAGTGGAAGCAAATACATGGGTTCTCAAATCAGCTGTTTGGTTAGTCCCCTGGTGTAATGTAAGAGCTGAGATTTGCTTTGGAGCTGAGGCCATGGCAGAGTTAGAGGACTTTAAATTGCTATTCTCAGGGTAGCACCTGAACTTACTAAGACCAGAAGTGCAACACTGCAGAGCTGATCTGGCCTCTTGCATTTTCCCTTGGCAGAGGCACCAGCCAAAACTTCCTTTCCAAAAGAAGTGCTGGGCTAAGCCAGGATGTGCATTTGATGTGTGCTGGAGCACCCAGGCAGACCTGGGTGTCTGGAAACCTTTCACAGCCAGGAGAGGCCCTGAGCTCCCAGCAGAGCTTCCTGCAGTTATCCCTAGCACAGCACCACGCTGGCACAGAACCACCCTGCACGTTTCCCACATCAGCCTGCTCGTGCCTGATCATGGGGATTTACTCTAACCAAAATAACATTTTGCACCTGATGGTGTTTTGAGTCTTCAAATCAGCTCCTCCCTGTGTTCAGGTGGTTTGAGAATGTAAAAGCTCCCAATAGAAGGGAAGGTACTGAGAGGGAGGGGTTGCTGGTGGGTTTTGTTGCATTTGAAGTTGGGGAAGTAGCCAAGACGTCTGAGAGGGGGAAAAAAATGAGAAAAAAGCAGTCTAAGCTAGAGGAAAACAGAAACAAGAATTAAACCTGCCTGTGACTTCAGGCCTATTTTTTATTTGTTTGTTTTAAGATGGTGTTTGGGAAATAGAACGTTGGGGTTTGTAGAGTGGTTTCCTGGTTGTGTTCATGGTGTGTTGGGGAGGTATTTTCTTCTCACAGTGATGGGGTAAGTTTGGGGCTGACTGGAAAATGGTTGATGTGTTTTTGAGCTTTGGTCTGTGTAACAACTTTTTGTATGGCTTTTTACTGCTTTTCCTGGAACTGTCCTTATGCCAGGAGAAGGTGGAAGGCTGGCTGGGCTGGGGAAGTCTGACACAGAGAAAAGGGGGGATCAAGCTGGGGCTGAGTTGCTGCAATGTTTTAGGGGGAAATTTGTTTCCTAGGTAGTCCTGTTTCTATGCTGATGTCTGAAATATGTCACATTTGACAGAAGAGGCTTATTTTAACTGCTGTTGAAGCCTCCTTTTTTTATTGCTTCAGGATGACAGAAACACAGAATGGCTGGGGTTGGAAGGGGCCTCTGAAGACCATCTAGTTCAACCCTGCTGCTTAAGCTGCTGAAATAATAATGGAAACTTATTTTTTATTAAGTTTAACTGAAATCTGGGAAGATAGCAAATGTAGAGGGAGTGAATTTAACCCAGTGACCATATCAAATGCTCACTATAGGGAATTTGCTTCCCAAAATTTCTGAATGCCTTTCCTTCTCTCGGTTTTATTTTATTTATGATGTAAATATTAAAAAAACCCTGCACCTTCAAGTAAAAGTTGACTTTTCAGCAGCAAAAATAGATGCTAAACCTCTGTTTGAGGACTGATTTTAATATAATGAAAATGATACATCAAATGCCCCCTGTCCCCTCTGGCTATAGGGACACTAATTTTCAGTTAATGCAGTCTCTGACCCAAGTGATGCCCAGCGTAGGTGGATCTTGCATGTAATGTGGTTTTAGCTGGTCTGGAGAAGCAGCTGAAGCCTGACAAAAGTAAAAGTTTGTTTTCAAATGGGGAATATTTCAAAAGCATTTTATGTAATGGGTTCAACCCAGCTCTTTTAAGAATCGGCTGGAGGCTCTGAGTTTGTGCTGGGAAGAAGTTGGAATCCATGAGAAGATTCTGGATGTTCAGATCAGGATGATCTCTCCAGCTAATGTGTAGATAAAGGATAATAGCATCACAGGAAGCCATGAACTGCTATCAGTTCATAGCCTGTTTTAACTTAGATTTCATTGCTTTTTGGTATCTCTGAACTGAAATTAAATGGGCAACTCACCCCATTTTATGATGGTTGTTTACCTGCCATGACATCCTGAGCACAATCATGTTTTGCTGGTTATATTTTAAATGTATTGAGTGCTATTGGAATATTTTTTTTTCCTTGATGAAAATGTACTGCACAGATAATTCATCTTGTTAATCCTTAGCAAGTGCTGATCTTGTCAGCTAATGGCAAGTTCTAGATAAGGGTTGAGACTTCTTGTGTGCGTTGTCCTACATACTTTAAAAATAACTGGGACACAAACTTTTGTGATATAAACTTCCTTGACAAATATAGATGTGTTCTTTTTTCTCTCTCTCCCCTCTTAGGCATTGGAAAACTGTAAAAAGCAGAACCATGGCCTCCTAAACACAGTAATTATGAAGATCAGACATCCCTTTAACAATGAGTAGCCACATGTTTAAGGTAGGCTGGTAGGAGTAATGGTGAAAATCCTTCCTTTTATGTTCTGTTATCACTTTTCCCTGCTTTTGTCAATATTTAGACTTTTTATTTAATTCCTTTTTTAGTACAAGCTAAATTCTTCTTTTTAGTACAAGCTACTTATTGTGTTCCTGTGGTTGTTGTGGTTTTCTTTGTTTGGTTGGGGGTTCTTTGGTTGGTTTATTTTTCCCTGTGGTTATGCCATTTTCCTGATTGGATCTTCCCTGTATACTTGGGGATGGTTGGCAAAGCTGCTGCTTCTGCCAAGCAAGTTTGGTGTGGCTGAGGCAGCGAGGAAGTGCAGTGATGTGCCATGGGATAAGAGGGTGGAAAGGAGCCACCAGCTCTGGGTGCCAAGTACAGCAGGTGGAGCACGTCCTCTGAGTGTGTTGTGCTGCTGCCTCGGCTGATCCTCCATATCCATATGTCTGCACCTGTGCTGGAAACACAGCAAATTTCCCAACATCCTGTGCTTGAAGCGGGACAATAACAATCTGAACCAGCCCCTGGGATCCCATGGGATGTGGCTTCCCTGCACCTGTTGCTCAGGTCAGCTCTTGCAGGCTCTTGGTGTGTGTTGGTTAGTGGAGGCTGTGGTCACAGCCAGACAAATCACCATATTTATCCTTGGTGGTTCTTTTCCTCTATGAAAAACGTAGTTTCTTTCTAGTTAAGCTGGTTTTGTTTGCCTTAGGAAAAACACTGCATCTTCTCTTGTCACTGGAACAAGCTATAGGAGGAGAAACTCTGACAATACAGACAGGAGGATTTAATGCTGTCATAGAAGACATAGGAAGGGCAAGAAAGGAAATAGATGCAGTTTGGTCATTGAGGCTGGATCAGATATCCTGCAAGTGAGGGAGAAAACTGGTGAGGACTGAGAAAGGGAAGTTTCAGGGAAAGGAAGGTTCTCCTGGGTGTATAGCAAAATTTCTAGATGGGAAATGGAGTACCTGGCTGAGCAGGGGGTGTGCATGCAGAGCATCAAACACTGCTGCACTCATGCCCTGAATGTAGCTGGTGTTTGGGCGAAGCTGTGTCCACAGCTGGTGTCCAGGGAGCCCATAAAACTTGGGCTCTCCCTGTACCAAAGGCAAAGCTGCTGGGTTTCCATATGGGATGGCTCCCAGTGGAGAAAAAGCTCTGTGGGGAGGTGAGGGGGCCAAGGAAAATTGCTCTGCCAGATTTTTAAGAGAGCTTCCACAAATGTTGTGAACCTAGGATGAGTGTCAAAAATCTGGCTTTTGATGGAATTGAGGTTAAATTTGCTGTGAGACTACACTTGGCTCACCTGGGTAGGAACATTTAGGTAGGGAGGAGCTGCAGGGTGCAGGGACTGTTCCCAGGTAGCAGCCAAGGTGGAGTCTGGGATATGGGAAGGAGCTTCGGAGGGTGGGTGGAAGCAGCTGGGAGGGGTGGAGAACACAATCTGCCCAAAGCAAATCTTCATTGCCCCAGGAACACCAGAACTGAGGAGCTTTGCATTTCCAAGGTGGTGAGCCTTCTCCAGACCCTGTGAAATACACGCCTGGGATGTGTTGTGTTAATTCTCTGCATGGGGAAAAGGCAAGTGTGGGGGAGCAGGAGAGAGAGGCAGAGGAGGCAGAAAGCAGAGGCCAGAGGCCCCTATTTGGGTGCAAGCACCAATCTGCCGTCTGTGTGAGGCTGCCTGAGTTGCATATGCTGTCCTTTTCTGTGTGCCCAGAAAATTGTGATAAATAGAGGTTCAGGCAGGCAAGAGCATTTATTTTTATTTGCCTATTTTTGTCATTCACTTGGCATCTCTGGATGAATGGTGGAAGCAGAAGCAAAAGGCTGTTCTCCTTGTGCATGCAGCCCCAGGTGTGGGGCAGACTCAGTGCTGGTTGGATTCCTGCTGACCCCTTGCAACCTACCTTCAGCTTGCAAATATCACCCAGTGTAATGGTCTGCTCATGGCAGCTGTGCCAGCAACCCCGTGGAGTCTTCCAGTCAGAGCTGTGGGTAGGCAGTTTCCATGCTCTGTGACTGGGATAGCTCAGGTGCTGGTCTCTGTTCTCTCCTCTGTGTCCCATCAGGTGTCAGAGTGGGGGTGGAAGGATCTCCTCCTGATGCTTCACCTCCCAGCAGTCAGATGCAGACCACATAACCCAAGGGGTGTTCTGCCCTCTGCAGGGCTTGGATACATCCTGCCCCAGTGTTGCCAGGAGCTGCCGTTCCACAGGACACAACTTTTTGTCCTATATTCCTTCTGTCTAGAGACAAATTACTTTCAGCCTTCTCTTTTCATGAGAAAGCATTTTGAAATGTGCAGATTGCTCACTTATGTCTTTTTTACCTTCCTATTTTCTCTTTCCAGCGTGTCAGTGTCAGTAGCCCCACATTCAGTATGGGCCCAGGGGTGCTTATAAAGCATCATCCCCTCCCTGTCAAAGCCAAGTGAGGAGGCTGAAGTAAAGCCCCAAAGCATCAGGTGAATGTGACACTGTGGTTAGCAAAGAGAGCAAGAGGAAAATGTTTGATGTCTTGTTGGTCCACTGAAAGTTAAAATTGGCAGCAAAGACATCAAAGCAGGTGTGAGGATGCTTCTGCAAGACTTGCCAAGGACTCCTGTGTTCCTGTCTGATGCTGAGAGCAGGGCAGGGGAGAGGCTGCAAGCACAGCCTGTTTAATATTCTCTCTGTCCCTCTGATCTCCCCCCTACCCTGCAGAAGCAACATGTCCCCTGTTTCTGCAGAGCTTGTCCTGAGCAGTAGCAGCATCTGTCAGGGGTTATGGTGGCATTAGCCTCATGGAGCTGGGAGTTAGTAGCGCTTGGCAGAGTGACAGTTCTGCTGTACCTTACATAAATCTGTATCTTGCATAAATCTGTCTCTTCCTACTCTGCCAAGGTGTGTGGTCACAATTTTTCTGATTCTTCCTGCTGTCCACAAGGCCTCTGAATTTCTTAGATTATATTTTCTTCTTCATACCCTTCTCCATCTTTCTTTGCTCCTCCCTGCTCCATACCCTTTCACTTGTATCTTTCCCACAAAGTCCTAAAAGGGATATATCTTAAACAGGTGTTTATTTTAAAATAAATTCCCATCACAGGTGCTGCAGAATTCTCCCTGTATTCCTATGGAAAGAGGGAAGGTCTTCAGCCTCCCTGTGGCTTTGGCAGCAAACCCCAGCAGCCTTCACTTGCTGACCTCTGCTCTGGGCTGTGCCTTATCCCAGGTGGCTACAAGGTACCTACCTTGTTCATCAATATTTCATGGTACTTGCTTGCCTCTCATCTGCTTTTTTTGAGCTTTCTAGAACATTCTGAGGCCAGAATATAATAATGACCTCAGTTCTTTGGTGTCTTTCAGTGTCTAAGGCGATTCATCAGGAAAATAAGAAAACCTTTATTAAACATACCATTATATCCCCAGCCATATTTGTACTATGTGTTTTCAAACAGAGCACCTGAAAATCAAATGTTGACCTCCTGAAAGCATCTCTGGTCACCATGAGGCTTGTCCTGAGCCAGTCTCTTGTCCCCAGCTCTGCCCCGGGACCTGATGGGGGCCCCCTGCTGTGGTCGTCTGTGCTGCGGGGATGGCCCATGTGCCAGTGCTCTCTGGTGTCACCTTTGTCACACACACCTGCCACCAACTGCTTCACTGTTTTAATGCTGTAATAAAGACCTGCTCCAAGCATTGTGGCAGAGACCAATATAACATTCCTCTTGGTCTGCAGGGCCAAATTCTTGGTATGTATTGCCCAATAAAACACAGCAGCTCCAAAGGAGCCTGTGATCTGTCAAGTAAACTCATTGCACCTCTCAGTGAGAGTCTCCACTGAGATAGATGTCCTCAGGTGCTGAGATGGAGGTACTTGACTGTAAGGTTACTTAGTGCTGTTATTATTTATGGTTATTTTGTGTCTTGTGCTGGTGAGCAGTGAAGGTGGCACACTCTTCTACCAGAGGTTATCCAGGGGAAAATAAGAAATAATCCCACACTGTGTTATAGCATGCATCCTGAGCTCTTAAAATGGAAGTTTCTGTTTTGTCGCCAAGCCCTTTCTCTTTTGTCGGCAGACATAAGAGCTGTAATACCAAGTGAATGGTATGTACTGAGTCTATACAATGGCTCTTTAAAAAAATAATTACATATGATACAGGAGGGAGAGGAAACCACTCCATTCCTGTAAATGGCCACTTAAGACATGGAGAATAAATAACTGTAATAAATAAACTGGCATAGCTGAGCTTTAGCATTTGGGAGTAAATCAGAGCTCTTTCCCCATTGTTTGCAGTGATGCCTCAGAAATGGAGTTGGAAGGAAGGATTCCTCTCAGAGTTGTGGCAAGGTGTTGGAAAGCCTCTGGGAGTGAGTAGGAGTCTCCTGTTCTCCTGTGTGTCTTGTTACACTTTCCCTGCACCATCCTTCCCTGTTCACAGGCATGTGCTCTGTGCAAGGGAAGAGACTCCCTTAAGTCTCGCTTTCCTCTCGTGAATATGTGCCAGAACAACGCCGGGGAATAAAGGCTCTGCCGGCAGAACTAGCGCATCCCCAGACCGCTCCTTGGCTGCCCATCCCTCGGCTCCCCCGGCGCCGGTCCCCTCCTGCCCATCCCTGCCTGCTTCTCGCAGCCCGAGCGGCCGCTCCCCTGCGCCGTGCGGGCTCTGCTGCCGCTATTTAAATGCAGCTCCAGTCGCCGGCGAGCGAGGGCTGTGTCGCTTTAAGGCACGTGTGATACTCTTCCGAGCGGGGATGTGTTGAAATAGGCTCCGGCACCTCCGGCAGCCGACAGCAGCGCACGAACCGCCGCCTTCCCCGCCGCCCTTGCGGAGCCGGGGCTGCGCTGCCCGCACACGGGAGCTGCTCCTCGCCCTCAAGTGTCCTGGAAGCTGCAAATCACCTCAAGATCACTTCGAAGGGCTCGTCAAGCAGAAGGGGATACTAGGAGATGATTTAAAGGTGAAAATGAGAAGGTTTCCACCCTTCAAACCTTGGCCACTTTTCTGACGGTGAGAAGTCTGAGAGCTCAGATGTCTTCTTCACTCTGGAAACAGGATTTGTAACGAAAAAGAATATTTTTTTTTCTACTTTTAATCCTGATAAAGAAGATTATTGGGAAGCTATAAAAGAAATCCCTTATTGTGATACAGATGGATTTAAAAAAGTATTAGATCTTTCTGATGAACACTACTAGAGTGCTCTGCTCTTGGTTGGATTACTCAGGTAAGGAGCTTCCTCGGGATTTAAGATTCAGTGAGCAGATCTGGAACTCAGATAATAAGTGGAAAATATTCTCTGCTGTGTTTCTGTACTAATAATTAGATGATCTCTGGGTAAAATTGTGTATGTGACAGTTTGCTGACAAAGAAGTGCATGAAGAAATGTTTGTAAGAAAGGCTGGGTTTGAGCAAAGGTAGTTTGAAATAGTGCAGCTTGAGAGAGGATTTTATATTTTTTAAAAGCCCAAAAACTAATGATAAAGGCTGAGTTCATAAAGTAAGTCTGCTGTCCATGTGCTGAGAACATGATGCTGGAGGAAGGACACAGGAGCATTTAGCAGGTTGTGGAAGTTTGGTTTTGCTTCGCTCTTTGACTGGGAATTTTAAAGTTTAGTTTAAATAACTGGAATAGCTGAAATTCCCCTACATGAGGCTCACCTTTCCTTTGCTTTGTGGTATAAAAAGCACGGGAGCACCAATTATGCCAAGAAGGTGTTAATTCCTGAAGACACAGGAAGCCTCCCGGGAGCTCCCCGATCTGAGGGGATTGAATCTATTTTGCAAGATAAATGGGTCTAAAAAGAGAGGAGAAAAAGTGCATTGTATACTGCAAAGCAAACAGTTGGAAATGAAATTAATTATACACCACGCAGTGCATCAAGAACTCAGTACAGAGAAAGGAAGAGCCTCATGCTGATCAAAATAATGTTTTGCTATTCTCTATTAATTATACTTGCCAGTTTATATGGTTCATTTCAACTAATTAGACTTAAAAAGCTTCCCAAAGACTGTGCTGCTTTAAAATCAGGGGGAAAAAAGATTTATATGTGCATATTTTATTACCATTGCATTTTACTATTTTAATATTGTTCATTTTCCTAGTGTAGAAATCCCCTGATATCACATACGGACTTTTTTTTTTT
>VXAC01004986.1:1290423-1334437 GCA_013399225.1 Rhipidura dahli | reverse complement strand
TTTTTTTTTTTTTGGTAAGGACATGATTTTTTCCATGTGAGAGATTTAATCTTTCAAAGTTTTTCTTGTTCTGTGAAAATGATGTTCAGCTGATTGGATTATTAGATAGAGAGCAGCTGAACATCATTGGCTGAGTGAGGAGAGTGCCTGAAGTTTGATTAATTTGGCCATCTGAAATGCAGCAGAAGGTGCTGTTAAGGGAACTGGACGATGTGTAGCGTAGCTGAGCCTTGCAAAACTCCTGATCCTTGCAGGCACTGAGAAAGAGCTGCTGAAGTTAACAAGTCAGAGGGAAATTTAGCCAGTTAGTACAGCCATGAACACAACTATGAAAAAACGCTGTTGTCTCCACTGGATGGCCAAGTGCACCAGCAGACAAAGAAATTGCTTTTTCCCTTTGCAAAGGGAATATTTTTAAAATTTTGACACAATCTGCTTTCTAAAACCAAATCTACAGAACACATCTGAAATTCAGTCTGGCCATACTCCAGTCCTTGTACATGCACAGGTTGAACAAAAGGAAGCTGATTTCATCTGGGGATTAGAACATAATTCTGAGAAACAATTACTTTGTTTGGTAGACAGAAGCATGATAAATAATTAATGCTTGCAGAAGCAAAAAAAACCCCCAAACAATGTACTGTTACCTTCTGGTTCAGTAATAGCTTTTTTAGTTTTGGGGATGGAGTATTTTGGCAACGTGTCCTGGACATCTGAGGATGTTTTATGCCTTTCTGCAATGTGGTTAAAGCAGCTTTGATACTGCCTGGACATCATGTTGGTTTTTTACAGCTGGTGCTGTGATTTTTTTAAAAATTTAGTTTATATTTTTAACTCCCCTGTAAATTCAGCTATGGATCAGTGTGAGAAAATTTTCCAGCTTCTATTTACATTGTAGCTTTTTTAGTCCTCAGATTATTACAGTTTGATTTTTACCACTGAATTATTAAAGTTATCCAGGTTCCTGTGTTGATGGCTCTTTACCTCAGCTGTCCTTTTTCGGGCATGACCTTTGTTGTACAACAATTGAGTCCTGCAGGGAAGAGTAATAATCAAAAGGCATTTAGCAAAAGGAGTGAAAAAGAAAAATATTAAAAATACTGTTGTAGTGGAAGCTGACTATTTTGTGTGCTGTAAGGCATTGGATAATAATGTCTGTCTAATATTTTGTTTAGAGAATGGCAGTGATCTCTGCAATGTCCTGGGTCCTGTATTTGTGGATAAGTGCCTGTGCAATGCTGCTCTGTCAGGGGTCCCTCCATCACACTTTCCAGCAGCATCACCTGCACAGACCAGGTAGGACTGAGCTCAGCTCTGGGCTAGCAGGCTCTCTGCCTGTGCTCGTGTCTGTCTTGATAAATGATTGACTAATCAAAATTCTCTTTATCATTTAAATTTTATGAGTTGCTTGCCTTTGTATTGCACAGCATCTGTTTTTTGGTGACTCTAATGTATGTTGTGCTCTGCCAATCTGATGTGGGAATAGTCATCCTTTGATGTTGTTTTCTAACAATTTCCCAACATACGAATCCCATTTTGGGTAATGGTTCAGTGTCTGTGTCCTTGTTTCTATCTCCCCTTCTCCCCATTTGGTGAAGTTCTGGAGTGGCTGTAGAACTTGGACACTGTGTCAGCACAGGTTTGGAGAACTTTGTACTTATCTGACCCAAACTGGGTTCAGGTTTGTTCCTTAAACCACCTGCACCAAATCTCCCTCAGTCACCTATGTGTGCTGGAGGTCAGGTGTCTGCCTTGGAGTAAAGGAGACACACTTAATCTGAGCTTCTTAGGTTCACCTCTGAAAATTGATGGGGCTGCAAAAGTGCAGCCTGGAGGAGAATTTGTGACTGTGGAGAGAGTGTAATGCCTGTAAAGGGAGAATCAATCCCACAGGTTAGCAGTGGAGAGCACAGCTCACTTGGACTGCTGGATCTGCAGGGACAGCACAGCAGTGGGTTTGTTGTGTTCTTATGAATAGAAATGGATCACACAACTTTTTCAACTTCTCATTGCACTTTGAAGAATGTGCTATGCTAAAAATGGAGGTGTTGGCATGTCCTGGCAGAATATTTTCATCTGGTTAAAATTATTTGGGCCAAGAATGTCACTTAATGAATTTGAACCCGAAGAAAAGGTGGGAGAGACTTTAAGAGTTGTAGTAATGAAAGATGGAAAATGTTAACTCACAGTGATGGGTCATTGTACAATGTGGCAATTAATATCTTAATATTTTTTTGATCAAATGACATCCCTTCAAAGACAGATGGTCTTGAATGCAGGTCTTTAGCAATTTTAAAACTCGAAGTTTTCCCAAGTATATTTCCTGCCCAGAAGTCACAGGTGTTTGCGTTGTCTTGGTTTCTTGTAGTAAAACATACATGGCATAGAGGAGTAGACCAAAATCCTTGCTAGGCCAGGTCCCAGTTCCCATGCTGGAACATCAGATTAACCAAGGGTGTTCCCTTTACCACCTGGCACTGGAAGTTTGGGAGTGCTTGATGTTTGAGGGATGAGGGACTTATTTGGGATTTGCAGAGATTTATTACAATGCAATCATCAGTAATGCTGCTGGTTATTTGAGTGTGTCCCTAGTGAAGGAAATGGGAAAAACCAGCCCAGCTAAACAGATATGTAAAAGGAAAATGTAATATCATTTTATGGCTTCACTTGAAACAAGTGACATTATGAGAAAAAATGAGAGCTGGGCAGATCCAGAGCTCTGCAACATTTGCCTAAGCTTGAAAAATCACCTTTTTTATGAAGCAAGAACAGCAAGACACTGAATGCATACCAAATGTTGGGGAAATGTGAAAAATGACAAAATCTTTCACTCAGAGATGTGCTACAGATAGAGTGAAGGTTTTACAGCTGCCTCATCACCTACTTAGAAGCAGCCAAGCTTTCCCTCCTGCAAGCCTGGCTCAGGCAGCTTCTCTGCACCCTACATGAATAAGATTGATGGTGTTCTGATCCCAGGCAGCCAATTTCAGTCTCTCAAGAAATAATCCACTACATGACAGATGAGTGGAATTTGACATGATGTTCACCTCGAATTCAGATTGTGCTGCACCTGGGAAGCACCAGCCAATGAGTGTTCTTTAGGGAAACTGTTAGATATTTTGGACAATTTCTGCTGTCACAACAGAAAATCAAGACAGTGGTTTTTTCATAAGGCCATGAATTTGCCGTCTGCCAACTGAATGTGAAAGGTTGTACATAAAAGGGATGGAAATATGTTAACTAGCAAACTGAGTGATTTTAATGTATTCAACTGCAGTCCCTGAGCACACCCTATTTTTCATGCTTATATTATTAGGAATGCATAGTTTACTTTTAGTTAGAAACTCTGCAAGTAAGATTAAAATGTTCAACCAAAAGTGAATAAAAAATGGGTGCAGATGAGGCAAGGCATAATTTCAGTAATTTAATATTTGGTATGTGATATTTCAACTTATTGAATCATGACAAATATAGTTGTAATCAATAGCATGCTCAGCATGCCTTTTCTTTCAGTTTGTGATCTTCCATAGATAGTGAGGTGCTCTAAAATAAGAGAATTTGAGCAGTTCAGCTCCATCATGGGGCCACTTTGATACAAGATAATTAAAAGGGCAGGTTCCACCTCATCTTGTCATTATCATTCTTGATGAATAGGAGAGTCTCACTGAGTGCAGGAAGGTGCAGGTAAAAGATAAAATCCTCTTGGAGTGTATTTAGCATAATAAACTTGAACTGAACACAGTGGATTAGCACAGTGAATATATCCATCTGGACTACTGCAGTTAATCCAGTTTTGAAACCCTGGAAATCAAAGGCAACATAGAAAAAGGTTAGTTTATCATCAGAGGTTTTTGAGCTTGATCCTTTTTTTTCCTCCCTGAAACTCTCTTAGGCAAGTATCTAAATGGGCTGGAATAGATTTGTACACACAGTGCAATCACAAAAGCTTAAAGCCTCTTTTCAGTGCAGTGTTATTTTTCATTTTGATAATTCAGTATTTCTTTATTCAGTTAGATGACTTAGCAGAAGGTATGAACCTGGAAACAATGTGATAATCTGCTCTACATGACAGGATTTATGATTGACTGTAGCTTTATTTTCTGTGAAATGTTGGCAGGTGGGCACAGGTAGTAAGGCCATAGTAAATACTGCGTGCTCATCAGATGAATGATGCTGTATTATTTGTGCCTGTTCATTATTTCTTTCTGGTCCCATTAACACGGTGAGAAGTTTGAGTGCTGCTCTTTAGTGCCCTTAAGTACTGTTGCTGCCTCCTTGTGACTTGGACAGATCAGGAGGAGACCTTGGAGTAAACCTGCAGAAACCCATTGCTGAGTAATCCCCCTTAGGCAGTACCCGTGGCTTTCTGCAGGGTTTTTTAGGACTATATTTCATTTTCAAGAAAATCATGTTAGGCAAAGGATGTGTGAAAGCATTCACAGGAAATAACTTTATGTGGAAACAAATCTTCATCTTTGCAAGCTTGTCATTTCTGTGTGATTTAAGAAGAAACAGTGGTAATGAAAAGCGTTCCACACGGGTTGTTTTAGTCTCTAAGAGACACACAGTTGTAGGGCTGTGGAATCAGCCTGAGGGGTTAGAGTGGACATGTGATTTGCAGAGTTATCTGAGTGCCTGTGATAGTTCATTGATCATCTGATTGACAGGATTGACTCTCCCAGCAGTAGGAAATAGATGCTGGCATTTGGTGACACAACAAGATATTAGCAAAGTACAGGCTTCAAGTTAAAAAAAAAAAAAAAAAGAAAAAAGAAAAGAGCAGCCATCACCCTTTCAATCATGCAGTTCTTTGCCAAATTTTGATTTTGTTCCATAACAAGGTATTGGATCTGTCAGCTGATCATAGGTGACAACACTGGCCAAGTGTTACTTGGGAGGACACAGGATTTACCTGTAAGTTTGTGCAAATGAATTAGGTACACATCAAGTTAGTCTCGTGTGCAGTGTAATGATGTCAGGCAGACACAAGCAGAAAAATGTACCCACTGTAGCACTGCTGACATTTGCAAATATGTTAATTAGAAATAGGCCTGTTCAGAGGAAGAAATCATGGACTGAATCAAGGCTGGAATTTTATGATGCTAAACATAAGTACCTTTTATTGTGACAGTAGTTAATGATGTGCTTATTAAAAATCTTCTCAAGAAGTGATTCTCTGTACTTCACATTATGAGATGGAAAAATCAGTCTCAAAGCAATTCTGTACCAACTAACAAGGAACATCAACCTAAGGATGCTCTGAGCATGTTTCTCAGTAGACAGCATTTTGCAGAAACTGGAGTCTGTAGCTGTGAGCAAAAAAATGTCTTAGTTCTGATCTTGGCCTTCCCACTGATTTTTTTGCAGCCTTGGGGTAAAGTGCATATTTTCACATCTCAAAAGGTCTGCTATTTTCATATGCCCCGTATATGTGGCTGTTCAGTTCAATACAGACAGGGGGTTGAATCTAATTCCTCAGGAAAGTGTAAATAAAATGTGTCTCTATTTTGTAGAACAATTGAGATTTGGAAGGTGAATTCAACAGGGTTTTTGTTCTTGGTGTTGACAGAAGCAAGTGTATAGTTAATATATAAAAGTTTCTATGATTAGCAAGAATTTTGTTTCATTAATCACATGGGGTGAATGCAAACTGTTGCATTTAGTATACAGTGTTCAAATTGCCAGGCAGGAGCACAGCCAGCCATGGCCATGAAAGGTGACAACTAATGTTTCTTGCTGTGTTAATTAAAATGAGCAAATTTTTGAGTTCTAAGGTCTGACTCAGTTTTCATTTACACCAGAAAATACACAGAAAGCACCACATTGCCCTGGTTTGTTCACAATTCAAAAATCCTGGTCATAACAAGCTTTTCCAGTCACTCACTGGAAAGATCTCCCTTGTGATACCTTTGTTACACATACCTGGCCTTCACAGGCTGCTCTTGAAAATGGGAAATTGCCAACTGCTAAGTGAAGAAATCCAGGTTGTAAGTACCTACTGTGTTCCTGGTCACATACAAAATACATTTGGATGTATGTGGACACGTATTTTGTTTAGGAAGAGAACTGATGTGACAAAATCAACACACTTAAGGATGAGGTAAGGTTTCTAGCAGCATGATGGCAATGAACTGCCTGCTGTGCCTGTGTGATGTGCTTGTTTATAGCAGCAGACTTGATCAGAAATATTGTGCCCCGTAATTTTGGCTTTTTGATTTTTTTATTTTTTTTTCCTGAAAAATCAAACCTCCGAAGAAAACCCCAGCATGGCTCCAGGGTGTGCTTGCAGATTGGGTTAGCCCTGGGTGTTTTTGGGGTCTGTAAGCTGCTGCCTGAGACACAGGGAAGTAAAGGGGAAAGGGCAGGCTGGCACTGGCAGGGGTCAGCTGGTCCTCACTGGCTGGTCGGTGGCAGAATGAGAAGGGCAGCTTGGATCCTCCCAGCTCGGTGCAGGGGGAGGAAAGCTGTCACCAGTCCCACTGCTCAGTGCCATGCCTTGTTACTGCTGATCCAGGGAGATGGAGCAATCTGAGGGTGAGCAGGTGTTGCAGCTTGCTGGACTATGAAGAGCAGTGTGGCCAGGGTGAGCAGTGGGGCCCTGAGCAGCCCATGGTGCCCAGTGAGGCTCCCCAGGAGCTGCTGGAAACGTGGCTGTGTTCCCTGTGAATGCACTCCTGAGCTCACCCTCACTGCACACCTTGTGCAAAAGAGAATGGCACGGTGCTCACAGAGGAGTGATGGTGTGATGCCTCCCAGGTGTGCTTTGCCCTGGCACTGGCTGTGCTCTGCTTCAGTCCCCCTGCTCTGTCCTTCCCCTGGCCCTGCTCCCGTCCCCATCCCGAGCCACTTCAGCTCTCCCTCAGGCCTCTCTGCAGGCAGACACTCGGGTAGGTGCAAAGCAAATCCCTCTTGGTATGGCAGGAGCTGCCCTGGGGAAACAGGCACCAAAAAGCACCTCTTGCTGTGCTGGCCCCGGCAGCATCTGCTGCTCCCACGCCCGTGTGCTGAGCCTCCCTCTCCAAGTGCAGCCTTGGGGCCCTGGTGAGTCATGCAGGGACCTTTTGGTGCACAGCACTATTTGTAGCTCGCTGTCATGGCATTAAAGACTGTGAGAATTCATACTGTGGTGGTTAAGTCCCAAGGAAAATTTGGCACGTACAAATATAAACCCCAAAGGCAAACTACATTGCTCTGCACTGAAGTATTTCTGCTGATAACATCAGAAACATGCCTTTAATGATTACCCTGCTTTAGCCCAAGGCTCATTTATATTTTAAAAGGTAATATTCAAGTGCATCACTTCATAAGATTGATGTGTTTTCTCCCATAAGTTTGATATTATTTTATCCTATACTGTCTATAATCTTTGTATTTCCTTCTGAATGTTTTCCTTTCTTCTCTGTGAAACCAACCTTTGCTGCGAGCAAGATTTTTTTTCCTGGTGGAACTCAATATTTTTTTGCTGCTTTCAGATGCCCTATACAGAACAGTTTTCTCCAGCTGAAATTATTCTTTTGCATGGGAGTGATGTTGGAGCTTTCTGCTCATCATGCCCTGGGTAGGGACCACGAGTACTGCAGCACAGTTGGAGTCTGAATTTATGAGACTCAGCCAGTGATGCACAATGGGGAATCGGGGGTGTAAATTAAGCTGAATGAAGTTACAAAGCCCAGTGTTTCTGTGACTCATATTTCTATGCTCTATTTAGATTGGTTTTTGACATCTCTCTCTTGCCTTCTGTATTTCTTTTGGAATAAGAGTTTTCCCCTTTTCCTCCACAGTGGGTAAACAAACTACTCCTGCCCTTCTTGAAAGGTCCGTTCAGTGACAGCAGGGTGCAGGATCACTGTTGCCATTGTGATAATCAATAACTGTGTCCTAGAATTCCATTGTAATCCTTATTTTACTTTGAGAAAACAGCTTGACTTGGGAACTGAATTGATGGCAGAAATGGAGGATTTTACTAGTTTTTGGATTATTGTGAAAGTGATTCCTTGAGAACCGCTGGGTGAAGTGCAGTACATAAATAATCTGTTGACTGGGATGGGTGCTCTCATTGTGGTGCAGTGTCTCCTGAGTTACAAGTAATTCAGTGATTAACCTGCTCTCCATGAGCAGCTCCCACCCAGCCACATGTGCTGGGAGATTTTTGGAATTTGGCACAAATATTTCTTCCATGAGCAGTTAAGTTTTATTTGTATACGGTGTACCTTAACTCTTGCTAAATGAATAGGCAACTAAAACCCAGTTTAAACATTGATCCTTGTCCCTTGATTATTAGGAGAGCTGTTGGTTTAATTTAGTTTTCTGTAGTTGACAAATCTCAATCAAGAGCCTTCACTGTGAACCTACCAAAACACAGTGAGCAAAATACACTTTCAATTAAATTGTGACCAAGTGAAAGTTATATCTGTGGAGAACTTGATTAGAAGACTCCTGTGAATATACATATCAGTTTGTTGGAAAGTAGGGAACCTGAGACTGTGATTTTTCTGTGTTGTGAATAATGTCAGCAATAAAAAGCTCTACAGATCAGCCTGGGTGTAGGCAAGAGCCTCAGGATCTAAACTGCACACTCTGATAAACCTTTATTTTTACTCCCCAAAACTGCTGCTAAATATTTCTGGCAAGCAAGGCTTTAGTGCAATTGTACTGTGTTGTTCAGGATTTATTAATTATAATCTTTTCTTGCAGAGTCTATTTATATTTGATCATGACATTAATTGGTTGCCAAAACAAACTAGAGTTAATGGTGTTTAATTAAGTGGTTGAGAGCAAGCAAGGACATTTTATTTGGAAAATTGGTTTCATTGATTTATATGTTTGTTTCTTAAAAGAACATGCAGAAATGAAGGCAACCTGTTGGTTAGCACCTCTTTTCTACGTGCTGCCCGGGAATTACAGTAACACAGTGGTGACTTTGAACATGTTCAAGACTTTAAAAGTATCTGTAGTTCATATATTTGCCTATACAAACACATTAGGAGGTAAGTGTTCACATTTGAACCGTTCTGAATTTAAATAAAACCTAAAACCAGACAGAAATGAGGTCAAATAACACTGAAACTATCAGTAAGGTAATGTTCAGAACATTGCATTTTGAAAAACACAAAAGGGAAGAACTTAGCTTCATTTCTGCACTAGTTAAAGGTGCTGTGGATAAGGAATGCATGGTAAAATACACTGAAATATGACTAGATAGGCTTTTCCTGTAATTGTGTTCATAAACCCCCAATTATTGTGTTTCTATGATGTAGTAATTCCTATGTTTTCTATCATGTGTTTAAAAATTGGATAATTTTACAGTTCAGAAACTTTTGAACACCAGCCTATCTCATGTTTTAAAGCCAAAACTGAAACTGAGTAGGAAATTCTTATGACTTAATTTTTGGGGGTTTTGTTTGTTTTTGCTGTTGAGACTTTAGAAAGTATTTAGTATCTTTGTGCTTCCTTTATTTCTGCCTCGATTTTCCTCTTTGGGGAAAAATATTATCTGTATAAGTATTAGCAGTTACCCAAAACAAGTCATCATCCTGATAAAGGCATAAATCCTGTCTGGAAGCATAAATTCAGATCTGCCAGTGGCTGCTTCTTTCAAGACCTCAGAGTTCAAGTTCAATACCAACATGAACATGAGGAGGGTCTTGTTTGTGCTTCTGGCTGGTACCAGCTCTTGTTTTGGTTTCGAGCAACACTGAAATGAAAGGAGGTCTGGAGTTTTCAGAAGCTGCTCTTTTTAATACAAGGATACACTTTTCATTAAATAGCAGAAATCTGGGGGAAAATCTTGCTTAAATCATAAGCTGTCACAGCTAAACTAACACCATTTACTGGGACTTCCATGAACTCATTAAATTCCTCTTTTTGGTTACTTGCATGGAGTGCTTTCACATTTGGGTGATCAGTAAGCCAGGAGTAGCTGTGGTGTTAAACAAAAAAAAAAAAAAAAACCCAAAGGGATGAGTTGAAGCTCACAGAGGTTTTTGAGTTTGTAATTGTTTTCAGTGTGCTGGGGCAGGATCTGACAGGCAATGACTGTCTAAGCCAGCACCCACACCTGTAGTATAATTATTTCTGTAGTAATATCTTTTTGTGGGGCTTTAAAATGTTTAAAATGCAGCAATTTTTTTTCCTCAAGGTAATTAGAAACTGTCTTTCCTCAGCTGAAATCTCAGTGCTTTCTCCATCAAGTCAGCTGCCTGGGTGATGTTTATGCTAACCTTGTTTTGAATTTCTCCAACAAATAGATGACTCCTTTAGTTCTAATTTAGTTTCTCTTGGTATTGCTATCATCTCTTTCTAGTTGGCAGGCAAGGAAATCAGATGTGCATCAAATGAAACCATTTGTCATGGATTAGTGCATGCAAATGCCTTGATAACAGCAGTAGACAAAAGCTGTGAGTGTCTGAACACTGACTTAGGAAGGGAGAATTAACAAGGCCAAAGCAGCACTGGTAGCTGTCCCTAAATGAGATTATACAATGCCTAAGAGCAAGGCAATGCTTCTGTCCCTTCCCTTGACATTTGTCCTCTACTGAAATCTCAAGACTTTAGGGAAATTCACAGTGAAGCCTGTGAAGTGGGGAAGTGTCCCTGGCAGCTCCTGGCTTTCCCAGGACTGTGGACCCATAAAGACCTTCCCTCTATCCATTAAAATCAATCTGTATCCCTAGCAGAGGTGGAGGGTGGGCTCACAGGTGGGCAAAGGCAGAGAAAAAGCATTAATGATCCTCCAGTGCTGTGTATCCCCATTTGCCACAGCACAGTGGGAGTCAGGAGAGCTGCCAGGCAGGACACAGTGAATTCTGTTGAGGTTGAACGTATCCTCCTCAATGACTTCCTTGGAAATATTTTGCATTTCCTCTTTCCCTGAGGGCAGAGTTGTGTAATTGTTTAATGCTGATTCCCACTGTTGATAATACACTGACTCAAATAAGTTGGCAGTGGTTATTAGATATTTATCTCATGCTTGTCGTGGTTACTCCAGTTCCATTATGAGCTTGGTTGGTCTCTTTTGCGTCCAGAAAGGTAAATGTGAGCTCTGGAGTTCCCCACTCAAAGGATGGTGGGAGGAAGGGCTGAAACACAGTTGTAGGAAGGGGAATTTTGAGATGCCCTGACCAGGAGCAGGCTGTGGGAAATGAGCATCCAGGGCACATTGTCTTTCTAACCCTTGAAAACCACTCCTGGGAGATCATCAGATGCAGAGGCTGCCATTTAGTGCAAGGTCCACAATGTAAGCAAATTACTTGTTGTTCTCTGTGTGTTTTTATCCTGTTTCAATCTTTATTTTCCCTCTCCCTTCCTCTAAACCAGTTTCCTTTATTTTCTCTAAATCCTCCTTTCTGTAAGCTCTTATGGCTCTCACTTTTGGGAAAGGCTGTCTGAACTTCCTCCTTTTAGTCAATGCTCCTTGATGTCTTGTTTGAGCAACAAAATTCCATTTGATTTCATCCCAGTTTGAACACCAGCAGTATCTTAATAAACAAATAGTTCTATTTAAAAAGCATCAAAATGAAATGAGTTGATCAAAAAACTTGAAATTCCAGCAAGAATTTCCTACTTCCTGATGTTGGTACCATAGATTAAGTGTTTTCCAAGAAGAACTGGGAAAAATATAAATTATAACCTCTTCTACCCATAGGAAAAACTGTTTCTGTTGATCAGAATCTTCCAGTGGTAAAGATTTCCAGTGGTTTCTGGTGTCTACACACCCCACGTGTGTTTTGATTGGTGCTGTACATCCTACAAACAGTGTGGTATTGAGCAGCTCTTTGTGCCAGTCAATTCTCTGAGGTTCAGGCTACACAAGTCTCCCCTAAACCTTGTTCTTAGGTGAAATGAATTATTTCTTACATTTCGTTTTTGGTTTTTAGCCCATCAAAGGAAAAGGTGTAATTTACATTGTCTGGAGATGGAAACAGCTACAAAGCAGGATCACATTTTGTCAGGACTGAAGTCCTTCTGATGAGGATTGTGTGTCTTTAGTATGCTGCTCCTTACATCTGAGGTGCTGTGCTCTTTAACAGGTGAGAAGAGATTATCCCTTAGTTCTGACATAATCTATGAATCAAAATCTTTAGGGGAAATTCATGCAGAGTTTAGAATGCAAACCTGCTCTTAAATGTGACTATAAGAAAATAATTTTCTCTGTGTAATGCATTATATGAATTAGTATCTAAAGTTTCAGGTGTCTTACTCTGAGCTTTGTCCTGTCTGCTTTCCAAGTGCTTTAATGTCCAGATTTCACATAGAAGCCAAAGATAGGAGCAAAAACTCAAATATGCTTTTGTTAGGAGGGATTATTCCATATTTTGATAGCACTTTACAGTCTCAGAGCATTTGCTATAAAGGCAGCAATATAGTTTTACAGGGACTCAACCAACCACTGCCTGTTTGGTTTGTTTTGTTTAACTGTTTGGTTCTTTTAACAACCAGCCCAGGGACAGCCTGTGCAGCATCCAGCAGTGGAATAGGCTGTCAGAGGAAGCAGCTGTGTCCCAGGAGCACATTTCTGGTAGCTGGGACGGAAACAAGTGAGGTTTTGTTACTCTGCTCCTCACAGCCTCCTCTGATGGCTGCTGGACAGTGTCCTGCAGCTGGTACCCAGAGCAGGATCCCTCCCTGTGCTGTCCTTGGCATGGCTTGACAGGCAAGTGCTGCTCTGAGCCAGGTGATGGATCATGGAGCCTCTCAGCTCCCTCTCTGCACGGAATCCAGAGCTTTGCTGCAAGGCAGCTTCACACTGGCTTAAACTTGCACGGTGCTGGAGCTGTACTGGTTCAGAGTGGCCCAGCTGAGAGGTGTGGGGAGCCCTCGTGTTGCTGGTGCTCAGTTGACAGACAGGTTGTGCCAGGGCAGGAAATGCTTCCCTGCCCAGGGGATGGGATGCCCAGGCTCTTGGCTGAACTGCAGACAGGCTGTGCCAGCTCTGCTTCAAATCTGGACCTTCCCACTTTTAACTTAACTGCTTCCTTAAGGAGGTGAGAGATTGGGCTTGTCTTAGGACAGAAAGGCCTCCTCTTTAACCATGTTTCTCACTTGAAACCTACACTTCCCACCTGAGTTTAGTGCCAAGCTTCCAGCCTTCCCCAGGCAGTGTAAAATGGATTCTGCATAACTCAGTGTGTTTTTTGAAGTGTGTCTGACTTGCAAATATTACCAGCCCACTGTTATTCCGTACACTTGCAGGCCAGCTACAGCAGTGTGGAAACTTGTGTCAAGATAAATGTTGTCTTATAAAGGGAAAAAAACAATCAGACTGTTTCATTTGCTATAACTGGAAAAAAACAACCCTTGGTCTCTTGATTGATTCTAAAAACATGGATTGCTCTGGGGAAAGCCCTAGGAGATCCATCCCAAAAGAGGCTTGTGCTCTGGGAGTCCTGGATGGAAAAAAACCTGGGAATGTCATCTTGTTTGGCCCAGCCAAAGGTGTGGGCACACACTGGGGAGGAATAAGGGGCTGTTAAATTCCTGCATGTCCTTCCCCACCAATGGCCATTTTTGGGCTATGGCTGTTGAGCTTGACTGCAGAAGTTTTGCTTCTCACCTATTGGAACCTAGAAAACCTCCAAGCTGCAGAAAGTTATTCTCCACAATTTATTTCTATTTTGGCAACACAAAAGCTCAGAGACTTTTTTTCTTTCATGTTGGGACTTTTTGCTGTCAGAGAATGAATTGTGTGTCCTACTTCAGATTGGGGTCACCTGTTTGGACTGGAGAGTCCTGGCAAGGGATCCTTTTCCTCTCATGCAATGAAAAGATGACTGAGCACCAGCTGATGCCTTCTGCCTGGCTTGCAGAAAGTATCTGGAGGCTCTCATTAGGTCTTGGGTATCAAACTAAGACTTGATTCCATCTCTACTGATAAATTAATGTAAAAAATGCTCATTGAATCTCTTGTGGTGATAGGTTTTAATGTGCTTGAGTAATTATAGCAAATTCTTTTTTCTATTGTGACAACTGTTTATTTTTTAGTTTGAGAGAATACAGGGTAACAGTCTACAATTTGAAAAGCAGCATTGCTTTTGTTGTGTGACTAAAGCAGTGTAAATAATTGAATTTTTTTTTACATGCCAGCCAAACCAAGATATCAAGTGTTGGTTTGGTGCAGTATTTACATTTTGAAATTAGTTTAGAACCACTCAATTGTTTTTCTGCCTAAGTGGAAAAGAAAAAAATAGAAAACAAAACCTGAAACAATTTGACAAATTTCTAGACACTGAAAGAAGAGCGAGGAAAAGGCCAAATAAATAAAAAAGACTAGGGGATGGTACTGTTTCTTTCCTTAAATAGATTTAATTCAGAGACTCTCTAATCAGAAGTCTTGTTCTGCTCTAGGGGCTGACTCTTCATCTTTTTCCCTAAAGTAAAGCTGTGGTGTTAAGATAGGGCTGGAAAGGAGAGTGCCTTCCAGTATCTCTTTGGTTTTACATGTTGAATAAATAAATAAGAGAGTCGAAATGAGATATCAGGATTTTTCTCTCTCACTTTTTATGAGACAGCAAAAACCCCAGTCCATTGCTCTCAGTCTCCATGGGTAAGGTGGGAGGTTGGATGTTTTGAGACAGCCCCTAAGCCTGACAAAAAGGGATGAGATGGCCAAGACAGGTCTAAAATCTCTGCCAGTGTAGCTGAGTACACAGCTCTGCTCTGATCTGCTGGGGGAAGCTGCTGGTCATTCAGAACTTAATATATGTGAAAAGGAGGTTTTACCAAACAAAGGACATGTATTACAAAAGGAACTTGTTCCAAAGTTTACCCTCTGGACAGGGAACACTTTGGCAGAACACTTTCTTTTGGAAGAAAGCTGAATCCCTGCCCCCTAACTCTCAGAGCAGTGTGAGAGGTGAAAACTTTCTGCTGTTCTGATGTATTTGAACTCAAGGCTTGACCTGCAGCTTGTCTCTGAATTTTGGAGGAGGCCAAGGCTGCACCAGTCTCAGCAGAGCCCTGCCTGTGGCCTCTGCTCCTCCACTCAGGAAGAAGCAGGAGCCCAGAGGGAGGGAAGGCAAAGCTTTGACAAACCTGTTTGTCTGCAGTGCTGTTGTGTTTTGCTGACTTCACTCATCTCAAGACCTCTGCTAATTTAATGAGCACGTTTCACTTGTCAATGTGACAGTTATCCAGGTCAGACACCAACACTCCTCCTTTCATACACATCTGCAGCAGTTATTCTGCTGTCCTTGAAGAAACTCAGACTGAAATATTACTTTGAGAGATGCTTTTAGGTTTTCGGTTGGTTTTGGGTTTTTTGTTGTTTTATTTTTTTTTAACAAAGTTGTAGTATTACAAATGTGTTTCTTTATCTCAGGGAAAACATCTGCTTTTGTCATTTTTATGTAAACTCAGCTCTGCCTTGCACATTATCACTGTTCTCCTCTTCTGGAGAAAGCTGCATCTTCTCTCAGCAGTGGAGCTCTCTGTGGTCCAACAGCAGTCACTGAATCCAGCAGTTATCAAAAAGGAATCTAATAGTGCCCTTTTTGTTGCAGGGAGGGTGGAGAGGATTGTGGTGGTATTCCTAGGGGGACATATTTCTTTTAAAGTAGTAGGACTTACAGTAAATGACTTGGGAGTTATGTGCCAGGAGAACTTTAGTGAAATTTATGGAGTCATGAAAAGAAAAAAACCCTCCCAAACTTCTGGTAGGAACATAACGCTTTCAGCAGGATCCAAATTTTGGTAAATTTGAAAGAGAAGTTGAGATCTGATGTATTGGGGTTGGCCAGGTTTGGTGGCAGGAGGGGGGCTGCAGGGAGGCTTGTGTGAGAAGCTGTCAGAAGCTTCCCTATGTCTTCATGTCTGACAGAGCCAATGCCAGAGGCTCTGGGATGGATCCCTGGCCAAGTCAAGCCCATCAGAGAAGGTGGCATCAACAATAATATGGTGGTTTGGGAAGGAGGGGAGGGAATTTGGGTCTGAAACTGAGCCTGGGGAAAAGGGAGGGGAGAGAGGGAAGGTGGTTTTGAGACTTGTTTTTATTTGCCATGATTCTGCTCTGGTTTGGTTATAAATTAAACTGATTTCCCCAAGTGAAGGCTCTTTTGCCTCTGACAGTAACTGCTGAGTGGCCTCTCCCTGCCCTGCCTCTCATTTTGCCTCTCCTGTCTGGTTGAGAAGAGCAGGGATGGAAGAGCTTTGGTGGGCACCTGGCATTCAGCCAGGGTCACCCCACCCCACCCCAGCAAGGTTTTGGGGTTTTTATTTTCAGCAGCCCAAAGCACAAACCTCTTTCCAAAGCCTTGTGATGCCTGTTGAAGTCCCAGCCCAGTTTTGTGATATCTTTTCATGCTGCTTCCCAGCTCAGCTGATGAGCTCTTGCTGTCAAGTCTTAGAGCCCCAACTTTCTGCCAGCAGAAATAGAATGGGGTGTAAAACACTTAGGATTTTGATGGCCCTTCATGTGGAATAGAAAATGTAAATTCATTTCATAGCTGACAAAGAGCTGATTATTTATGTTTCTTAGAAAACAAAGAAGAACATCCAAGAATCTTTTTTTACCGTTATGGATGACTTTCCTTGTATTTTCACATCGTTCTTTTTTGAATCATGACAAAGTGAGATTAAACAACAAACAGCCTCTGAGATCTGTCATTTTCTTTCCAATGATTTGCATAGGATGGTGCCCATAAATTATGGAGGCAGTTACAGGATATTGTGAATGCACAAGTAGTTTGTGATATAATTTTGAGAACCATCCTCTGTATTATATCTGCACGGTAATGATGCTATTCTATAAAAAAGCTGCTAAACATTTTCAGGATGCTAAGCCTTGAGGCAAGAGTGCTAATTTCTTTCTTTTAACAGAAAATTGAGAAGTTTTATGCTGGATTATATAACACTCTGCCTACCTCTCTTCTTATTTATTTAAACATCAAAACCACAAAAATCCTCCATGTTTTAGATAGCCTGATTTGTCTGAAGCATCTTTCCATCTGTAAATGGGAAGCTTGGGAAAGATGCTATAAGGAAAGGAGGCTTAATTCTGTTCTGCTGCAAAGACTCCTTATTTATGGCTGCTGTTATTTTGTGTATATCCCTTTATTACTTCTTGAGGAGGATAGAGGAAGGGGGCAATGTGTCATCTCCCAAAGTGAGAAAGTGTGGATGTG
The DNA here is from genome assembly GCA_013399225.1 of Rhipidura dahli. Lineage (NCBI taxonomy): Eukaryota > Metazoa > Chordata > Aves > Passeriformes > Rhipiduridae > Rhipidura > Rhipidura dahli. Next base: position 1,317,320 of record VXAC01004986.1, on the reverse strand, counting down.
CACATGGCCAGGCTTGTCTAACCTTTTTGTTTCCTGTGGTGCAGGAATGTTTGCTGTTAGCTTCTGTGCATTACCTCATCTTGTAGTGCAGAGACCCATTTTTATTGTGCAGAGCTCAATTCTGCCCTTGCTTTCTTCACATAATTGTCCTTTGCTTATCCCTAATTTCTTGTCTTCTCCATACAGCCTGTAGTGGGATGTTCACAGCAGCAAGGTCCTAGGCTCTCTCATGGGTAACTCAGTGCTAAAATTTTCCCTTTGGCTGACCAGGTCTTGCCATCAGTTATTCAAATACTGACAAGGATTTGGGGTCTGGCTGCATTCCTGCTGCTCCTGATAAAGACTGAAATGTTTTCAGTCCTGCAATTGCTGAGAGCATCTTTCCTCATTGTCCAAGTGCCAGTCTGGGATGAGATGTTTCCCCTGGGACCATGGCTTGTCACAGACCAAAGCAGCAGGAACAGAATAGTGAGGGACAATCCCTGTGCTGCATTGGTCATGGGAAATGGATGCTGCTGCATCTTCAGATTTCCCCCCCACTCCCTGAGAGAATTTCTGCAGCTGCCCTAGCAGCAGTGAAGCTTTCTCTCTGCAGCTGCAGGACAAGGTGTGGCAGAGCTGCCCTGGCCAGGCAGCAACAGCCATGCCCCAGCACTGCAGGAGCTCAGCACACACTGATTTTCCGTGTTCCTCTTCCGTGTGCCCCCAGGGCAACCTGGCTTTGTCCGTCCTCCGGAACAGCTCTGACAGGCTGGATGTGGTGCTGGTGAGCTGTGGTCCCAGGGGGGCAGACACTGTCCAGGTCTCCTGCCTCCACAAGGCAAAGGCAAAGCCCCAGCTGACCTGGGGACCAAAAAGCTGCCACTGCAGGCACAGGGCTTCTGCCATTCTTGAGGTAAAATCACTCACTCAAATTACCTGATCTTTCATTATTTGTTTCATTATCTGTCTACCTCAGCCCCAATAAAGAAGATATTCTTCTAATATTTTTATTTTACATTGTGTTCTGGTGGCAACAGCTGGGCAGACCTCAGTGCTCACAAGGATAGATTTTCTAAATGAAGTATTTAAAATTGTAAAGGATAAATATTTGAAACCTGAAGCCAGTATCAACTGCCCTGTCTTTGTTCTCCTCTAGAAATATTTTTCTCATTACATTTTGAATGTAATGATTCCTGTAACAAATGCTAAAGCATGTCTATTGACTCAAGTGCAGAGAATGCTCAGTGTCATTAAGTCTGCCATGACCCTTTCTGTCAATGTTCAATATTTGGGTAAGTGCAACTTATGCTGTAAACAAAGCCATGGTAAACTGGGGGAAGGGAGTGCTCCTATGTCCATAACACAGCTTTGCATCCTTAGCTTTACTGTAATCCAACTCACTTCTTCCTTTGCTTTCCCCACATTCATATGGATTTCTTCCATGGGAGTTTCAGACACTACACCTTTCTGTGTGTGTGGCAAGATTCAGAAGCTGCAAATCCATGGCATCAATCCACTTGGTGATTTTCCAGTAAATAATAGCTGAGTTTATGCTTTGTTCAGCTTTGTGATAGATCATCCTTTGGGTTTACAGCTGTTTGCCAGCCTGGTGGGCAGAGGGGTAAATCTGCTCCCTTGGGAGCCTCCAGGCTGGCAGCACCTCACCTGTGTGTGATGCTCAGAGCCTGGCAGGGAGAGATTGCTCCAGTGATTCCCTGCTCCTGGTAGCTGTGACTGGGGATTTAAGGAAGTAGCAGGCTTTCTTTACTTGCCAAACATTTTGCTTCCATCACACTTCTGGCAGTGATAGGTATGTTAATTATAATTTTTTCATGTAATAGTCTATAGCCCTAAAATGTCAAATTGTGAGCACATTTGTAGATTAGGTTTAACTTTTAGTGCTTTTCCATATACTGATATATATTATTTCTTTATCGGCAATATTAAATCATTGTAGTTGAAGAGTTAAATACCTAGATTTTATTAATTTTTCCCCTTCCATGCAATCTTGCCAGTGCAGCATCTTGCTCAGCTGTCAGTATATGAAGATGCTTTCTCCTTCTAAGTCTCATAAAGTTACACAATATGAAAGAGTGGAGGATATAAAGATTTCATCTATATGCTTTTCTGTAACCTAATTTATATTTCTTAATATTTCAAGGAGGGAAACTTCCCCGCCTGTGGGGAGGAAAAACCAGGTAGACTATGAAGCATTGTTCTTAATGGCAGCAATGAAAGTGTTCTGTGATTTGGGATGTTAGAGCAAGTCTGCTGGGAAATGGATTAGTAGGCCAGGAGAGGGTATTGTGATCAAAGTGCATAGTAAATTAATTTACCTCACACTCCTGCAATTTATCACATAGATATCACCTCTACATGTGTAAAGGTATATGAGTATGGATGTGATACTGCTCTAGTGCTTTTATCTTATTCCTGAACCTAAATAATTTAACATTCCTGCTTTAACCTTATTGAAATATTAAAACCCTGCCATTCCTTAGATTTGCTTTTGTTACAACTGTTACATTACATTTTTGTGTCATTATGACACCCGTTGGTAACTGCAGCCCAGACAGGTCTTTGGCTGTTTGAATAGAAAACAAAGCTGTTTTGGGCTGGTAAATGCAAAGAAATTTCATGATGAACAAGGACATGCTTCGTAAAGTAGGAGGAATGACAGATTCACTGACATCAGGAGCCTTTTTAAAAAGAAGTATTTCATTTGCTCCCTCTTGCAACTTTTGGCTTGTAGTCATTTCCCATCTCTAGAGCAGTTCTGAGTGCTTTTTCAAGTTGCACTAGTTATGCTGCACAATTAGACTTGGCTGGTAAACACTTCATTAAAAATATCAACTTCAAAGTAAGATGAAAGAAAGCTTTCAGAGGTTTTGATGGAGAATAGAACAAAATAAAGATCCACCTATTGTTGAAGGGCCTCGAGGTCGGGGAGTGGGGGTGATGCAGTGAAGTTGGACGTGGGGAATTCACACTTTTGTCCTGGCCTGAATTAAGGGGGGGAAGAGTTTCTCTTTGCTACTCTTGGGCCAGGGCAGTGCCCTGACAAGGGGCTCTGCTGTCTCTGTGCCTTTGACCAAAACCTGCCTTGCTCCTCAGCAACTCTTTCCCATCAAAATCGCAAGTGGCTCCTCCTCAGAAGGTTTCATCTGGACAGAATCTGTTCTACCAGGGTACAAAAAGATTCCCTCAGAAAAGCCCCAATTATCTCAGTGCCTGTGCTCAATTCAGTGAGGGTGGGCTGGTCCCTGCTGCTCCTGGAGCTGGCAGGGGGCTGCAGAGAGAGGATCTTCCCCTCTCCTGCCATGCCACAGCCTCTTTCCAATGATTCCTTGGCTCGTCTGCAGAGCCACCAGTTTCTTTAGAATCCCTTTATTGCCTGCGTTTCTCTAATTAATTACTTATCTCCAGGTCTTTTAAAAATCTGTTAATTGGTGGATGTAGCTGTCTGTTTCCCCTAAAGTCTGAAACCATTTTATGCACATCTTATCTGAGTGTACAATCAGCTAAATTAATACTAATTACAGTTTCCGAGGCTCTCTTGAATTAGTTTCCTGAAGGGAGAAAAGTTTTCTTGATGTTTATTTACAAGTAGAGGTCATGAATATCCCCATATTAATCTTTTTTGATTACTAACACCTGATAACTCAGATTGCTTCTTCGTAAAGTATTTTTGGTTCAATTAATTTGCCTTTACTGCTGGATCTAACACATATTCTGCTGCAGTAAATCACTTCCTAATGAAAGTACATCTTTTAAAATCAATTCAGACTTGCCTTGTTAGACTTCTGTTTGAGGAAAAAAAAAGTACCTAAAGATACTTATAGATAATGCAAGTAAAAAATACAGTTACTCAGATAATTAATTTTAGTTGAAATTTTTCAAGTGAAATACTATTGACTTTTTTTTTTTTTTTTTTTTTGAGTGGGGTTGACCATCTTCTGCAATTTTTTTGGTAATTTTTTAGAATAGAATTATTAGTGTTTCTTGTAGGTTTTTCTGTTTATTCGAGTCTCGAAACCTTTACAGTCAGTATAAAAATGTGACTCGAGGAAACCATGAAGTAAACACTCATGCAGAAGCTCGTGGAATGATGAGCTGGTGCAAATATTGTAACTCAGACTCCAAAACTGCCAAGAAAAAGGTGATGGAAGAAGTTGATTGCCTTGTACAGGAGAAAATCTTTCCAAAACAAACAGTTGGTTCTCAGGTGAGCTTTCATCATTCTGTTGTTCCATCAGAACAATGTAGGCACCAAGGAAGACCACATTGATTCAGTGGCATTTTACCAGCAGTGCCCAAAAGACTCAGGGCAGTAGGTAACTGTTCCAGGGCTATGCACAGAAGCAGCTTTAGACCCTCTACCAAATAAAATTCATTGATGGCTCATGAGAGGGATTTCAGGTGAGTCAAATGACCCATCAGAGAAAAGAGTGAATGCTTAATCAGGACACTTCATCTTAACCAGGGCAAAATGAATCTCTTCCACTGAGATAGAAAATTTGTCATGGCAGCTTTTATTCAGGTCCTTAAGAGGGAGTGTGGTGTGGGACTGGGTCTGCAGGTGGCAAGGAAGGGTTTGGGCAGTGAAAAGGGAAGAAGGATGCAGCAATTTAAAGAAGAGGCTGAAGATACAGAACCACTTTGCAATGTGTCAGATTCTTCCCAAATCAACATACGGTGGGATTAAAAAAAAAAAATAGGGATTTAGACAATTTATAAGCTGTAGATACACGGGATAATTTTTTAGGTTATAAACTTCACTTACCAGTGTAATCTAGCTATTCAAATCATTATATCTCTAGTGCAAATCCATGTGATGCCTGCACTAAAACCTGTACCTGTCTCCCTGATGTCCATGATATCTGGCCTTTCAGTCTGATACAATATATTAGAACAAGATTCTTCTCTTCTCACAGCTGTAGCAGGACTCATCACTGTGTCAAATCTCAGATTTCAGTGTTGTCCTCTGTAAATAATTTCATCCAGCCTGTAACTTGAGTATTGTCTTCAGCTTGTGTCAGCCTGGCTATGTCTGAATCATGATGTGTGAGCCCTGTAAGCTGCAGTTGCTGAAGTTTATATGTGCAGCCAGAAGTCTTATTAAGGTGCTTGTTTCATGCTCTGATTATTTCCACCTTCTTTTGTTCTTCATAAGTTTTGTTACACTGTGCTGGTGTCTGACTGTCCTTAGTCTGTACCTTGTCTTCCCTCTGTCCTGGTATCCCCTTCACTATTGTATCAGTTGCAAACTACCTGTTTTGTTTTTTTTAAATAGTATTTTTTGTCTGTTCCCAGCAGGTTTATTTCCTGTTTGTTGTGTTGCACTTGCTTTCCTGTGTGCCTTGCACTGGGCAGTTTTCATGTTGTTTATTCCCACAGTACTTTCTTTTGGCATTAGCTGCTGTTGGGATAGGGGATTAGGTGTAGCTATTGGTCTGATATTCCATAATAACTTATCTATTACTGCAGAAAGAAAGATTACCTAAAGAAAGTCTGTCTTCAAAGGTCTGTATTTAGGATAACAGGTAAATTATTCTTAAACTCAGGTGACTTTATCTGATCTCCTGGGACAGAGTGGTTTAGGTACCCAAGTGCAGGTTTGTGGTTTCAGCCACGAGTTTTCTGGCATTTAGTTTAAAACTTGCATCAGGGCTTCATCTCAGTGGGTCTTAGTTCTCTGAATGTCCTCCTCTCATAAAATGATTCTAGGCACGTCCACACAGTGCAGAGGAGCACAGACCTGTCCTGGCTGCACCAGCTCCAGAGCCAGCACAGGTGCATCTGGACACACTCAGTGTTAATTTGGTACCCACCTTCCCAGGCTGGGCTACTTTGTGTTGCTTCAGTATCACATGTGTTTATTGCAAATCTGCTTTCTGCACTCAGGTGTTCAGAATAGCCTATTTTTAAGCTATTATATCATCTTAGAGGCTCACAAGACCAAAATTCAGTATTTTAAGCATTATCTTAATTGCACACATTTGTGTTCATGCTATGTTTCTCAGATTTTGTTAATGAACTAAGTTATCAGCAAAAATTATTAGCAGGTGTTGCTAAAATGTGATATTGATTGACTCTCTTATGCCTGTGGGCATGCATAATATGGAGTGCCCTGGTTTATTAATCTGAACCAAATTTTACTCTCTGAAAGAAGGAAGATGTTATTAAAGTGAAATATATGTGTACAGCCAGGCTATTGCCTTACAAACTGTGGTGATAAACCCAAGGCTTAGGTAATCCTGAAAATACCCCTATATAGAAGGACATGCATTTGTTTATAATAACTCAGGGACTTAGAACAGGATTTCTGCTGGCATTTGTAGCCCATGCCCTGGCAGCAGTCAGCAAACTCTTAATTAGCATCTAAACCCAACTTTAGGGCCTCAAGGGTGACCTTCAGTAGAAGGGAGCAATCAGACGCTTTTAATTTCCTAATTACTGAGTGGGGCTAATGGATGCATGGCGACATCAATTCCACAAAAACTATTCTCATTCCTCTTGGGTTCCTTGGACTCCTTTGTGTGTATTGATTGCATCTCTGCCCTGAAAAATGTACAGGCAGCGTGAAATAAAGTTATTTTGGCTTGAGGGGTTTCAAGATCAACACTGTATCTGTGTAGAGGGTGATTTAAATGCGATATTCCAGAGGACAAGGTACTGTGCTCATCTCCACTGAAATAATAATTATTAACTGTACTCTGTTTTTAAAGAAATAAATGGGAAATAGGGATTTTCCCCAGAGCTGAAGGGTTTAAATTGCTCCAGTGAATAGCGTGCATTATGCCATCAATAAAGAGCAGCAGCTGAGGTCACTGGGCTTTTTCAGCCTGGAGAAGAGGACATTGAGGGGAGACCTCAAAGCTGTCTAAAACTTGCTCACAAGGGAAAAAGTGGAGGGTCAGGCTCTCTGTGATCAGTGACAGGACCCCAGGGAATGGCTGGAGCTGTGCCAGGGGAGGTTGGGGTTGGCTATCAGGAAAAGGTTCTTCCCCCAGAGGGTGCTGGGCACTGCCCAGGCTCCCCAGGGAATGGGCACCTCCCCGAGGCTGCTAGAGCTCCAGGGGTGTTTGGATGATGCTCTCAGGCACAGGGTGGGATTGTTGGGGTGTCCTGGGCAGGGTGAGGAGTTTTCTGTCTCCACTTGAGTAGCTCAGCTGCTGGTTTCTGCTCGGAGTGTGTTCACAGGGTTTCCCTTATGGCTGCTCACCCACCCAAGTGACTCAGGCCAGCAGCTCAGACCTTGCTGCTGTCATGGATCAGGGACCTGGTGTTGGATTCAGAGGCCACACCATGAATTATTCCTTTGCAGCACTGGGATACAGGGTCCTGCTTTCCCCTCTGGTTTTCTACACCTCTTGTTAATATAGCTCAGGCTTGTGTAGTGACCTGGAACCAAGTAATTGCTGTGCATTAAAGTACATATATTTACAGGTGTAAAATGCCAGTGATTGAGCCATATATCAATTATACAAATCCAAAAGTTTCTCATCTGTATCAATTTGACATGAGATGTCTTTTATATTTTTCACCAGTTTTGCATTATGAAGAATGATAAATAAGTGCTTGGTCTTTCCCTGTCATCTGCTTATGTTTGTGCTTTCCTGTGTCCTTCCCCTTTATTTTTCCCTGATGGAAATTTAGTATTTGAATTGGTTGAGTGCACTTGGTTCCCTTTGCTACTTTTGCTGGTCTCTCTCTTTTTCCCACTTTCTTTTTTAGGGGGAGTATCTTACATCATACTAAAAAAGAGCAAAACTTAACTATATTCCTTTTGCGCTATTTTTTTTTTTAAACTATTGTGTTTCTAGCTTCCAAAGTGTCAGATGTTATAGCTGAACTATCTTTTTTTTTTTTTCCCCAATCTGACATTGTTTACTTTAGAAATAGCTTGGAGAAGGTAGAGCTGACTTATGACTTCAAGTGGAATTGCATCTGTTTTGTTAACTCTTGTATCATTTAATGATTTTTCTCCTTTAAAAAGAAAAAAAATCAAACCACAAAAAACCAACTCAAAAATCAATTGAAATGCAGTTCAACAAATGAAAATAACAATTAATGTTGGCCTTCAAAGTGAAGCAGGGGGAGTTAATGCTGGTATTCCCTCCAGAGCCCAGTGCTATTTTTCTTCCTTTGATAATACCAACAAAGTGGAAGCAGCTTGGGCAGATTTGTGTGGGGAGGTGTAAAAATTGTGGGAGTGTGGAAACAGCAAAATAAATTTATCTTCATCCCACTACAGTGTGTCATTGCAGCTGTTTATTTCAGTGGTTGTTCCACATAAAATGCCAGAGCAGAGCCGTTTTCTCTGCTGCCTCAAACTGGCTGCAGCACTGGGGTGTTTTCAGGTAATGGGTCAGCAAGGAACAGTGAGCCTGAATGCTGCCCCTGTGCCTAGGACAGATGCAGGTCCTGCTTCTTCACCAGAAAACAAAATCCTGCTGCCAGGATCTGTGCCTGTGCACAGCAAAAATAAGTGAAAAGCTTCTGAGGAGGAGCTTGAGGTTGGAGGATGCTCTTTCCTCTCAGATTTGAAAAGCTGCATCCTGTAATTTTTTTTTTTTTCCCTGTGTCCCCATTTCTGAAGGGAGCAGTGGGACAAATGCTGAAAAGGATTCCCCTGTTTCTCAGCTGCCTTCTCCCTCTCACTGGGAAAGTGCCACAGTGAGTCACTTTTAAAAACAAGAGGTGACTCCAGGGGTGTTGCTGTTGTTCTTGACTGCAGAGGGGAGAGCTCCAGCAGCCCCTGGTGAGCCAGCACTCCTGCTCTTGCAGGGCTGTGTGTTTTGGCTCCAACATAAGTTAAAACTGCTGTTTTTTCCAGGACTTCCATGGCACTTGAGTTCCTGCATTGCAAAGCGACCTCACCATCTGCTCCCAGGTTCTCATCATACCTGGCCAGAGAAAAGTTTTCAGCTGAGGTGTGACTTTGGGTAGGATGAGGAGAGGAGACTTTGGACAATTAAATTAATACATGTTCTTTGGTGTTTTTTAAAGCATAGTAACTCTCATATTTAAATAGAAAAATAACTGTTGCAAAAGCAATTTTTTTCCTAAAGTTCATCTGCTGCTATATGTGACTCTGGTGCTCCTATACTTAGAAATGCTTAACATAAATTATGACCTAATTAACATTTGCATGGTAATCTAGACTTCCTACAGCTTATTCTCCTAATTAACACATGACAAATGATCTAGAATTAATATTTTATTGAAACATAACTTGTCCAAGAAAGCTCATTAATGCTGTGGAAAATATTTCATTTCCTTGTAGTTTTTCAGCTGAAAAGTGTTCTTTTACAGTTAAGACTATTATATAATTTTGTCATAAAAATTATTTGTTATTTAAAAAATTATTGCAATAGGGATGAGTGGAGGTGTTTCAAATTTTTTCTCAAGTTGGGTTACAAATAGATGAATACTTGTCCTGACATGATCAACAGGGCTAATTAGGGCTAGGGGGAGCTTGGGTTGCTCTGTCATTCCTCACTGGGCCACAGTCATCTTCAAACAAGTGCAGAACCCAAGTGCTGTTTGTCTGTGTTTATTTGCAGTGTGATGGTACCACAGGGAAGTGTCTGTTCTGTGCAGTGCTGGGAGCAGATTTGGGGCGAGCTCCAGGGAGACCAATCTCAGCACACACAGACACCAGCTTGGGCCCTCCAGCTGCTGGTGCCTCATTCACTCTGTATTTCATGTTTTTCACTTTTTAATGTTGCAAAACATCCTTGTGCTTATCCCTGCTGCAGCGGGGTCAGGCTTTGAGTGGGACCCTGCTCTCTGTCCTCACCTTTCCCAGGGAGTTGTGTTGCCTCTTTGAAGGATAGGAAGGTCTGAGCTCCAATTTCCCATCTTAAATGGATGGCAAAGTACAGCTAAAACAGAGCTAACACTTCAGGAAAAAAAAAAAACTTTCTTTAGATCTACAGGAAAAGAGCCTGATGACTTTAGCAAATGTGTATAGGCTAAGGATAATTAACACTTAAATAATAATTAGCTGCTAACTCATATAACCAAGAAACTGAAGTTCTAAATCAAGGTCGTAATTAGAGTTACATGATCAATGCAGAACAAAAATCCAATGAACTAATTCCTTGAGTTCACAATGATTAAGAACTGGCCATTTTTGCTGTATCTTTTCAAGTATTTCTATTTCTGGGCACTGCTTAGCCAAAATTTGAATACAGCTGTGTTTCCTTAGGCTGCAATAGTTCGGTTGCACTTATGAAACTCCAAAAATTTAAAATAGTCAAACAAAAACAGATTTTCTTCTGCTTGAATCCCCATGTAAATAATATCACTAAAACAATAGATATCCTTTTGCAGGAGTGTAAGTCTCATCTTTGTTATTTGGCCATCAGATACATCTCTACAGGCACCACTTGCTCCATTTCTTTTCGATAATATGTCATCATTTGTTCATGGAGCAATAAATCCTTAGTGATTAATCAATCAATGCCTATTGGTTTCAGAAGGCATCTCAGCTGCTTGTGACTCTGCTCTCTAAGGAAAGAGCAGAAAACATGCACATATTAGACTAACATTTGCTTTGTTTTAAAGTCAAATTAATTTTGCTTTGCCTGAAGCTGAGAAGGAACTTAATCATATAGAGAGTCTGTAATAAATCCTGCTTGACATATGGTATTTCCTTATGAGCTTCTGAGAAGGAGGGGGATGCAGCAGATAATGGTGTTCAGGGACAAAGGCCTGGTATTTCTTGAGCACCAGCTGAACTCCGACATTTTGGGTTTGCTTTTGTACTCGAGTTGTGTGTGCTTTTCCTGGAAAGAGCTCCTGACTCAATTTTGTTGCACATGGCTGCTTGGCACAACTCTCAGGTGCAGGCGCAGTGCAGAGACACGAATCTGAAAAATCTGCTTCACAGTTTGTCAGTCAGCTCATCTCCGTGGTATGAGGTCAATGGCTCAGGTTGGAGCTTTATGGCTATTGTTTCATAAAACCCTGAATATTTGTCTAATTATCAGTTACCCATAACCTTTTAAATTCAACCACAGCAAAGATATTTGGGTCTATATTTTCAATTCTGAGGTTATGAATATCTATCTCAATGCCTTAGGTTTTAATTTTTATATGTTTCAAGCCCTGCAGTGCCCAGTGTGTAACTCTGGAGTTTCCTGTTCCCTGTTCAGTGCTGCTCTCTGTGCTGGGCACACACAGCAAAGCCTCTCCGGGGCTGCTCTCCAAGGACACCCAGCCCATCCTGGGCCCAAAAAGTATCAACCAAAGAGCCTCTGAGGGGGGCAAGCTGAGGGCAATTCCAGCATTAACTGCAGCTTTAATTGGAGAATGAACCCTGAGATGCAAATGAACCAAACCTATAAAAGTGGGAAGAACCCTTGGCCTCTCAGGGTCCATCTCGGGGCCCATCTGGGCAGCACCTCTGGCTCCCCAGGGGCACCTTTGGAGGCCTTTCCAATAAATCCCCACCTTTATTCCCTTTACTCCTGTCCAGTCTCTGTTTCTGGGAGGCCTCTTAGGGTATCATTCCCAGCAGTTCAACAAGCCCAAACTTCTACAAATGGTGGTCATGAGTGTGATTGGCCCTGTTGGGGAGTCTGTTTTCTCCCCCAACAAGTTAAAAACACAGACTAAGAATATGGGGGATTTTGGACCAAAGGGAAAGACTAGGTTTGTATCTGAATGGTGGCATTATGTAGCACGTCATCTCAACTATCAAATTAGTACAGGAATGCTGAGAATCCTTGTGTGTCTTCCTTGCACTGCCTTCTCAGGAGAGGCCTTAGTGAGCACTGGGTGTCACTCATGTTTTCCTTTAATATTACAATGAACTGAATGTTGCAGAGTTGTATCTTTGACTTTCTTGTTAAGGGTAACTGTTAGAAGAGTTCCTGTTGTCTGGGATGGGAGTGCCAATGGAAATTGGTAATATTGATCTGCCACCGGTGATGTATTTTACAGCTGAGTGTGAAGCATATCATCCCTTTGAAGTTCTCTTTCTTGTTTGGCTATTTTTCCTTTGTTCTAGTTATTTTTTCTGTTCTGGGATTGATGCCCACAATGCAAAGAGAACAGAATGAAAAAACCCTTCAGAAATATAGCAGTTCAAGCCTGTTTACATTCTTCTGTTCTACTTTAGAGATACTCAAACACATTTGACCCTGAAAAAAGGTTTCCTTTAAGGCTTTTGATTCACTGTGACATACTATGTGTGTCTGCATTATGCAGGTGCCATCACAGCACTTGCCCTCTACTGTACAGCTGGAGAAGTAAAGTAATAACACAAAATTTTGTGTCAGTCACTTCGACTGTAGGTGACCTTTCAGTGCTCCCAAAACCCAGATGTGCATATATTTTTTTTTTTTTTTCATGAACTTCATAGGAAACAAAAAAAGATTGTTTCTATAGAGGAGTAACAAAGCTGATGGAAGGACTAAAGCACAGATCATATGAGGAATGGTTGGTGGTGTTTAGCCTGGAGAAAAGGAGGCTCAGGGGACCCTATTGCTCCCTACAACTCCCTGAAGAGAGGTTGTAGCCCCATGGGGCTTGGTCACTTCTCCTGAGTAACAAGTGACAGGACTGGAGAAAATTGCCTCAAGTTGTGCCAGGGGACGTTTAGATTGGGTATTAGGAAAACTTTTCTCACTGTAAGCACTCACTTTTCTCACTTGTCAAGCACTAGAATGGGCTGCCCAGGGGAGTGGTGGGGTCACCATCCCTGGAAGTGGTCAAAAAATGTGTGGATGGGGCAGCTGAGGGTGTGGCTTATTGGTGAACATGGAGCTGCTGGGTTAACTGCCAGTGGCCTGAATTAAAAAGAAAATATCTTGAATGTCTTTGATCTATGACAGAAGGTCAAAAGTCTGAGATGCAGAAGATATTGCACATCACCCATGGGTCTGGGGATGGCAGAAATGTCAGTCAGGCTCCTGACTATTTTGCAGCAAGAGCGATTTTATGTCTCCTATGGTCCTAAATCCTCCAAATGAAGAACACTCTCACTCTGGTGTCCCTTGGTTCCTTCAACCATCTGAAGGGTGACTGTAACTTGGCCTACTGACTGAAAGGAATTGTGAATAAATAACTTGGCCTGTATGGTTATTTTTGATTGGACAGGCTCTGATCTGTATTGGTTACTCAGAATTTTTTTTCCCCAAAGGTTGGAGAGTCAAATAGCTTGGCACGATTTTATTTCTTTTACACAATGAACAGCCACGTTTTGTCTCTCTGCACTGTTGTATCCTAATTCCATTAGATCTGCAGATAAACCCACAGCCCTGACTGCCTCAGAAAAGGGTTTACTTTCTTCCAGTTGCTTGAAGCAAAACGTCTTTGCAAATAAACAGGGAGTTGTTAACAATGTCCTGTTAGAAACACTGGTCAGTGCAGTGAGGAAGCTGCTCTTCCAATTTGTCTGTCTAAATGCAATTAAATGCAGCAAGACTCGCCGTAGCAAACTGCTAAATTGTCACTGTCATCTGCTGAAAGAGACACCTCGAGGTATTGGGGGCACTGTTCATTTCCTGCTGGCAGATAAGGGATCTGTCCTGCTGTCAAGTGTCAGTGGCTGTCAGGCGGTGCTGGGATGTGCCTGGACTTCAGAGCGCGCACAGAGAGTGCTGGGATGCCACTTTGACTTGTTCTCTGCTTGGCTTTGCTGATGCTTCAGGGGTGCATTTACATTTTCAGCTTCCCAAAGAGTTACTTCAGGTTCCAACAGGTGGGGGTAATTCTTCAGGGGAAAAGCAGAGTGGGAGCAGGAATTTAAAGGTGAGAAGTTTTGGCTTTGGTTATTTTTGTGTGACAGGGCACAGCTGTTCCCTGGCCATGGTGAAGGAACAAGCTGTGGTTTTATCATACTAGGTCTCTCTGCAGGAACTGGCAGTCACAATGTCATTTTGTTTTCTCCACTCAGACTTGTGCTTTGTACTGAATATCTCCATTTCCACAGACCAGCATAAAATTTAAATGGAAGGAGAGAAAAAAAAACCAAGTCTTTTTTGTTTGTTTTTTTGTTAAGTTAGCTGTAAATACATCATAGGACAGTCTTTTCTCGTTGAGAACAGAAGCCTTGCTACCTGAATTTGGTCTCTCTCTAGCACTGAACTCTCACTTGTTTTACCTTTTTGCTTCTCATTCCTTGTTTGAAATGAGAAGAGCCTATCAGAGGCTGTTTTCAGCATTAATTACTTGGCAGAATTTGAGATACTGAGGAAACTTGTGGTAGTTCAGACTCTTCATTTTGGGCTGCTGGCTCTCTTATTGATTGTTGTTGCTTTTTCCTCACACGCTCATTTAGTGGGGGAAAACACACATCTTTTATTCTTTCTGTCCTCTGCCATCCAAAGCATCTGGAAGCAGCTGCCAGTGTGCCAGGCCATTACTGAGGGGAAGTGGCTGTGCACTGATGCACATGAACATTTCTTTCTGACATGTTTGGCTCTAGTGCTGTTGGAAGGCAATACTTTGGCTTATGTTCAGAGCTGCACTGTCAGTTTGCTTCATGGCTTGGAGACTTGAGCTTGTCCATCCTCAGACCCATCACGAGTGTTGGAGATCCCTTCTGCTCCTGCCCCTTGCGAAGGGAGTTCTTTGCAGTGACTCATCCAGTCACAGAATCAAAATGTTTATGGTGTCTGTGCCTTGGCAAGGCCGTCTGCAGTGCCCCAAGCACAAATCCATCAAAGAGAGTGTTGCAGAGCAGCCATGTGTATTAACTCTATTTATCAGATAATTAATTTTGGTAGCAGGGAGAAGGGATGACCATAATTTACAATGCAGTTCGGGACCACATGGAAGGAAGAACAACTCTGTAGTATTTTGGGCTGCAAATGGGAATTTTAAATACACCTTAATATCTCAGTGACTATACTAAATACATTAGGTAACCTTCTAACCAGAAGGTCATCCTTGTAACAGGGTAGTCTAGTTTGTGTCCTGCTTCTGGCAGGAAAGGATTGATTTTCCCCTGTAGGTGTTTCTTCAGTAAGAGATGGGGTGTGGGTTTTTGTCTGTGATTTTTTTGGTATTTTAGTATGGCATAAATCTCAAGAGGTAGTGTTATTGGTTCTCTGGTAGCAGTCATGTTTTAATATTTTTTAAACAATATGGTATTTCTAGCCCAGCAAAATGTTTTGAACAATTTTAACCCACAAATTCTAGTTAGACTATGAGATGTGGAAATAAACTGTCCCAGGTAGGGCCTGAAACCTATAAATATATAATCAGCCCCACTGCTATTTCCTGGATGCATTTTGTTGCTGAATGCCCTGCCAGGGCCTGTGAGATGACTTTGCCTTGGTTTTCCTGCCCTTTGCCAGGAGAGGAGGAGCACACATGATCTGTATCCTCTCCGAGCACACAGAGTGCTTCTGCCTCCCACCCTCAGCAGCCACGCAGAGGCAGGGAGAACACTGATCCTGGCTACCTCTTTATTCCCTCCGTGTTAGAGCAGGCGCTTCCATTTGACAAAATACCTACAACATGCAAAATTCCATCTATGTTTTTTCATAACTGGGGTAACCTCTTTTATCAATAGCCCAATAGCGAGCAGGTAACATCTGTTAAAATTTATTCTCCTTCCCTGCAGTTTCCCTCCATTTTCTGCAGTTTCTAGCTGGAGGGGAGAGAACCAAACTAAGCATTCAGTTTTATTTTCTAGTTCAGCATCCCCTGCGCTCCTTCAAGCAAAGTGCAGGTCACACTCCAAACACCAGATAAATGGCTCATTTTACCTCATCTCTGAGTGAAACAGTCCTTCTCGCTTTCTTCTGCTGTTACAACGTGTTTGGTGTTGTTCCATTTGCAGTATTTGTCACAAGTTCCTCTCCGCTGACCCCGCGATCCTCCTGGCACTGTCGGCGAGTGGTGTTATTATAGCACAAGAGGGAACCAGCAAAATTCCCTTTACTGCTGCATGACTCTCTGCAGAAAATGTCAATTCCTTGTAACATGGTGCATTGTTAGTTTGCCTTTTATTTTAGCTTGGGTAGTTGCACTGACTTTTGTAAGCAAGTTAAAGGAATCAAGGCTTACACCAGTTAGTGATTTAAACTGAAAATTTGAGTGTGTCCTGGGAAGTGAGACACTCTTCCAAAATGACATTAGAATTTGAGATGGTTAAAATGTGAGATTTCAGGGGTTTCTCCAATTTTTTATATTCTATTTTTTAATTTTACAGTAATTTTTTACAAGTGAGTGGTGGTTCAATATTTTGTCAATTCATCTTTCATGTTGTATCTTATCCCACCTTATTTTGAAAATCATGATTGCCTTGCAGTGTCCAGACCACAGTCCTCTTTATCAGAGAAATGTGTCAGCTTTGAGCTGCAGGGAAGGGTTTGACACATACACCAAAATCATACATTAAGACATATAAAGGAGTGCAGGATGTTACTGCCATCATGTTGGACCAAGTGAGAATAAGAAAAATCATGTAAATTGTAAAACACACCACATTATTTAAATACTACACTTAAAAAACCCTAAATTTAATTTTTTAAATGTCTAATTGGAATACATTTTATTCCACAATATCCTTGTTGAAGTTTATATCAAATCAGTAGAATTATTATTTTTTTTAGCAAATACCATTGGATCCAAGACCTTATAACAAAAAACATATCCTAAGCGGGGAAAGGCCCTTCAAGACAATCAGGTCTTTATCAGAAACTCCATAAGATGGGTGATAAATACAATTCTATTCTTGCCAGCTCTTTCTCAACCAACCTCTACTGCAGGGGAGAAGTAAAGAAGAGCTGTTCTTTCCTAAAGCCCTTTCATGATGCTCTGAAATCCAAGACACAATCAAGTCTGTATATCCTAAGGAAGTGTGTGGTAGATGTGAACCTAAATGAATTATTTTAATACTAAAATGTGTTATTTATGGACATATTTTTGAGATTGAAAATAATCAGTCAAAGATGAAAAATTTATTTTGCTAAATAGTGTTCCCCCAGAGACAGGACCAAATGGGGCAGCTGGGTTGGGGCCCCCCAGTTTGGAGTGAAGACTGAGGGGGACAAGGACCTGCCTTGCCAAGGCACAGTGTCAGGAGAAACAACCATTGTGGAGCTGTTCATCATGTCCTGGAAAACTGAAGCTATGAGCAGGACACTGACTTTAAAGGAACATTTGTGCTCTTGAACGCCCCCAGTGAAGGGCTGTAGATTGGTAGGTTGTTTGCTCCCATGCCAGCAACCACAGAGATCAGCTCTGGATGTCACCAGAACCACACTGTTACTTCTGAAGAACTGAATGAAATTTCAGTGATGTGGACAAATACTTTTGAGATTGGTTTGCAACAGGTTTAGTTTGTTTCCAGAGCCACTTAATCTCAGATTATCTGATATGAAAGATTAATCTTCTCAGCTTTCAGTTTCTCCTGGTATCCTATGTCTAATCTTCCTGCAAGGAATGCAGATTTTAGGGTGTGAAACTATCATGGTGAATGCATGCATAATGTATTAAACCTATTCAGAAGCAAATACTGGCTGATATTTACCAACATTCTCTCTGTATCCGAGCCAGTCTTTTCAGCTCAATTTATATTGATCTTTCAGCCTGATTTCCACCTTTCCCCATCAGGTTTTTTTGAACCACTGACCTTTATGTTGTCCTCTGGAGCTGTAAGAATGACTGAAGTGATGCTATTAGCTTGCTCTTTAGAAAGCTGGTGGTGACAGTGGCAGCTTTTACTTCAGGCACACAGAAGTCTACAAGTGTGTGACTGATATTCCCATATTAGTTTAATCTCTCAGGTCAATTCCAAAAAGAAGGAGCAGTTAAAGCAAACACTTTGTCACCCCCAAAATGAGAAGAGTGTACAGCAGAAGCCTGTTGGTAGAGCAGACATCTCTGCTGCCTTTTAAAACTTCTTATTTCAAATGGCATGGAAACCACAGCTATACACTCAGATAGGGAGCATAGAGGTTAAAATTCAATGTGACTGAACACTATCCCACTTGTGGGGGTGTCAGGAATTGTAGCTGCTCCTGCAGAATGAGAAGGATCTTCTTGACAGAATAGCCCCTAAATCCCGGGGCTGTATTCCCTGCCTTAGAGGTGGGATTCACTGATGTTTGCACACATCTTCCAGCTTGGCACTTGTGGCTTTAAAGACTGTATGAAACATTTATGTGCTGTGCAAATGGCACTGCCTGGTTACTCTTGGATACCTGTTCTGGTACAAGGTTTGAATCAGAATTACATGAAGGCTGAGTCACAACCCATGAAACTAACTCCTCAAAACAATCCCATTTTGTTCAAAGAAGCTGGTCCTTTAGTTTGGGGCTGGTGGAAACTCCTAATTCTATCCATTTCCAGAGGGAATGTGCTTTTGTCTGGATTTGCTGTATCAGGAGAGAGATGAATGCTTGGCAGTGTTTTGTGACAGCATAAAAACTACATCTTGCTTGGCATATTCTGTGTTCTTAGATCTACTCCTGAGGGAAGAGCAGGTCACAAAGACTGTCTTGCTGGTTTTTAGCTGAGTCTCCCCCAATGCAGTTTTCAGTTAACTGATGAAGAACCACACTCTGCAAGAATTATTTTGGTTTTTTTTAGGAAGGGATAATTACTTTTTTCTCCTGGGAGCTGAAAATGCTGAGCATGTCACATGTTATGTTCGGTGCTTTAGAGGACTGGCTCTAAAGGTGATATAAGCACATATCAAGGTTAATTTTAGGCATAAAGACCCATAGAAAGAGGCTAAAAATCATGATACTGAGATGATAATCTCAGCCCCACAACTCTTCTTCAGCACCTGCCTAACTTCTACATCTTATGAGGAAACTGGCAGCAGGGTCACACCTTCAGATATTTACATGGATACATCAAAATACAGAAAGATGCTAACCAAAAATTTCACTGGATGTGTCACTCTATTGGTAAATGTTTTATTGTTTCAAATCTGGCTCTTGGACTTTGGCTCTTCCCTCAGCCAATCTAAACCCCGCCTAAAATAATCTGGTTTTGTGGTAATGTTTTGAGTTAAATCTCTGAATTGTGTTTTCTCCTTGGAAGAGATTATTATTGTTACTATTATTATGTTTTATTATTTTATTATTTAATTTTTCATGCTGTGATTTATTTCCTGTAAATCCTAAAGTGTTTTCCTCTTTGGAGCCCTGCAAGACTGATGGGCCTGTTGTCATTTGAGACTAATGCACAACTGTCAGTGCCACTTGCTCACTCAGGGATGAAGAGAGCTTTAATAATGAAAAATGGTTAATAACAACAGCTTTTCATGTGTACTATCTGGAATTAAAAATCTCCTGAAAGCTTTACATGCTTTCAAATTGTGCTCGCTTAGTGCCTTTGTACTTTTACGTGCTAGAAATCTAACAACCATCCCCTTCATGCCTGCTCAACTTACAATTGGCTGATGTTGCAATGAAACCAGAAGGATTGTTAGAGCTCCTCCAGCACTTGCTTGAGGATTAATTTTCATTTATATTACTTGGTGATTCTAATCTTTGTTTCAATTATAGTAACATGTTGATAATATGGTATCTGGGTATGGATATTACCCAAAAATTATGTATATGTAAATTTGATAGGTAGATCTACCTCTTTAATCTGATCCAGAAATATTTCCATGGATATTAGTTGTGTATAAAAACATATTTCTGCAGAATTTGCAATGCCAATTAATGCATGGTATCATGATGCAGATTTTTGATCACCTCTGAGTCTGTTCACAAAGTTATTTGTTGTGCCATAATGCTGGATGGTCTCAGCCTCTTTTACCTGAGTTGTCACATTTAGATCCAGGTACCCAGGAAAAGCTCTCTGGTGTCTCTGATGTCAGTGCAGAACAGTGGGTGGGACAAGTCTGACCAGAGGTGCAAGATCAGATGCTTCTGGACTCACCCTTGGATTTATTGGAGGGTTGAGGTGCAGCCTCCAGTGGCTCTGCTGGATTAGCAGATGGAAACAGATTCTTTCTTTTCCAGAATGTGAATTCATTCCACCAAGCCCCAAAGAGTCCATGACACCTACCCTAAAAATAAACCACTGGTGTATGGGAAGTTTAGTGCAAAATCATTTCATGATGTTTTTCAAATGAGCATCAGTATACACTTGGTAGTAAGCTGGACCAGATATTTAGCTGAAGCAAAAGAGAAAATTACCACATTTAACATTAAACACACTAAATTTTTTTCATGTTGAAGTATTACTGTGGATTAAGCACTCCGAAGTTTCTGCAGGCATTAGGATGACATTCACAAGTTCCTTGGGAGTTTCCTGTCTGCATGGGAGATGTACCCAATGAGTGCCAATTAAATATTTACACCACCACAAAGCATTGCACAGATACAGAGCTCACTGTTAACATCACAGAAATTGTCGGCAGGTGCTTTGTTCTCTCTACAGTTATTTGCTAATTCAGACATAAGCACAAAAAAAATGGTGAGCAAAACAAATGGTATTTCAAACAGCTAACAGCTGGAGGAGAACTGAGGACATTCTTTCACTGATTGTGTCAGTGTGGGATGTGAATTTAGGCAACCACCAGTGTCTCACCAGTCGTGTTCAAACAAAAATAATGCAAGGTGTAAAAAGTGACTTTAAAGCTATTAAGTGATGTGTCCTTTCACAGTTTCTTCTCACTTTGGATTCATAGTTAAAGTGCTTGTAGTGAAAATGATCTTTCTTTTAAGATGCAGTTATTCTTGTGCTTAAAAGGTACAGCTTAATAAAACACAGCTTCTCTTAGTCTCTTGTCAAAACTAAACATAAAGAAATTTTCAAACAAATGTCAGATGAACTCACTCTAATTGGCACCAGTGTGTTGAATATAAAATGCATTACTCTTGTAGGATTTGTTTCACTTTAACCCAATATCTTGAAATGAATGTATTCTGCACACTGAAAATGTTTGGTGGTAAGAAAAGTGATGAATGAACATGACTGGTGGCAATAATTAAAATATGTAAGTAAGTGAGCATTCATTGTGCTACTGTGTAAACTTTGTTCAGGTTGAATAGACTCAATCTGCATCTATTTGGCAGAGTGTTGATAAGTTTCAAGATTTTGTCATGTATTTTTGCTGGTTTATTATTTCACATATTTAAGCAGCTGTTGTTACCTCTGGTTCTATGGACCAGCTAAGAACTGGTCCACAGTGGGAGAGCTCAGGTCCATCTGCACTGCCCAGACAGGTGCACCTTTAGTGGGCATGGGGTATGGAAAGAGTGGTAGAGGAGTAGGATGTAGCTAAGAAAAGGCTAAAAGAATCCTAAAAGGATCACAGTGGGAAGAAAAGCAAAATAAATCAAACTAACACATAGAGAAAAGAAGACATAACACCCTAGAAGCAGGGACATAAGAACTGAAATTAAATTAAATTGCTATAAAGTATTACACCTGGAATGCCCCTACTGTCTGTCTAGGCCAAAAAATAGAAACAGGGCTTCAAGGAAGACCAGTATTGGTAGGGAAAAGGAGAAACAGAAAGAAAACACAATGTCCTGAAAAGAAAACATGTGGCATGAACACCTTCAAATATTTGTGCTGTTGTAACTCAGGGGTGAGAACATCTGTCCCTTCAGAATGAAGATTTGGTTTTTGTTTTTTTTTTGTCTGAGAGGGGACAGATGGAAATACCTGGAAGCAATGCAGTAAATACAATGAGGTATGAGTGAAAATTTCCTCTGTTGAGTAAAGGACTGGGTCTTTTGGGGGGTTTTTGTTGGGTTTTTTTGGTGTGTGTTTGTTCATGGTTTTGGAAAGATGCAATCCTGGTTGCTGTGCATTTGGAGGCTTTAGTCCAGCTGCTGGGGGGAAGGCAGAGCAGAAATTTCCATCTTCCCCCTCTGCTTCTTGTGCATTTTTGTTGCTGAGCTGTTGCTGTGCTGCTGGGGTGAAATCTGAGCTGTGCCCAGGGTGTGGAAAGGCACCTCAGGAGAACTGGGCTCTCTGTAAGAACCAGCCATGCTAAAGCTCGAGGAATTTCACTCCTGTGCAGTTCCTCACTGGGTTCTCTCAGAATAATACAGATTGTGTGCACTTGCATTAAAAAACTTGTTCCTGACAGCTCTGTTTAGAAATATGTCAGCTGCTGATATCAGTGTTTGAAGTCTGTGGTTGGGAAACCTGCCTTTTCCGAGTTCTTTTCCTGCTAGAAGACAATATCAAAGCTGCCATCTTAACCTCCTGCTAATTTGCTTCCAGTCAGTCAAATGATGAGTTCAGCTACATTCTTTTTCCTTGTAACTGGCAGTCTAAGACAGCCTCTATCTTTTCTCCCTGCACAAAGCCAACACCACAAAAATGCCTCCTGACTAGGTGTGTGTGCATTAACAATACAGTTTCCTAAATAATCTGATCTCTAAAAAGCAACAAAATCTGTTGCTCGTAGCGTTTCTGAATATTTAGTTTAAAAATTGTGAGCAATGATCTAATGTTAAAAGCTTCTGGAAGTTTTCTTTCAAAAACAAAAGGAGAGTAGTTTTGGGAAAAAATTGCAATTGAAGAGTGACACAGCATTTCTACCCCTGAGATGAATTCTGGGTCACATTTGCTGAAGTTGGTCACAAAATAAGTTTATGCAGCTCAAAGCCAGACCTGTCCTTTCCTGTACATCTATCAGGAACAGGGCAGAAATGCTTCTCACAGTCTAATCACTCCAAACAAGCGTGCCTGGAGCAAGACAGGATTACAGGGATATTAGGGAGGGCAATCAATTTAATACTGATGCTCTAAGTGAAACCAAGCACTTAGGGTTTATTTCAACTCAGAATTTGACTTTTGGGGGTTTGAATTTGGGAGGTTTCTCAGACTACGTGGGAATCACTAACTTGTGACATAGAAGCTCAAAACTAGAATTAACTTTGATTTTTTTTTTCCAGTGCTTTGAAATGAGGTTGTTCGTTCCCTCTTCACATTCCTGGGCGATTTAGAGGGCTGGGGAGAGGCTGATAGACAGCAGAATAATTAGTTTGCGGTGCATAAAGCATCCACATGGTGAAAGGAGGCAAATGAGTGCTTTAGGGAGGATGTGGGATGCACCTGAATTAGCCTGGGTACCCGACGTGAATGACAAAGCTGACCCCAGGC
The DNA here is from genome assembly GCA_013399225.1 of Rhipidura dahli. Classification (NCBI taxonomy): domain Eukaryota; kingdom Metazoa; phylum Chordata; class Aves; order Passeriformes; family Rhipiduridae; genus Rhipidura; species Rhipidura dahli. The sequence goes on along the minus strand of VXAC01004986.1, from coordinate 1,294,280 downwards.
TGGCACAGGGACATTAAACACCCATCCTCACGGAGAGCTCAGGTAGGCACACTGCAGTTTGCTCCAGTAAATCACCCGCTAAATGAGAAGCAAGCAGGTGAGCAGGATTTACACAGAGCTGCTATGTCATCCTTTTACACGAATAGGCACTTAGGACGTTTGCTGCCTTTATGTCTTGCTCCCCTGGGAGGCTGGAATCATTTTTTGTGGGGGTAGTTTCGTTCAGCTCTGAGGTTTGTCTGTGCCTTTATTTTATGGCACAGCAGAAGCTGCTGATCTCCTTTAGCCTGTCTTTGCTCGCAAGCACTTGCTGGTGAACTGCCTGCTACCTCTGTTTCCCCAGCAACTTCATTCATTCATTTAAATCTTTCTTATAAAGTAACTTTTGCTGTCTACCTTAGGATAGAGAATTGTAAGGGAATTACAAAATCAATATACAAAACAAACACAAACTACATTTAGAGAGACCGCTGCCAAAACAATGTGTGTTTGTGTTCCTTATCTAAGAGAGATTTATTTTTTGCATTGTTCACTTCTTTTCTCCCTACAACTATTTCTTTATCCATCATATCAAACGTAGGAAAGGTTGCTGAAATTACTGAGGTGTGAGTTTATGCATGTAAACTCACACCTCACTGTGTTATTTTCTTCTGTGTTATTTTCTTCATCCTGCTACATCTTAAATGTAGATCCCAGTTTGTGAAGTATATAAACTGTACAGTGCATTTATATGGATATTTTGGAAGTACAGAAAATGTTTTGCAGAGGGGAATTCTGTATGGATGGACTCAGTGCTGGGTGAACATGCAGTCCCAGATTCCAGCCAGTGTGATTTACCTATACAATCATTACATTAGAATTAGGAACAACCAAATCTATTGTGTTACTGATTAACTAGAAGATAAATTTTGCAATTTAGAAAAACTGTGGTATTTGGTGGATGCACAGCTAAGTGCTCTGCCTTTGGCTCTGGTTTAGAAAACATTGGCATGGAGATGAGAGGAGTTTCCCCCACAGTGCTGGACTCCCACTGCCTGCCCAGTTTGATACCTTAACACTCTAAATAAAACCCCCAGGATGCTGGCAGAGTCTTGAAATTTCTTTGGAACTCAGAAAAACATGAAAAATAATGGGTACCAGCTTTTAATCTACTGGAACAAACCCTTAAAAATCAAATCCTTTTGCTTTCCAGACTATGACAAAGCCTCTTGGGTTGCAAGTGCTTTTCCAGTCCATACCTTTGTGGTGGCTCAACCTGGACCAGGCTTTGAGGATGTGTGAGACGCCTTCTAGTGCTGAGCAAATCCCAGGCTTTGTGTTGTCCATGTTTTCTTCCCAAAAGCTGGAGAGCAGTGGTCAGGGCACAGCCATCTGCCTCAGGGCAAGTGGATTTTTAAACCATTCCCAATGTCAGCCACTTCAGCTCTGCATTGTACAGGCACTTCCAAGGAAAGCAGTGGTGGGGGTGCTGAACTGCTCTCCCTGGTAGGGGAAGTTGGGCTCTGTTGTCTCTGCATCCCCTGTCTGCTTTTAGAGGATGAAAATTAAACCTGCAGGAACATATAAATCCTGAGAAAGTTGTGCACAAGTCCATTGCCTGTGGTCTGCACAGGGGCCAATTTCACCCTACCTTTCTTCACAGCCCAAGGCTGTCAGCTCCTTGCTTTACCTGAGCCATGAGGATTCAAAGGAAGGGCAAGACAAAGAAAACTGCTTTGATTTTTGTATCTTTGCTACAACCACCAAACAGCATATAATTAGCCTTTCTTTTACATATTAAAGCTAGCCTGATGATGCAATACCCATTATAACTCTAAAAGCTTAAGCTTAAACAGAGAAAANAAACAGTAAAAGTAAAAAAGAAAAAAAAAAAAAAAAAAAAAAAAGAGGAGGATCATATGCCTGAAAATTACCATAGGGTTTTTTCCTCTTTAGAGGAATGCCTGAGTGCATGGATGCTGAGAGGATGTGACTCACGCAGAACGAGAACAAGTTGTTCCTCAGCCTCTTGATATAGTGCCTTCCAAGCCCTGATTTGAAACTCCCTCAGAGGACCAATTATTAATTGGATGTGAACTACTTTTAATGATGGAAGGCCACCTCTTTTGCTGTTGTATTTATGTAAAAAAAATGAAAAAGCAGTTTTAAACAAGCTGTAACAATCCAGGGCATGCAGCCATAATCCAGCAGAGTTGTTTCCTGACTGCAGGATTCACAGCTGAACCACAGCATGAGCAGGATGCAGGCTGCACGTGGCATCTCACACAGGGCTCAGCACATCAGTCCTGTGATGCTGCTGTTGGTATTTGTACAGACAACTTTCCCCTCAGGGTAGGAGTGTTTTGCCTGTTTATGCCCAGGAAAGACTAGATCCACCTGGTGATTCCTCTGTTCAGTGCATGTGAAGAATGAATAAAATGAATAACTGGCTAGCCCTCAATTCCCCTTTCATCAGACCCAATTTTTTCCCATCCTGGCCGTGCTGTCCATTCCACCTTTGCATGAGCTCGTTAACCTCCCTCATTAGTACAGTGTGGAGGTCTTGGCACCATCCCACTGGGGATTGGGGTCATGCATTCGTGACTCACTCCTTTGCAGCTGCTCTATTTAATGGCTTTAACTAGACCATGTTTTGGGTTAGTTTTGCTTCAGTGCCAAGGTAGGAGCTTTTAGGAGATGCCTCCTTGCATCCTGCACTGTGTTACCATGCAGGCAAAGCACTGACCACCATTTGCTGTGACTGACAACTTCAGCATAGAAAGTTTGGCAAATAACTCTTGGGTAATTGTTACTCTCTCTTAGAAAGTGGATTTTGCTGTTTTTTTGTTTTTTTTTTTTTCTTTCTCCCCTCTTATGAACCAAATAATGGCTTATAAAAACTAACATTTAGAACATCTCTTTGCTGGAAAAATCAAGAACCAATTTGGATTAGAGCACTGCCTGGAAAAAAGAAAAAACCCACAACTTGTCCTTTGCCTTGTACTTTTTACTTTTTATCAGAAATGATAAACAAGCTACTTGGATATTAAATAATCCTTCATTCTAATAACTGAGTCACACAGCCTCGTTGTTTAACATTAATGGGAGCGTTTGCTGTGCAAAATCTCTATGCTCTTTTTACCCCTTGTTGTTCTGTATGGAAACCCTCACACCAGTTGATTTTCTGTCTTTGTTTTTATGATTTAGCAAGTTTAATATTCTGCCCTATGCTTTCTGTGCCCTGGACGTTCTCACAGAGTTGTTATAGAGTAGCTAAGCCAGGCTACATTAATAATTTGCTTCTCAGTAATTTTCCTGCAAGCAAAAAGCTCTAAAACCATTATTTTTCAGCTAAAGGTTTTGGAAACTTCATTTGATTATCCAACAAGCAAAGACCTGGTCTCAGGGTTGACTGCATCCACCTTGTTCTCCCTATTCTCTACAAGTTTATGCAGCCACAAATTCACAGCTGCACCTGAACACATTTCAGTGTGTATTACACAGCACAGTTAATATCTGGTGTGTATTTTTCTTCTCACCTGCTCCTCTGTGGAAAGGGAAGTGTGAGCTGCAGTGTTCCCTGGTGGTTTTTTGGTTGACTCATGCAATAGGAACATTTCCCTGAGTTTTTTTCACTGAAGTGAATGGTTTTGCAAAGGAGATGTTGAAGGGTCTGTTATTCCTGTGTCAAACTGAAAAAGTTCAGCATCCCCCTATGTGGGCTTAATATTCTTTAGAGCAAGGTTTTTTTTCCAAACAGTGAGGTCCTCAAACACAGGCTGTCACCTACAGACACCTTGGGCTCAGGTGCATTGCAGGAATGGTGGAGCTGGGATGTGCCAGGGGAGAGCAGGGCTGGGGTGCTGGTGGCGGCCGGG